>VUYV01000224.1:1356268-1401720 GCA_008711295.1 Anarhynchus alexandrinus | reverse complement strand
GTGTCCTTCTGCTGTTGGGACCCCCCGAGCTGGAGGCAGCACTGCAGGGGGGTCTCCCCAGAGCGCAGCAGAGGGGCACAATCCCCTCCCTCGCCCTGCTGGCCACGCTGCTTTTGATTAACCTTAATGGTAGTGCCTGCAGTTTTTTAGATTTTTGTCAATTCCTGTTCTTATGCCTCCTATAAGGCAGAGCATGTGCTACCGGTTATTTTTAGCATGGAAAATTTTAAGAGCCCACGTGGTCCCATTTAGTTTTCACTGTGCCAGCCTTGTCCAGTTCTCTTTCACCCAGATAGTATTTATTTCCCTAGTGCTGTATTGCTAACTATAGGGTTTGTAGGGAGGCATCCTGGCCTTGCTATTGAAGCTACATTTCCAATTAAGCTGCCTGCTTATTTGCTCTGTGATCCTTCAGCCGGTCTTTAATTCCAGCCTCGTTTCCCACCGCTTTCGGGGTCTGGAAGCGTGACCCCTCAAGTGCTGGGGCAGGAGGGAAGCGGAGGAGGCAGGGACTGGAGGCACCGTAGGGTACGTCCCCGCAGAGCCTGGGGGCTCCGTCACTTGGGAGTTGTCCTTATCTCTCCTCTTGTAGAGGCCTGAAGCAGTTTGCCCCCAGAACAGACCTCCTTGTGCGTAGAAAGCCCTGAAGATTGGAGCAAGTGCTCACAGAACTCTCCTCTCGGACCTTGAGAATGAATTATCTGGCTTCTCTGTGAACCTCGTGCTGCAAACATTTCTAACCTTATAAGGCTGTGTATACTGAAGGGTTGTTTGTCCTGGCTAGAGAAACAAGGTGGCTTAAAACTGCTCGGGCCCTTCTGCGAACAAGTAGCATAAGTTGACTGTCCTTGGCTTTTTTTAAGGTAGGCAAGCGTGTGCCTTCATTCTTGTCCTCATCTCCCTGATCTTTACCAGGAGTTTTCCATAAATCAAGTCAGAATACAGATTTGGAGATCTCACTGACCCCTACCTCTCCCCTTGGTGTCTTAATCCCATCCTGACCTACTGCGGGGCTTATTTAGCAAGTTGGAGAAGTCTCGTGTCCTAGCTGCAGCTCTGCGGCCGTGCCTTGATATAAGGTGTGACATTTAGACGGGATTCCTGACGTGCCAGAAGGAAGTGGAAGTGGCGGGTGGCGCGGGGCGAGCGCGTACAGTGTGTGAGCTCTGCGCTAGCTCCGCTCTATTTTTGGTGCGGGACTGCACGGGGCCCTGCGTGTTGGGAAGCGGCACCGGGGCGTCCAGCGCGTCGCACCGGCTCTGGCTGTCGCAAGCTGATCGTCTCCGGTCCAAAGCCTGTGGAGCTGCCGGGTGTCCCCAGCTGGCTCCTCCTGCCTGCGGAGTGCAAGGGCTGCCGGGCCAGGCTCCCTCCAGTTTGGCAGCATTTAAAGCCATGTGATTTGACAAGTTGCCATTTTCTCTCTTGCTGCTGGCAGGAAAATCCCAGGCTTTCTTCCCCCCATGTGTTTAAATGATCCCATTGCCCCTGCGGTCCTGAACTGGCTGTCAAGTTGGCAACGGAGAGAGGGTTTTGTCGCTCTTAAATGTGCTGGAAAACGCATGTGGGCTTTAGGAGCTCTCCTGTGGAGGAAATGAAAGAGAAGTATGTGCTGCATCTTACAACTTGAGCAGGTTAAAAATCAGCCATCTTCTAGGCATCCCATAAAAAGCGACATTGTGACCAGCATATCAAAATCAGGCCACCAAAGTCTTCCTGTCACGTTGATGTGAGGAGTTGTTTGGTGTCAGCTGTCCTCTAAGCCAGCCCTGTGCTTTAGGATGTCTGCTGGCGTCTTGTGCGGAGCCACTGCCTTTTATCCCTTCCTCGTTGATGGAAGGATGTGGAATTCCCATTTAACACGATTACAGATAGTATAATGCAACTCTTGCTAAAAGTAGTCAAATTAAAAACATGAAATTAAATGAGCTTTGCAAGGAGCAGTCAGCTAATCCACCGGTCCCCACTGATCTAAATATCACAGAAGAGTGAAGATCTTTGTCTTAAATGATATTAATGTTCAAAATGACTCTTAGAACTGTTTTGTCTGCCAGGCGTAGGGACGGGCCTGTCCCTCTGTGGAGCATCCTGCTCCTGTCTTCCTGCGCTGCAGAACTGTGTGCGACTATTGTTTGTACAGTTGGTGCAACTTAATAGGGAATCGGATAATAATAGGGCTGTCTGTTTAATCAGGAAAGCTTGCTGGGAATGGACTATGTGAGCTACTTTAATTTGAGTTTGTGGTGCGCCTGTGAGACAGCTTGTAGGGTGGTTCTGCATTAATTATAACAACTTAAACGGGCGGCAGATGAGCACTTGCAGTGGCTCACAATGTGCCATTGTGCTGTAGAGCATAAATGTGAACCTTTTGTCTTGGGAATGTACAGGCTTCACCCTTTCCATTTACCAAGTTCCAAAAACCAGACATCCAAATTATTGCATAGGTTTGTTGTTTTCTTTTAATTCCAAATCTTCGATGTTGCCATTAACTGAAAGTTCATCCTCAGCAGTGAGCTCTGCTGCCTGACTGTATAAAGCCAGCTTGGATGTAACTTTGATTTAGAAGATATCAATGTCCAGTGATCACAGACTCAACTTTCCCATGTAGACCAGCGTAAATACCTCACTTGTGATATACTGGAGGTGTTACCGGATTTCTTAAACCTTGTCTGCAACTAACCTTTGATTTGGGATTGAGCAAGAAATTTGCTAGTCCCTGGTTTTGCCATTCATTTATTTACTTGCCTCAGTCGTTAGGACTCAGCAGCGAACAGTACGGGAGCAAGGCTGGTGTCCCAGCTCGGACAAAGCCGTGTGCGTTTGCTGCTGTGGGATGGGAGGGTGTAGCTGGAGGAGGTGAGAAATCTGGAGTGAATATTAAATTCTCCGAGGCTGGGATGCTCAGCTGGAGCCTGAGGGAGGCATGTTTTTGTCCCTCAGCTAGAATGTAATCAGGTCCTTGCGAAAATCGAGGCCCCAGAGGAGGGTTGTGTTTGGAAGCGGCGGTCAGAGCACTTGCTCTGATAACAAAAGGTTTTTTCCGGTTGAGACAGACTAAGCATAGTTGAGAGACAGACTTGATTGTCTTCTCTTGTCTAAGAAATATTAAGCTTCTAAAGAGGAACTAGATAATACTCTCTTCCAGTGGGTGGTTCCCATTTCTAGGACTTTGCTATCTCCTGAAAACAATCTTTATTTTTATTGCTCATTGGCAAAAGTCTTGAGGTCTGTTTGGAGAAAAGCCTGTCCTGTGTAAGCGTTGTCAGACACGTGGTGCTCTGCTTTAATTCCTGCTCGGTGAAAACATAAACTGTAAGTGCTTTGCAGCAAGGCTGTTTTGGGGATGTGGGTGACTGTTGAGCTTTGTTCCAGCTGTAGGCTTTCCTTAAGGCAAAGGAAGGGCATGTCAGCCCTGCCTCGGGTAACCCAGGTGAGGTTTGTAAACGGAGGAGCGTGAGCAGGACATGAGTCTCAGCGGTGTCCAGGCGGGGAAGGGTTCACACACACCATCTAGAGCAGAAGAGACGGGTTCCAGCTCTAGAAAGTCAGAGGAGCAGCAGCTGTCAACGTAGTAAGTTTAGATGTAGAACAAACTTTGGAGCAGAGTTCCTTAGCTGTCGTGTCTCTATCGAGGCTGCTTTCCCTAGACAAATACTGCTATTATAAGGGCGTTATAGCGTATTTCCCATCTTCACTACTGTGAAACCTTTTAGAGGGACTTCTGGTTATCGGGAGGCATGTGCTTCATCAGGCTGTAGTTGCACTCTGTTCAGGAATTCCTACGCTGGGTGCGCAGAGGTAAATGGAGGAGCTGCGTGGTGCTGTTCAGCTCCTGCTTGGCCGTGGAGTCGTGTGGTGTGCCCGCACAGCGGTGTGCCGCCTGCGGTGCCGTGGGGGAGAACGTTTGCAAAGCACTTCACCTGCAGCGAGTTGTTGTGTTTTAGAGAAGTGTGTGTTGTCAACCTGTGAAACTCTCGGGAGCGCGGTGCTGCCTTTCAAGCGGAGGACAGGGGAGACCTGCAGCGCATCAGGTCTGTGTCTGGGCGGCGCGTGTGGTACAGCTGCGTTGTGAACCCCACCTGATGCTGGTGAGACGGGGGGTGATGCTCTCCTTGTGTGCAGTACTGACCTGCAAAGGTGAGATGGGTTGAAGTGTAAAGGTGAGGTAAGGTGAAACTGATGAGTATAGTGGTGAGAAATGTCCAGCTAGCCCCAGTCTTGGGTAAGGATCTTGTTCTGTGGTCTGCTGGTGAAGCAGATATGTGAGTTTCAAGAGCGGCTGGAAAACAAGCCTCTTCATGCTAATAGAAGGACCTCAAGGCATTTATGAAACTTTAGCCTTTGTTACCTTCCCTGTGACTATTTTAACACAGTCTCTGTTTCTCCATCCAGATACAGTTGCTGAGGCTCTGCAAAATGGCTTTATGCTTCCGCAGTTTCACCCTGTATGCCATACCTGGAGTGCTGGCGCTTGTTGGCTGCTGGTGGATCTATTCCCACAGAAAAAAGCATGCAAGCCTTCACGACAAACAAGCAATAGCTATTGAAGAAGAGCAGCAGGAAGAAGTGCCAGAGGATGATTCACCACCCAAAACAGAAGCATGTGTTCCTCGAAGACTGCCTCTCTCATCGGAAGAGGAATGCCCAGAGAATGAAACCGCGACCTCCCTGCTGTCAGCAGGGTCGACGACGCCCTCTCTGCTGTGTCAAACTCGCGAGAGGCTAGATCTCTCACGGGGCCTTCCAGACCAGTCGGTGACGACGGTTCAGCCCAGCACCCTTGAGGACGACAGTGAAAAACTAGAAACAGTAGGATCTCAAGATGAAAGCAGCGTCCCCGCTTGTGTTCCTCCCCCTCTGATCTCAAGGAGCACAGAGCGTCACGGCAGTGCTGCGGTGAGCCTTACGCAGGCTTCAAGCTCTAGCGCAAAGCAAGATCAGTGGCCATCAGCATCAGTGACTCTGACACAAGAGTCTTTGGGAATCACGGAGGAGACCAGCAATGCAGAGCAGTCAGATGATTCTTCGTTTAAGCCCCCGAAGGAAAGCCAGATGCCAGAAACCGTGCTATCGGATACTGGCCCTGTGACAGCCCTTTGCTTGGGATTGGAGAAGGAAGCCAATACCCCAGAAGCCTCTCTCAATAATGAAGTTGAAGTTGTATCAAGTCACAAGGATTCTGCAGCGAGCATGTTACCAGATAGTTTGGAGTCTGCCTGTTTGGAGCGGTCCAGTGAAGAGGAGATGTCTGAGTCAATTGCCAGTACTGTACCTGTGTGTCAGGAGGAGGACACGCAGCCAAAAGGAGATGAATTGGAAAGAGAGAAGACTGGAGGAGTAAGTTTGGACAAAGAAGAAGTTGAGAAAATCGAGCAAGTAGCAATACAGATCATTTCCAAGGTCATTTTGGCAGCAACTGAGGAAGTGCTGTCTGGTTCTGCAAGTGACGCGTCCACTTGGATCTCCCAGACTGCTGCCAGCCGAGTTGAGAGACCTCTGGAGACAGCGAGCGTTGTTTCCTCTGGTCAGATGCTTGCGGAGGAAGCTACAGGAGCGGATGAGAACATTGCTGCAAAGAGTGATGCTGCGGTACCGACATCCCTGCAGACCGAGGGGCGGGATCAGTGTGTGACAGGTTCCAGCTGTTTAACACACGACCGTTTGTCTGGCCCGGTTCAGGGCGACACAAGAGACTGTCGGATGAAGAACCGTATGTGCAGGGAGTCCCAAGGAGCTGATCGGACTCCTGTGGAAAACCATGGAGGGTCACTGGAAAGGTCACCTTTGGTTATGGAGGACTCTGGGTGCAGCACATACGCAACCGAAGGTGGGACAAGTGCGGAGGACCCATTGCAAAACACAATGCTGTCTGTCACATCAGGCCAGCATTCGGACTCACTGAGCATATCTGCAACCCAAGACACGTCTGCTGAGCAGAGCTCAGTACCAAGTGAAAAATCTCCTACTCTGAAGCTACCTGAAGACAGCAAAGTGCCATATAGTAATGGGATACTGAAAGAGGAGAGTCCAGACTTGCACCATGAGTGTAGCAGGGCAGCAGGGATGGATGGAGAACACTCAGCAGGTAAGGGATTTGAAAATCCTCTACAAAAACCTGAATGAGCGTTTTATGTGCTGTAACCCTTCTGCTTCAGAACATGTTCGGATAAATCCTCTTCATGTTTAACTTCCCCGGTAGATGAATGTTTAGCCCTCATGCAGGTGGGTATGCATTTGCTCTCAGAATTCCCGTCTCTGTAGGACACGGTGTTAGCTGGGTTATCTCAGGGTGTACTGCAAAGGGGTGCACGGGCTGGTCTCCTTTCAGCCCAAAGCTTATTGTCTAAAGCTAAGCATGTGCTTGAGTAGCCCGGTGAAACGGACCGTGCCTGGATGGAGGCCAGGCTGTTGAACAACTTGCTGGTTTGAGACCTGCTAATACAAATGGCTTCTGCTTCAGTCCAGGCAGCCTCTAGTAAGCACTGGGTTCTTATCTGTGTTCATGGGCTGCTGCTGAAAGGAAGCTGTAAGGCAAGTTCCTGAGGTGCTGCCGGATGAACCAGGGAAGGGCTCTGATGAATTGTGATAAAATCAGTTGGTTGCAGACCAATTATCCCGAAGCCTTTTTGTTCGGAAGGGTAGGTGCATGCCAAGAAATCCCAACAGGGAGCGATGTTCATGGAGTTGCCCCATCTGTCTCTGTGTTGCTTTTGCCTTGTAGATCCTGGATGATGTGTGCCTGGCAGAATACAAAGCTGTCTGAGCAAATGTTAACCCGTGTGACCTTGGGGATGGATGTTAAACCCTTTATAGGACCCTGTGGTGCCAACAGCCCTTAATGATAGGATGTCTTTTGTAATTGCTACACAGTAGTTGGAACACTGCTCGTTGCAAGACATGGGGATTGAGTTTGCCATCAATTAAGGATTAAACCCACAAAACATTTTCACTAGTGGGAGTAACCATAGGAAGAAAATGTTTTTGCCTTGTTGTGAACGGTGGTGTGACAAGAAGGTACACGAGTGTGTTGTGGAGCCTGGTGGTGACAAGGGCTGAAAGCTCTGCACTGAGAGAGCTGAAGGGTAGGGAGAGGGGATATAGCAGGTAAAGTTGATAATGTGGCTATGTTGGATAAGAGTTCCTACAGCTGACCACCGCACCCAGGCTGTGAGAACTTGAATCTTTGTCCTTGTCTAGGAAGTCTATGGCAAGCATCTGCACTGTTTGCCACGGACTTTCTAGGCATCTGTGCTGTGTTACTGGTGAAGATTTGGCAGATGTGAAGCAGCTGTTGGGTTTATTTTTCTCTTTGGTCTTGCACTGGATGGTCTGAATACTTGTAAGCCAGTGAGGCTCTTCATGCTTCTGCTCGTTGATCTGGAAGAAGGATCAACCTTGTGTTACACTGACTGTGTCTGGGATCTGACCAGGAGGAAGCTGTTGGAGTTTGTCCTCTTCTCAAGTAGAAATATTCCTGGTATCAGCTGATGGTTTGGGGACAAAACACAGCTTGGCTCTGGCACCTTGTTTCTTCAAGCATATGACAAGTTTGGGCAAGGGGCAGTCCCCTACCACAGCTAGTAGGGGGCACAGCTGGCACTGGACCCCCAACCCCTGCTGGGGCAGGAACGTAATGTCAGTGCAAAGAGCAGATGAATAGGCTGTGCGTCCCTCCCTGCACGCTGAACTCCCTGTGAAAAGCCCTCTTTAAACCATGGGGAAAATGCAGAATACCTGGTGCAGGAGCTCAGTGTCGATGTTAGCATAGCTCTCGTTCCGCTGGTGACCTTGCCTTCGAGTGTCTGTGCTGCTGTGTAAGGTGTCACCGTGTTTGAAGGACTCCTGCTGAACTCGGGCCTCCTTCTCTCACATTCCCAGAGGTGTACAGGTTTTTCCTCCGGGAATAAAGGCAAACTTCCAGTAGGCTATGTGTGACAGGACTTGACCCTTTCTGAAATACTGAAGAACCTGACACGGAAACATCCCAACTGGATGCAAAGGAGGAGCTCAATGTAACCCATCTATGAAATGATGTATTTTCATGGCCTTGTGTCTGGTAGTGGGACTGTGTGGGTTGTCTGAGTGCTGACACGTGTGCATGTCTTGTAGGTTCGGATGTAAATAACATGGATTTTGTGGACAGTGGCTGTGCCCTGAGGAAGACAGTGACTCGCCAGAACTCTAAGCTAGGAGGAGAATCCAGCAAGTCCGACTTCATTATCTGGGAAATAGAGGTCCCAAAGGTAACCAGCCTGCTGGCCTGCTCGCGCATCCTGCCCTGCCCTACATAGCTGTCTTCTGGTTCTTCCAGTCTGGTACTGGCTCAGTGCCATCCCAGGGAGATCAACAACAAATCGAGGAAGATTTAAGCATTTAGCTCCCATTAGGACTCAACAGGAGTGAAGAGCCAGTACACAACTGTAAGCAAGAGGCATGTCAGGGCTACGCCCAGGGTAACGTTGGCTGTTGGACTCACTATTCCCTGTTATCTTTCACCCCAATCTGTTAGTCTGATGCTTTGAAAGCATTCAGAAGGCTTTGAGGGTACACAGTTATTAAGAGCAGGTGATGAATTCTTTTTTTTCCTTTCCACTGTGTAGGAGGGTTATGTTTCAGCTGCCTGTCCAAACCCTTCCTCACAAGCTGGATGCTCATCTGAGCTATTTGTGGAGCTGCTGTGTCTCTGTCTTTATAGTGAGCTTTCTTTTGGGTTGAGAGAGAGGATGTGTTTTCTAGGACGATGTTCATACCTTCTTCCCTGCTTTGTATGCGCAAACTCACCTGTGGCTGTCCTGCGTAGCATTGCTCTTGCAGTTCTGCTTCTCAGTAGCCCCAAATACTGACAGCCGGTAACGCCAGACAGCAGCTCCCGGCAGGACAAGCACGCTGCCTGGAGTGCTGGGGTGCTCTGAGCCCAGGGAAGACGTGTAACGTGCATTTTAACGAATCGGTAAAACACAGGCTGAGGAAGCAGTTCTACAGCAGAAAAATACGTTTCAGTGGTTAGTGAAGACAGGCTGTCACTTTTCTTAAAGTAGTTAACTTTGCATTGTATAGGATTACCCATACTGACTGGGGCCCAACGCTTCTGTTCTGCTCTCTGACAGTAAGTGGTGGTGGATGCAGTGGAAGGGCAGAAGTGCCAGGGCTTGCACAGACCCCTCTTCCTCGCCCTGCACAGCTGGCCAGGGGCTCTGTAGCCGAACGGGCGTGATAGCCTGCTTTACTCTCCTGTGAATTTGTCTACCCCCTTTCTAATCTAAATAGCTTGTTTAAAAATTGCTAAAATTTAGTATTTCATATTTGAATGAAAAATGCTTATAGCATGCTTTAAAAAAAAAAAAAATGGTGGGAGATTGGGAGACGATGTGACTTCACTTGACTGTAGGAAGACAGTAGCCTTTACCAGGCCTGGTTTTGCCCCATCATGTCTTTGTGTCGTTCTACAAGATACGAAGATGGATCTATCAAAATGAGCTGTGATTACTGATCTCTACCTACCTTGACTCACCACAGACCAGCTGAGCTCCGCACTGGTCCAGCATGGCCTTATATTTATCCTGCCTGGCCCTACGCTACAGTAACTGGGAATGTGGGTGAAATAAGCCACAGAGAACACTGCTGTTTGATCGACATTTCTCTTCCTGACTGTTGCTTTCTTGTCCCTTTCGTAAAGGAATTAGTTGGCCGCTTGATTGGCAAACAAGGAAGATTTATGAGCTTCTTGAGGCAAGCGTCTGGTGCCAAAATTTATGTCTCAACACTACCTTATTTCCATGACTCCCAAGTCTGTCACATCGAAGGTGAGTGGACTGTCTCTTTATTCATGGTCTAATATGTAGCTTGGGGGCCTTAATTAGATGGGCAAGGAATTTAAACAGGTTTAGTGGCTTTGCGAGTCCAGTGCTTTACAAAACTTTTCTGCTTGGTGCTGTTACAGCAGAGGTGTATGTCAAGTCGCTGTGCCTTGGCATGTGAACCCTCTGCTCTAGAGGGGAGAATGGATTTTGGCATCTCTGGCTGCTGTAGATTAACCAACACCTTTTGCAGGATCACTTCAGGCTTGAAGGAGGAGCTATGGGATGTGTATCAGCAAATTAACGGTTGGACTTGATGATCTTAAAGGTCCCTTCCAACCTCACTAATTCTATGATTCTATGAAATTCATTCCTGACTGTGAAGGGTGTTAGATTAATTGTGGCTGAAAAATATCTGCCAGTGAATTGGGTTCATGCTGGAGGCTAAAGCTGTTGAAACGGGCCTGGTGGGCCGAGTTGCTCATGTTGGTCTGATACCAGGTTACATGGCTAATCTATTAAAACTTGGATTGTTGATGTAGCACAGAAGGCTTCTGGTGGCTGTGTTGCTTCATGTGGCAGGGGTGGGGGTGTCCTCAGCATATCTGCGCTACAGACTCTGTGGGATTTTCGTCTTCCAGGCTCCACGCATCAAGTAGAAAAAGTATTGAGCCTGATTGGCAAGAAGTTCAAAGAGCTGTGTCTCACCAACATCTACGCTCTACCTCCACCAACACCATTGACGCTTCATTCCCTCCTTATGACTGCCTGGGTAAGTCCCGGCTTGCTGGCCGTGCTGGTGCAGGGTGGGAGGCTGCGGCTGGTGGCCCTGCAGCAGCATGTGGTGGCCCTGTGGCTGGCTCACAGGGGCCTTCAAACCTGGTTTGAGTCTGAGTGGCTATCTGTTATGTAAATGACTTTACATAAGCTAACGACGTTTGCTTACGTAAGTGTCATAGGCCGGAGATCTCCGCCTGCTCTTCCACTGCTGCTTCCATTCTGCCTGACGTGAGAAATGTAGGAACTGTTTAGGTTGGAAAAGACCTTTAGGATCGTCAAGTCCAACCCTTAACCTAACACTGCCAAGTCCACCACTAAACCATGTCCCTAAGTGCCATATCTACCCATCTTCTAAATACCTCCAGGGATGGTGGCTCCGCCACTTCCCCGGGCAGCCTGTTCCAAAGTTTGATAACCCTTTCAGTGAAGAAATTTTTCCTACTATCCAATCTAAACCTTTCCTACAGCAACTTGAGGCTGTTTCCTCTCATCCTATCACTTGTTACTTGGGAGAAGAGACCGACCCCCACCTCTCTCCAACCTCCTTTCAGGTAGTTGTAGAGAGCAATAAGGTCTCCCTCAGCCTCCTTTTCTCCAGGCTGAAGAACCCCAGTTCCCTCAGCTGATCCTCATGAGACTTCCAAACCCCTCACCAGCTATGTTGCCCTTCTCTGGACACGCTCAAGCCCCTCAATGTCCTTCTTGTGGTGACAGGCCCAAAATTGAACACAGCACTCAAGGTGGGGCCTCACCAGTGCCGAGTACAGGGAGACAATCACTCCCCCAGTCCTGCTGGCCACCTTTTTGGGGTGAGAAGCCCTAATTCCTACATGACCGTTCTCTGGCGCTTCCATGGTTTCTAACATGTCAGTAACCCTTGTGTCTTTGCTGTCGCGTGGATCTCCATCCCCTTCCTCCACTGATATGGCAGACCAAAGGACCTCGCTAGCACACTGTCCCTTAAACATTGGCATGCCACCCGCAGGTTATCTCCAGCAAGCCTGGCTTTATCTCTTCCCCCTTCAAATCTAGTTTAAAGCTCTTTCAATGAGACCTAAATCCTGCGCAAAGATCCTTTTCCCCCTTTGAGGCAGGTGTACCCCATCTGCTGCCAGCAGGCCTCGTGTCATGTAGACCAACCCATGATCAAAACCCCCAAAATTCTGCCAGCGACACCAGGCTCAGAGCCAGGTATTGATCTGCTGGGTCGTCCTGTTTCTTTCCTCATCTTCCTTTCCTTATCTTTCCCTGCAACTGGAAGGGTGGGGGAGAACACTGCTTGTGTTCCTGATGCCTTAACCAGTTGTCCTAAGGCCCTGAAGTCTGTCTGTCTTGCTCTTGGACTGCAGCAGAATGTTTCACCAGGCTCTGGTGAATCTCATGGAGTTGCACATCTGGCCTGGCAGGCTCTTACCTACAGACGAGGTGTTTGCCAAAGGAAACAACACTTCAGTCTCGAGCCGAGTTGATTGTCTGCCCCCTCTGCTTACGGGCCACTTGCTGTGAGGTCAAAATGCCACACCGATCCATTGCCATTACTGGTATTGTCCCCAAATCCTAAAGCTGGTCTTCTCAGTGTTTTACTTCCTTACGCTATTTAATAACTCTTACAGAAGATTTTTCACGTTAGTGTTTCCCAGAAGAGTTTTTGTGCTTCTCTTGCTATATGGATACTTAAAAACACTTCTTTGCTCACCCTGGGCATGTAGGATCTATAAAGTAACTGTGCACATAACTGTCTCCATGGATGTGAAGACAGGCTTTGTTCTGAAGAATTGAATTCATGCTGGGGAATTAGAGGTGTTTTAGATGTATTCCGAGCACGGTGATGCTCGGAAGCTGCCCGACACAGTGGCTCTCTAGCAGCCAGGGCAAATTACTTTGAAAATGAGGCCTCTGCGACAAATCTTGGACAGTCCTTATGAAGACTACCTTGGTGTTTAAACGCCCCCACGGGCAGGGAATCCGTGCAAGTTGCACTGTGTTGATAGCGCAGCGTGACTTGACCTGTACCACTTCTGCCTCTGCTCGCTGATCTCTTGGGTAAATAAATCTTACAGCTGCTCTGTGCCAATAGTCCTTTTGTGTACAAGATGGGCCCTGCCCCGAGTCTGATTTCCTTTAA
Source organism: Anarhynchus alexandrinus (assembly GCA_008711295.1). Classification (NCBI taxonomy): domain Eukaryota; kingdom Metazoa; phylum Chordata; class Aves; order Charadriiformes; family Charadriidae; genus Anarhynchus; species Anarhynchus alexandrinus. The sequence continues at coordinate 1,389,021 of VUYV01000224.1, read as the reverse complement.
AATAGCGTGGAGTAACAGGGAGTAGCTTTCAGCTCCTGGTCCAAACAGCCTTTGGGAGTGAAATACCGGGGTGCCGGGGCTTTTCTGCCCATGGCTGTGAGCCTCAGGAGCTGCTGGTGGAACATGGAGGGAGGCTTGTGCTGCAGTGAGCACTAATGAGAATTTCTTTCCTCCACGTGACAGCTGTTCCTCCCAGATGGAGTGACTGTAGAGGTGGTCGTGGCGAACCAGGTCGATGCAGGACACATGTTTCTACAGCAGCACACGCACCCCACTTTCCACGTCCTGCGTAGCCTCGACCAGCAGATGTATGCCTGCTATTCTCAGCCTGAAATTCCAACCCTGCCAACTCCAGTAGAAGGCAAGTAACTTGGTGGCTCACCGATTGTTCAGCTGAGAAATCCAGGGTCACGCAGAAGCTTGATGCCCCTGAGTTAGGCTTGGGAAGCTTCCCAGTGGGTGAGAATGGGATAGCTCACTTGTCATTTTATCTTTTTTTAAGCAGCTGGCAGAGTACAGATGTTGCTCTACTCTTCCTTACCCCGCTCACCCCTGGAGTACCTCCCCAGCCACTTAGCTGCATGTTGAAATTCAGAATGAGATAAAGTCTGTCTTGGGCGATTTCTGATCAACTTGGCACCTGGTGTCTTTTTGCTGACAAAGTGTGGAACTGCTCCCAGATCTTCATAGTGTCACTGTCTGCGCATGGTGTAAGGTGGAGGGTGCATCACGTGGAAAGGGATTATTAGTGCTGACTTTCCTTTTTAGAGACAGACCCTGCTGTTAGTGACCGAAGGCTGGAAGGGGGCCGGACACTTGGGTGGAACAGTGTGGTAGTGGCAGAGAAACACGCACCTCTCCCGTGTCCCGGCTGCAGCCCTGCTCTGACGGGGCTGTGGGCGATGTTGAAAGAAGATGGAAGCAGCCTGAGAAACGCTGTTGATTCTCAGTAGATAACTGTGCAGCACTACTAATGCCTGAAGTGCTGATTTCTGGAAATCCACTTACACTGAGCCTTTCTTCTCTGTACTCTTACGTTTTGCAGTTGGTATTATCTGCGCGGCTCCAGGCCTGGATGGGGCATGGTTACGGGCTCAAGTTATTAGCTACTTTGAAGAGACCAGTGAAGTGGAGCTCAGATATGTGGACTACGGAGGATACGACAAAGTGAAGGTTGACACACTCAGACAAATCAGGTCTGTAGCTCCTCTTCCATGGCCTGAGGCCATATCTGGCTTGAATTTTCATCATCAGCATCCATATCGTTTGAATTGCTTATAGGTTTTTCCACAGCTGAAGTGAGAAATGGTGGAAGGGTTTGTCTCAGCAGCGGGTGTGGATTCCGCGGGAGCACAGCAGCTCTTGCAAGGCTTTTTTAAAGGGGACGTGAGAGGAAATTGCAACTTCTGCCACTTCAGTGTGAAAGCTGAGCAAAAGGGTGCCTTCAGGAGGCCCCAAAGTGTAGTTAATTGATGAGCTAGGAATAAGATTCGGACTGTCTATGCCCCGGCCCCATTGGTGGGGAGAGCCGTATTGGATGAGGGTTTTCTTACACAAGCCCATTAAATACTTAATTGTGCCCCAGAGCTGGGGGAAAAGCAGTACAGCCTCTGTTATGGAGGTGGTTTTTGCTTGGAGTCTGGTCCAACTTGCCGTGCTAATCAGGCAATTTATTGCTGCTGCTTAGATTGCTGGGAGAACAGTCTCTTTTTTTTGTGGGGGTGTTTTTTTTTGACTGTCATCAATTTTAAACTGAATTCCTGTCAGAGCAATTGATTAATCAATGTCGCCTTAAAGAATACAGGAGTAACTTAAAGCTATGTTCTTATTCTGATTGATTCTCTTTAAGGTCTGATTTTTTATCACTACCTTTCCAAGGAGCAGAAGTTTTACTAGACAACGTGGTGCCACTTCCAGGTAATGGAGCTCTCGAGACGTACTGTTGGCGCTCCTCCTGCAGGTTTAAATGGATGCCAACTGTGTACAAGCAATGATCTGTCTAAACCTTCTCCCTCCTGTCGCAAGTGCAGCTGCTGATGTGACTAGAGCAAGGACTGGAAAAATTGTGTTTTATTCTTCTAAGTGTGCTAGCATGGCATAGCCTGTCAGACTCCAGGGGAAAGAAGATAAATGTCCATTTCTTTTTTCCTGCATGGAGGGAGAGAATGAATTACTCTCCTAAACAGCGAGTTGGCAGGACTGGCAGGGTACGGGTGAAGTAGCTGTAACTACTCTGCCGCCTTCTGTCATAGAGCAGCTGTAAATGCAAACTTAGTTTTTAGTCTGCTAGACAAATATCTGACATTTTCCTACTGAGATGACTGATGTGTATAGTTCTGTGTTGAAAGGACGACCCTCCAAGCACTGGAAGAATGTCAGTCGCTGCCTAGAAGTACTTTCTGTTTTGCTTTTTTTTTTCCTCCCCCTCTTTTCTAGCAGAGTTAGAGATGCGTGCGGTACTGGTGCCCTTCTGGGTGTGGAAGGGGCGGCGGTAGGAGCTCGGGGTCAGGCCGGGTTCCACCGCCGGGGTTTGTGGCTGGCAGGACCGCAGGAGGCACAGGCCCTGCCAAGGCTGTAGAGGGACGGCAAGGTTTTAGCTGCTTCTAGCAGAAGTCAGTGTTTTGCATGTTCCCTGAGGTAATCGGCTCCTTCAGCATTGGTGGGGTTGGGAGGAGTTCGCTTGCTGCTGGAGATGGTCTCAGGGTGGGGAGCGCAAAGGAGAAACTTTATTTTGCAGCGATTCAGTAGGAAATAAGCAACTTTCCTTCAAAATGAAAAACCCTTATGTCCGGTCTACAGCACGGACAGTATTGCCTGGGACAGGAGGGTTTCCCACTGCCTTAGTGCGGAGTAGCAGCAGTGCCCGCGGAAGCGGCGCAGGCTGCGGGAGCTGAGCCGCCAGCGCGTGCGAAGAGCGTTCGGCACTGCCGAGGTGCCGGCCAGCCCGTAGCCTAAATGCTTGTGAGCTCCCGGTTACACTCTTGCACTGTGCGGGGTCAGTAAAGTCCTGAGGTTAGTTTATTAAGGATCAAAATGCTAATGGCAGCTCAAAGGTATGCAGAAGTGCGCTCTTCTGTCTTTAAAGCCTCCTAATTCACCTGCCACGTGTGTTGGCATTAACTGAGCTAGTGGCTTTGGAAAGCACTTCATCCGTTCCCCTCAGCAGCACAACAGGCATAACACTTGTGTCATCTCCAGCTTAATAGACCAGTTTTGGCGAATGCCTACAGCAGCAGTAGGTGAGGATTCTCTGGCCGAACTTCTGTGGGAGGTCAGACAAGATTAGCTTAATAGTCTCTTCTGGCCTTTAAAGCCTGTGAATATCTCATTTGTTTTCTCCTGCTCTTTTCTTTCCAAAGATGAGGATCACTTTTCATCCGAAGCTGACGCCGCTGTCAGTGAGATGACCAGAGGCGCAGTCCTAGTGGCGCAGGTACGCGAGGGCTGTCTGGAAAAACCTCGTTGCTGGTGTGACGGCTGCTGTTCTCCTCTCCGCCCGTAGCGTACTGTGTGTGCTAAAATCAAAACCGAAGGCAGAGCCTGTAAGCCCGGCTGCTGGGCAGGTCCTTGTTGGGAGATCTGGGTGCCGAGAACTTCCTTGGGTAGCACCGGCACCGCTCGGGGCTGCGTGGCCGGGAAGGGTGGAGTATTCCCTCTGGTTACTGCTGTGGGCAGGGAGGAAGGGCACCTCGGGGGGTTTACGGAGCGCACAGTGGCCTGTTGTCCAGCGGACCAAGGATTCAGCTGGGTCTGCACTGCTTTGCCAGTCGTGGCAACGCTGATGTTGGGATCCGGCCTCTGGCCGGCCAGAGGGAGAAGGAAGGCTGCTGGCAGCGTCCCAAAGGCTTCGGCGCGCAGCCCCTCATCCCAGTGAAGAGGCACTTACCTCTTTTGAAGAGCTTCGAATAGTGGCTGTAGCAATGCACATAAGTGAATTGGGAGGAACGGGAAGCTGACAGCGTTCGTGATGCTCAGTCTCAGCTCCCTTTGGTGTAACGCGGTGCTCAAATGCACCGCTGATTCTAGCGAGGGCATGGGGTTGAGTGACTGGAGCGACTCGCCAGCAGCGTGTCCCGGCTGCCCGGTGGCAGTGGGTACGGTTCCTCTGCCTACGCGTAGGTTTAAGTATGAAGTATCCGACAGGCAGTGAATGGTGCTGGCCTTGCGTCCTGCGTGGCTCACACCAGAATTGCTGCACACCTATGTTTTTCTGTGTTTCCAGGTCACAAATTATGACAGCGCGACAGGTCTGCCACTGATACAGCTCTGGAACTTGATGGGAGATGAGGTGTGTATGTTGACATACTATTTTTTTCAATGCTGCTAGAGTTTATGCAGACTTTTTATTGATAATTAGGAACTTGCTGAGGTTTGTTGCTAGTGGATTTTTTTCACCTTTCTACTTTTTTTTTTTTCTTTACCTCCCTTTAGGTCCTGTCGATAAACAGAACTCTGGTGGAAAGAGGATTTGCGCAGTGGCTTGACTACTAGCAATGCCCTAGATGCCTCGACAACTCTTTCTGCAGAGAAAAACAAAAGAATAAATTTTGTTTTGCACTGTTACAATTCGGTTTGGCAACCTCTCATAAGAAGACCTGTTTACACCAGTGTGCGGAGTTTTGTGGTCCATTGAAACTCGTTTTGCTCAACTGTTACCATTTCACTAGTAACGCGTACCTCATCTCAGTGAAAGGCGGGGTGTTAAAAGCCATAACGACAGATACTGTAGCTTTAAAGCAAAAAAAATCCTCCCTGGCCTCTACTCAAAAGTTGAATGGAAAAAAACCTTAAGACCTTGGGGCTTGCCTGAAGCGGGCAAATGCCCCCGAAACATTAACTGCGGTTGCATTTTTTGTTCAAGATGTGCAATGCCCTATGAACTTAGTGTCTGCTTTTCCTAAAATTCTATTGGTTGTCCTTTTTTAACAGGCGCTGCCTATGAAATTAATGAATGTTATTAAGGAATTTAATGTTCAGTTATGGATTTTTCTGTATTGTGCCACTAACCTGCACAAACAACATTCATCTTGTGTCTTCCTTATGCCAGGGGGTAGATGAATTGCATTCGTTGCACTTACTGTGGCACATGTCTCACTGCAGTCATGGTTTTTAGGCTTGATATGCGTAAGGAAGAAGGTTTCTCTGTGCAGATGCTTGAAGTGCAGGATATGTTACCACTACAATTTTTGCTCTGAAATGTCATGTATTTAAAGAAAAGAACTGATTGCCAAGCCCAATTGTAGTTTATATTTTTCTAGCTGTGCAAGTATGTAAATATATATAAAAAAAGCATTGTAATATTTTGTACAAGAAAATCACTGGAAACAAAGGGAACTTTACAGAAACTTTTTCACACCAAAATGTCCTATGTAGGTAGAAGCGGTTTGGAGTGCGTTAGGGTAGCTGACATATTTGGAGCATCTGAATGTCGGAAGTGTTTCAGCTCTGCTGTATACAGGATTAGCATTCCCTTAGATTGCTGTCTGGTTTGAATTGTGATCACTGCATTCTTTGCTATGTTGCTGTACAGATCTGTTTAAAAAAAAAAATAATGTAACAACTTGGCATTAATATTGCAGTGGTGTTCTCTCTCAATTATTTTTTCGCTCCTTTTTAGATTTCTATCACATATTTAAAATTTTGCTCAAGTAATTTAAGCTGACTTAATACTCTTAAACAGATGCCCTCTAATGTATATCATTTTAGATATGTATTGAGCTGGGATTTATGGCTGGCAGAGAAAGTGCTTGCCAGGAAAATGTCGATGTAGTCAGTCCTCAGAAGTTTTTTCAGGTGAATTCAAGGATGTCCTTACAATCCTGTAAGCTAACATGTCAGTGCATCACACGTTTGGATAGATACCTACAAAAGCATTTGGTCCAATCCCTTCTGATACGGTATGGTTATATCCTTTTTTTGAGTTCTCTCCTATTCGGCGCTTATGATTTAATGTTTATGTTTGCAATAACATCCAATGAAAACTAAATTTGGTAACTCAGTTAAATCTATAAAACATATATCCTCTTGGAATGTTTCTTTCCATTTCAATTAAAGCTCGAATTTTAAGCTGTCTTAAACTGATGACTAAGAGCCTTCATTTCCTGACCTCTTGCGATGTAGGGTTGGGAAGGGAGCTCGATGGGCAAGCAGGCGAGATAAGATCCTGTTGGCTTTTCAACAGATGCAGATCTCCTGGGGTTCCTTTTACTTCCAGCTGAAAACCGTGTTTCTTTTTATGAAGAATTACTAGAAAGCTGTAGTCTGAGCACTGGTACTCAAGGCTGTTGAAACTGCTATATATTTGTGGAATTAATTAGCTCAGGACGTCCCCTTTATCACACTTCAGTGTTGGAAAGTGAAACTTGGGAGTCTCTTTCTATTGCGCAGGCTATAAAATCCCTTCTTTGAAATGCTGACAGGTTTCCTGTTCAAGCCGACCAGTGCGATGATGTGAATCGGTGTCCCAGTGAACAGTTTGCCCTTACCCCCGGTGTTGGAACACCGTGCAACTGGGAAAGTCAGTAGGATATATTCACACTCTCCGCATGGAAAAGAAGCAAAGGCATGGGATGGGCTGACGCGCTGGGGCTGCGCGGGACAAACGGTGTTAAAGTACTGCCTTTGTGGTCTGTAGATGGGTACGCATGCACGCACCGCTCTTCGGGGTTCCAGATATCGGTCTTAAGGTTCATTGCAGAATATACACACGACCTGTAGGTGCTCGAGACTGCAACTCAGTGCTGCTCAGGCAAGTGGTAGGTGAAAAATAAAACATGGGGATTTTTCGTGGGGGAATAGCGAGGTTGGAAGTTAGCAAAGTTTGACAATGCCCTTTCTTTGTGCTTCTTGCCCCAGGAAGGGGCTTTCATTTCAGAGGGTTTCTCAATCCTTGCTAGCCCCTGGTATCTGCTGAGGGATGGCTTTCCCCATCAGAGATGATCTCCCGCGTGGAGAGTGGGTGGTTAACGCGTTATCGGCATCCTGAGCGTGACGCGTGGCGTGCGGAGCCGTGCACGCACAGCAGCTCTCTGCCGCCGCTGCAGGCAGGCCGTGGGAATTCGCTGTTCCAAATCACCTGCCAGATGCCTCTTTCCCTCCACAGAGTTTCTGGCCAAGGGGAGGAAGAAGAAGCTGTGGTGTAGCTGTGAAGGAGGTTGTCTGTCCTTCAGCTCTGTAACTCGGGCGGTGCAGCAGCTCAGCAGTGCCCTGCTGGGTACCTGCCCTGCGAGGTGAGGTCTCTCTTAATTAGACCAGTTCTGTTGGGCAGGAGCCAACCCCTTGCGGAGGGTTCGCATTTCGGCCTTTCAGCAGTGCCTGATGGTGCTCTCCTGCCAGTGTCTGGCGTGGTGGACAGGCTGGAGATGAAGGGTGAGGAGAAAACGGAGACCCCTGCACTCCGGGGTCAGTCTGATGCAGGTGAGCGCAGTGCCCAGAGGAGTTCGCTCGCGTTTCTTCTGAATTTGTCTCTGGGGCTTTTTCTTTGCTCAGGGAGGCTTTATCCCCTGGGTCTAGACTCACCTTGGGGCAGAGAGCTACAAACCATGGGTGGTCGTGTGAGGAGGAGAGAATCATTGCTGCTTTCTCCGGCTGCGACCTTGCCAGAACATGGGAGTGTGAAATAAGGAAAAGGTGGAAGGGGCTGCGCTGGGCTCCGCTGCGGTGAGCTGCTTCCAGAGACGGCACAGCTCCGTGTGGGGCAGGTGACAGTCCCTCCCCAGCTTGGTACTGCCTTAACCCTTCTCCACCTCACACCACTGCTTTCTGACTCATTGTGTACAAGCTTTTTCTCCTCCGGAGCCGGTGCCCGTGCTGGAGCCTTGCAGAACTGGTGAAACGGGGCTGTTGTCACCTCTGAGGGATGCGGGAGCAGGGGGGGTGGCTGCCGTGCAGGAGGCTTTGCTTACCGAATGCCGAAGTAGAAGAGGAAGAATATAACTCAGACTGACAGCCCCGAGGTGGTAGCACCATCCCAAGGGAATGCCGACGCTGCGTTCCAGGCTTTGGGAGCAAACGGGTCACCCTCAGCTCTCTTCCCACATCCCAGAGAGCTTCAAGGTACAGTCCACAGTCATCAGACTCGAAATAAAGCGTGTTCGTTTGGAAGTGGTGGGGCTTTTTCCTTAGGAGCTTAAAGTAGCCCTGAACTTCTAAGTCTGCCCCCATGGGGACAAATGTGTTATTGGTCGTGACAAAGTTTAACTCATCTTAACGCCGGTGTTTTCCCCGGCTGTGAGGGCTGTGTCCGTCGGGAACCTGCAGTGACTGCTGGCGGCTGGCGAGGGGAGCTCTGCCGGCGGCTGCTCTGCGTCCCGTGTTTTCCTCTGGCTCTGCAATATGGAAAAACAGCCCTTTCATAGAGCCATTCCCTCTTCATAGAACCATAGCGTGTTCATAGAGCCATTCCCTATTCGTAGAACCATTCCCTGTTCCTTATTTGTGTTGTAAGCTGCCTATTATTTTAAGCTGTAGTAAGTAGAACATTGTAGGGTGAGATTAACAAAAATAAAGAGGTGTGGGCAAGTAACAAATAGGCATCCTTCTTTCTTTAAAATAAATCTCAGCCTGTATAGATGCATTAATAGCTTCAGTAGTGTCCCAAGGGCATGGGGGACTTTTGGGGTTTTTTTTTTTACATTATGAACAAGGGTGAATGGTTTTGCTGAGATGGGGGGGAGTTGAACATGGACTGCTTGGAAAAGAGCAGGGGAAAAGGCACAGGTCGAAAAAGGAACAGGGGAGGTTGAAACACGTGAGTTGTATTTGCAGCTTCCTTTCCGAGAGGCAGCGGTGGTGCTTCGTGCCCTGTCAGACCTCAGGAACGCGGCTGTGCCGGGTTTTGAAGGGGTCGCGCTGCTCGTAACACCGGCGGCTGTGTAATTCTTGGCTGCGGACCCGGGGTTGGGCATACGCACATCTGAGCTAAGCCGTCCCACGGGGTTGGTTTGACTGAAGCCATTCAAAGGGGCTTTCCCCTTTGAAAAGTGGTAATTTTATTACGGGTAAAATGAATGAGGTCTCTGGAGATGCCTAATTTATAACTTCCTGCGGGCCGTGAGCCGCGCTCCGGCATTCCCCCGCCGAGCAGCCCCTGGACCGCCAGACCTCCCCTCTTCGGGCACCGTCCTAGGACGAGGGGGGCTTCCTCTGAGGCTTCTTCATCCCGTGGCCTCTGCCCCTCGTCCTGCAGCCCTGGGTGGCCCTGGGAGCGCGTCCCCGCGGCAAGCAGCACCATCCTGCCAGGCCGCCCTGAGCACCGGGGCCGGTCCTGAGGCAAAGCCCTGAGATGATTCTCCATCGACTCAAAGGCTCCTTAGTGAGAGAGGAGGGGAGGAGCGAAGAGGGTGTTTTTGGAGCAGATGGAGAATAACGGTGCCCCTGTCTGACGCTGGCACTCGGAGCGGTGACGCAGGAGCCGTTCAGCTCCTCACCTCTCACAGCCACGTATGCAGCCTGCGCGCGGGGCGGCGGGGAGCCCGGCGCTGCCCTTCCACGGCGGAAACTTCACTGGCAGTGGGTTTTTCCTAAAAAGAAAAAAAATAATAAAAAATCAGATGCAAACTTTATTTTTATTTGCATTCTACCACGTCACACAAATCTATCCGGTGCTGTCCCGGTGCTGTCCCTCCCGCCTGCCGGAGGCTGCTGAGCCAGAATTCAGGAACACGTGTCTCGCATTTAGTTTATTGCCTCAGGGACTGTGTTTTGGCTTCAGTCACCTCTGCTTCCTCTCCCCCTCCTTCCCCAGCCCCTTCAAAAGAAAAACCAGCAACACTGTGAAGCAAGAGGGAAAATTTCTGGCTGCATTGAGCAACAGGAGGGACGATGGCACTTGGGAGAGAGTGTCAGGGCTCGGGCTTTTTGCCGGGGAAAATGTGAAGGGTTCTTGTAATGCAGAAGTGTCGGGTGATGGGGCTCTGCCGTGTGAGACCGGTCATCGCAGCAATCGGACTGAAGGTCTGTCTGGCCCATACCCGCTCTGGCAGTCCAGGTAATTCGGGCAAAAGGCATAAAAGAGCGGTTTTGCCCCGACACGCTCCCAGTTTCCAGCTGTGAGCAGTGCAGGGACTTCTAAGCCAAATGCTGCACGTGGTGTTGCACTTAATAGACACATATAAACTACCTCTGGTGGATTTGTGTAATGGCGTTTTGAGTCCATTTGTCCTTCTGACCTTCACGACATCCTGTGGCAATATGTCCCACAACTTAATTATGTGTGGGTGAAAAAAGCGCTTCCTGTTTGTTTTCTAAATTGCCTGAAAGCATCCCTGGCTAATCCATCATCCTGATACCGCGGAAGGGTGAGTAATGGCCCTTGCTGGGGCTGGTCTATACTGCCTGCGAGCTTATAGACTTCACTTCTCTCACCTGTCTCTGTTCCAGGAGGAAGCGTCCGAGGTCTATTTAGCTCTTTACGTGGGAGCTGGTGGGTACCATACATCCTCCCTGACCCGGCCCTGGACCTTCCCTAGCCCTATAGTGCCTCTTCAGAGTTGAACGTGTGCCAGAAGCTTTCCTCCTTCTGCTGAATCGAGAACATAGAAGAGCTGCTGCAGATTCCCAGGTGTGTGTTTTGGTGCCTAAAAGGGGGGTTGGATGTTTATGACGGTATTCTCCATCCCCCCGGAGAGCAGGAGGAGACAACAGGAGTTGTGCTGTAGCCGTGACAGCATTGAGGCTTCAACCTGCCCCTGGGAGAGGGGAGATGGGATCAGAGGGACTCACTGGTTTGTGCACTTCATGTCCCAGCTTCGTAACTGCGTCTTGTGTGTGTGTGAGATGTTCTTTTTTTGTACCTGAACTCCTCAGTTGGGATTTGAGAATGCTGATGAGACGTTTCGTATCATTTCAAGTGAGATGCCCTCATTTCTGGAAAACAGCACTTGCAAAGTAATTTGTGGATCTGGGTTTCTCTGCTGTGTGTTGTCTGGGTCTAGAGTGGCTGTGTCTCTCGCGGAGTGCACCTAAACCACTTTTCTGGCCCTCTCAAGAAATGTTCTTTCATTTGTAGCAGCACATAGCGACATAAGCATCTCTTGGTTATATCACGTTCCCACAGACTCCCAGAGTGGTGGGGGCTGGAAGGGCCCTCTGGAGCTCCCCCAGTGCCACCCCCTGCCAGAGCAGGGGCACCTCCAGCAGTGGCACAGGACGGCGTCCAGGCGGGTTTGGAATGGCTCCAGAGGGGGAGACTCCCCCACCTCTCTGGGCAGCCTGTGCCAGTGCTCTGCCACCCGCACAGGAGAGAAGGCCCTCCTCAGGTTCAGATGGAACCTCCTGTGCTCAAGTTTGTGCCCGTTCCCTCTTGTCCTGTCACTGGGCACCACTGGAAAGAGACTGTTCCCATCCCCCTGGCACCCTCCCTTTGGGTATTGATAAGCATTGATAAGATCCCCTCTCAGTGTTCTCTTATCCAGACTGAAAAGCCCCAAGTCCCTCAGCCTTTCCTCGTAAGAAAGATGCTCCAATCCCCTCATCATCTCTGTAGCCCTTTGCTGGACCCTCTCCAGCAGTTCCCTGTCCTCCTTGAACTGGGGAGCCCAGAACTGGACACGGTGCTCCAGATGTGGCCTCCCCAGGGCTCTGCAGGAGCAGCTGACCCTGAGGTTTGCTACAGACATCTGCACACTTGCTGGAAGCTAGTGCCCAGAGAAGATGACAAAATCCCATTAGGAAATACGGCAGATCTTTTCCCCTGTTTCCCCCGTGCTCGCAGGTCCCCACGCACACGCGGAGGGCGAGGAGCTGGGGCCAGCTGGCTCCTGTGCTTGTGCTCTGCCCCCCTGCATGGACTCCTCTCCAGGAGCACATCTGCTGCCTTTCCTGCGCTCACCGCTGCCGTACGGTCCTCGCCAGACAGTGCAGGGCCTGACGGTGTCCAGAGCTCCGCTGAGGTGCAGCCTCTGCCTCTGCCACACACGCTGCTCCCCTTTTCCTGCCATAAGGCAGCACGTGGAGCGAGGCGATGGCCGGGTAACAGAGGGACGTTATCATCTGCAGGAGAGCAGACAGAGGTCCCTCAGCTGCCCTACCTTTGCCCGGTGTGTCCGCTGGTGCTCCCCGCTGCCCCCAGCCCCCCCTGCAGCCTCCTGTTCTTCCTCAGCTTCCCTGTCCCCAGCGCGGAGGGGATTCGCGGGAGGGACGCCGGGGAACCCAGCCCTTCCTCGAGAGACCCTCGTTCTCTGCTGGAAGGGTTGTTCTGGCAGAGCAGGAGAGACACGTTTGGCTGCCTCGTCAAGTCCGTAGCTCTAATTCTTCTCCTGTGCTTCTGAATGTGAAAATACAGCCTCTCTGCTGCCGGGGCGGGCAACCTGGCGGTGCTTCTGTGCCGTAAACCCGTGTGTCGTATGCGGGTACACGGTGAGGAACGGCAGCGTGAAGTGCTGCAGGGGCCCAGTCCTGCCCCCAGACACTTGCTGAGGCCTGAAAAACCACCACAAACGAGTGAGGAAAGAGGAGAAAAGTTGGCTTGGGGTTGTTTGGTTTTTTTTGTACCTGCCCTGTCCCCTTCACCCCCCCACCAGGTCCCCTTCCTTCCCCAGGAGACCGCCAGCATTGGGTGCCAATGTCAAGCATGGAAATGGGGACCGCTCAGCTCCAGGCGAAGATGGGGTGAGCCACGCGTGTCCCTCCGTGCGCGTCCCGTCCCGGCGGCGCTGGGAGCGAGGGGAGAGCAGCAGATGGCACTCGAGCATCAGCGGAGCATCGCGCCGCCGGCAGCCCATCAGCCAGCCTCAATTATTTTTGCTTGACGAGTGGAAGAGAAGCGTCGCTATTCGGGCTCTCAGTCCTTGAAGGAAGACGTATAATCTTGAGCCATAAGATGCGTCTATAGGACCTTGATTTACATGCTTTGGATGTTCCTCTCTGCTCGCAGGTCCAGATTGTATCTCTGCTTGTGCTGATTTGTCCTTACACAGTGTCTGGACTTGAGATGATAAAGAAAAAGTGTTACTTTTCACTTGCAGAGCCTGACCCCTAATTTGCCAGGGATTTTTTCTGTGACTGTGGCGTGCCTTTCCGCGCTGCGCTGCCCCGCTGCACAGAAGCAAGGCTTTTTTTTTTTTCAACTCAGATAATTCCCCCCCCCCAGCCAAAAATGAAGTGAGCTCATTGTGCTCACACTGAAAAATGGACTTGTGGATGTGGTTACTGAAAACCACAGTTCAGCGCGCTTTTTAAAAAGGGGCGACAGCCTGACAAGTACGAATGAGCCGGGAAAAAACTGTTCCTGTTGAGATGATGCAAATATAGCGCATGAAGGTGTTTTTATTTTGTTTAATTAGCAATAAAGTCAAACCTTATTCTCATATTTCCAAGCCCATGTGTATTTTAGAGACAGATCGCAACCTGAACGGATATCATTAGTCTGACATAGCCAAAACCAGCACTTTCAGGAGCCTTTTGGTAGGCGGAGGATGTCACATATCACAACTGTAATCCCACTTTGTTTTTTAAGACCCAACAAAGATAATTCAAACCTGTTCTCAGCACGGAGGGAGAAGGAAGTAAGGGCTCAGCGGGACCAAGCTCTGCCTCTCCCCGTTTTCCCGAGGAGCCGCGCGCTCAGGCAGCAGCGCCGGGAGCCAGGCAGGGCGGCAATGCTGCCTGCGAGTTGGCACGGCGCTGCCCCGGGGAAGCGGAGGGAGAGCGGTCCCCGAGAGACCCGTCATAACGCGAAGGCTCAGACATTGCCGGTATAAAGTCGTGTGGAGCAAAGGACGTCAGCGGTGCTGCGCTGGCTTGTCCTGGCCACTGCCTCAGCCCGGGGCTGTGAATGTGTGGTGCATATTTACTGGAACAGTGGTCACTTTTGTATTTGGAAGTGTATCTTGGCACCTGCTAAAAATAGTGTGATCCCAGGGCACTTTCCATGTCCTTTTCTTCCTCCTCCCGAAGGCAGCGAGTGCCATGTACACCGCTCGGACAGACCTTGAGCTTTGTGTTAAGAGGCACAGAGTGTGGCTATCTGGAGGATAAATTGTCTTGCAAAAGAAGCCTGGCCCTTGTGCGGATCTGAGTCAGAAATTGGGAACCTGTGGTGACGTTCATGCAGACACACATATCTGAGGGCTCTTGTTGCCTCCGGTAGCGCTCTATGCTGCTCTGCTCCCTGTGAGTTTCTAATTTTCCTCCCTTTTTTTGCTTAATGCAAACTCGATACCCGGGCTGCCATGTTCCCAGTGATGCTTTTGAAGCCTCTGGGATGGGGGATCTGGGATGGACTTGCCCAGAGGTCCCCCAGCTGAAGAACTTTGGCTCCTCTCGGTCTCCAGGTGATGGTCCCCTCCGTGTCCCAGTGCAGTCACTGCCACTTGCAGGGCTGTCACTGCCCCGTGGGGCTGACAGTTTGCAAGGACAGCTCAGCTTTCAAGCACACAAGCCCCGACCCCAGATTCAGACCATGCTCGTCCTCCTCTGCCCCCCCCGGGAGACTTGCCAGCAGCATCTGCCATGGGATGAGAGCCCCGGGGCGCGCGGGGTCCCGGCAGCCGCGGGCTGTGCCTGGCCCCGCTGCTCGCTCGGGTTTTGCCCTTGAGCAATGCAGCAGGGCTGGGTTTGCCCAGGAGTGGTGAGGGGACGCGTGCCGCGGTGTCTGCTGAACATCCCAGCCTCGAGCCTTACGTGCCCGGAGCCCCCCGTGTTGAAAATGGGGAGAAAAACCTAATTCTGAGCCCCCGGCTTTATCCTGTGTGAGATCCGTATAAATACATGGATTTTTGTTGGCAGCTTGACCTCTTGGGCAGTGTTCCTGCTCCGCGCTGAAGAGGTGCCCTCTTTCCTCCACTTGTCTGACTCCTGTGTAATAGAAGGGCTAAATGCTTATTACTTTTTTGCAGCCTCTTCCAGTTGCCAATCAAGTGTGTCTGGTTTGGGGTTTTGTTTTGTTTCTTTGTTGCTGTGACTATGCAGGATGCTCTATCTCGCTGTAATTACGGTTCCATCATTGTCTTGGCATGAAAACATCTGCTGTCTCCCTGCGATCTCCACTTCTCCTATTTCTTTGGAGAATTTCATGGATCGTGATGACCTTCTATTTTCCATAACATCTCATGCATCTCAGTGTACACAGCTGTTTCTCTTGCGTTCCCCTGTCTCTCCATCTACCTCCTTTTTTTTTTTTCCTATCAGCATCTCCAATGCGTTCAGAATTTCAGCTCATCTGCTTATCAAATCAATATCTCACTTGCCATCTCCTCTGCATCGCAACCGCTGTAAACACAGCACCTTTGCGCCTAACCGCCCGGGCTGTTTTCTCCTCCGAGCACGATTCGTCTTCCAGCTCGCGTCTAAAGCCTTTGTTCTTCTCATTTAACATTTTAAAGTTAATTTTCTCAGCCTTTTTATTTTGATTATGTCGTGTGCTCAGGGTTTGAGGTCCGCCCGTGCTGCCGCTCCTCCCGAGCGGGCGGGCAGCGATGTGCCGCAGGATGGATGGAGGATGTTGCCACTCAAGGTGAAGACGCTGCTGGTGAGGAGCTCCAGCGGAGTTCGCAGCCGGGGAGGAGAGGAGCTGTGCTGTGCTGAGCGGTGCCGGCCCCGCGCACAGGCAGGGAAGGGGCTGGAGAAATACGGGTTCCATAACTGGTTTTGTGTGACCTTGTTTAAAGAGCACAGGGTCCATGAGTATGATGAACAGCGATACTTCAGTTTTTATTCCGTTCTGGCACCTTTTATTACTAGGACTTTACCGGTATGCCTATTCTCTTAAAAAATATTAATAAAAAACTAGTCCTATATCTGCTGCAGATGGACTAATAAAACTCTCGAGTATGACAGGACCTTAAATCTCTTTGCTTTTTTCCCCATCTGTAAAACGTGCATCCCGGTTCTCCACCTCCCGCTCCCATCTCTCGCCTGCCCCATCCCACAGCTCCCGATGGCAGGACCCCCCATCCCACAGCTCCCGACGGCAGGACCCCCCATCCCACAGCTCCCGATGGCAGGACCCCCCCTCCCACAGCTCCCGATGGCAGGACCCCCCATCCCACACCTCCTGACGGCAGGACCCCCCATCCCACAGCTCCCGACAGCAGGACCCCCATCCCACAGCTCCTCCATACAGCTCCGGGCACAGCCACCACCCCGCCCAGGGCGCCAGATGATGCTCCAGCAAAACTAATCCTGAGATTATTAAAGCTTGTGTGGGTTTTTTATTTTATTCACCCTCAGCCCATGGTCTTTACACATCCGAGCTAGGAGTGCCCTGCTCTTGAAAGGATTTTGCAGAAGTTTGGCACCTGGAAGGTGTGGCTGAGAAATGGCTCTTTATCTGTTGACAGAGGAGAGGGGAGTCGGTAGAGCGCAGAGAGCAGGGTGGAGGTTAATGAATCATGCAACAACTTCTTAGATGGAGGGAAATAACACTGTGCGTACATCATAGCTTTTTTCCTCTTTCAGGGGTACCGCTGTTTGTGCAGAGACAGCTTGTGTACTTTTTTATACAGATATGCATTAAATGTGGATAGCTGTATATAAGTAAGGCTGTAAAATCGCAGATTAAGTGATTTATTCAGCCAGAAAGAGTTATGTGGCTGTCAGAGTGCATAATGACTACCTGATTCGAGAGGAAAAACGCTCCCAGGAAGATGCGGAGCAGCGCGTTTGGTAAGAATCCAGCGCTCCGCGTCCTTGCCCAGGCAAAGCTGCCGGAGCGTTACCGACACTCTCGGAAAGTCCTGGCAAAGCTGCCCGGCGGCTCGTAGGAGGGTGTGTAATGGGAACCGTTCTGCGATTTGAGGGTGGGATTTGGCTGGTCAACCCAAATGCTGAGAGGGCAATTTAAGCCGCTGCCCAGCGTCCTGCAGGAGTCTTTGCTGCCTTCCCTGGTGCTGGGTCAGGCACAGCGCAGTAGGCACAGGTGGGACAAGTCCTACGGACCCCAAATTCAGTTGGGAGCCAGGTTTCCTGTCCAGGATGGAGTGTTTCATCCTACCTTCGGTTTTTAACCGGCTGCGGGATGGCGGCGCTCGCACAGACCCAGCTGGAATTACCTGTAAGGAGACGGAGCTGCGGCAGCCTTGGCATGGAGGGATGCTGCGGTGCGGGCGGCACCTCCGGTCCTTCGGCGGCTCCTCGGGAGGTTAATGCCAACCAGCACGTAACACGGGATGCTGGTCGGCTTGCTGGAAAAAACGGGTATCTCCCACTAAGAAAGTGCCAGAGCAGGTCTCTGCCCTCGCCTCCCCCGTGGCCGTGCTCTGTGGCCCGCAGGTGAATCGCTTCGCCGCTCTGTGCCGCTGGGTGCAACGGCAGCAGGCGCCTTTGCCGGTGCTTTTGTCCCTGTAAAGGGAAAAATGCTGTAGGAGAGCACAGCAGCAGCCGAGCTCCAACCCGGGGCTCAGGTGCTGGGCCAAGTGCTGATCTGGAATGGGCCAAACCAGAGCAAAACAAATGGAAATCGAGTAGGGAATAAATGTTATGGGAAATAATCTCCATCGCTTAATGTACTCCAATGGCTTTGAAATAATTGGCTATTTCCTGGGCACATCCAGATGCGCGAAACAGTGCTCTCCCTGTTTCCTTTTGTGTACTTATGATCCTTCAGAGACCTGATTGTCCACTTCTCCCTCCCCCTTTACCTCCTGGGTCCCCCCCTCCCCCAGATTTCTACTGGAGTTTGTATTTCTCCCCCAACAACGTCTCAGAAGAATCACAAATGTGTAATATGTGTCCCAACGCTTGTATTTTAATAGCGTGAAGCAAACCACATCAGCACAGGCAATTTCACATTCAACACATTATTGCTATTTAAAGCGCAGAGGTATAAAAATGATTGGCAATCCAGCTCTCCCAGAAATCGCAGGCTGCTGCTGGCTGCCAGATTGTGATTTTTTAATATTGGCTGCTCTGTGCAGTCGTTCCCTCAACCTTTGACTTGCAGATTTCCCGACGTCGAAATAGCAAAATCATTTTTGGTTGTAACAGGCACATTGCTCGCTGCTGAAAAGAAGTAATTATCATTAAATATATACACGTGTGTATATGCACAGACACATCCATACACGCCGTGCCGCGGCTGGTCAGTTTTTCCAGCCGAGCAACCTTTTGCATTTCCCCGGCTTTGCAAATACGTTTTACCTGAGCTTCTGGGTTTCGGAGGGGAGTGGGGGGCGGATGGGCAGGTGAGAGATTGTTTTGTCTCTCTGTTATCATTATGGAGGAGGGAGGGCAAGCGGGCTTCATCCCAGAGATGGTGATGTATGAGGGCTCGTGATTTTCTTTTTCTCAGGGCTGTAATAGAGATCTCTCACTGAGCCGAAAGGTGTTGGTTGTGTCAGTGCTGTTTACATAAATATGTTGCTCTGGGTTAATGGACAGTGTGATTAAAGATTAGACCTTTACGAGTTTCTGTTTAAGGCAACCTTACCCTGGTTACGTTTGATGTGAAGTGACAAAAAAAATAGCCATTCTTACATGAAAATAAAACTTTGTCTTTACTGGAAATAATGGCCCTGGAGGGTTTTTTTGATATACCATGTAAAATCTAGTGAGCAAAGGGTGGGCTTTTTCCCCAGTGGTGCTTTGTGCGGTCTCTACTCCATGCCCTGCCGCAGGGTGTCTTGTAGCTGTTGGCTGGAGGAAGGCAGGAACATCCTCATCCTCATCTCTGCTGGAGGAGGAGAGGGAGCCGCTGCAGTCCGCTGGGGCCGACCGCTGAGCTCGCGGGGCACACCGCGTCCTTTGACCCCACCGCCTTCCTCACGCAGACCGATGGCAACGCAGGGGACGAGCCGTTTGCGGTGGCCATGGTCCAGCCCGGGATGAGGGCAACACCGTGGGGAAGGCGTCAGCGCGGCTTCGGCAGGGACGGGTCTGCTCGGTCGGCCGCAACGCGGCACAGGAGCGGCAGGGCTTCTGCCTCCCGTCCCACCACAGCAGGGCCCAACCTCTGCTCTTCACCGGGAAGCTTTCCCTGAAGAGCGGCGTTGCTCCAGCCCCACCGACATTCCCGGGTGCCGGCGGAGGGGAGTCCCTGTCTCCCACCAGCAGTTTGCTCGCAGCAGCCGCGCTCGCTGCCCGGCGGGGATGTCTGCCGCCGGCGGAGCTGGAACGGAGCTAACTCATTTAGCACAGTGACATTAAGCAGCGGCCTTTCTCTTTTCTAAAAATACCTTTTCCCCTCCTGCTCCCCACAAGCAGCAGAGGAGACAGCATGCCAAATCCGCCGGCTCCAGGGGGATTTACTCACCCGCTGCCAAAGCCCCGTCCCTGCCCAGGGCTCTCAGTCCCCAAACACCTCACCCCGTCCCTGCATGGGGCTCTCAGTCCCCAAACACCTCGCTGTCCCTCTCTGTGCTGGGCCACGCTTGCTGAAGCCGTTCGTGCTGTGGTTATTGGTGGTGGGACACGTGAATGGCCCCGACCCCAAATTCCTTGCCCCGAGTCGCTTTTTTGGGGCTGCCGGCCCCGGCCCCTCTCCCCGTCACGGTGCCGGTTGCTGTCTGAACGCCAGTTATGCCGGTCTTGTTAAGCTGCTGGTGTGCCCAGGGCTGGGGGCGAAGCGGGCAGGGTGTGCGGCTGGCGCTCCCCATCGAGGGCTGTGCCGGGGCCGCGGGGAAAGGGGAAATCTTTTGGGCTATCCCGGAGAAATCTTGGTATCTCGCAAAGATGCGGGCGGCGCACAGCCCTGGCGAGAGGCTGGAGGGCAGGGTCAGGCCCCGGCCGGTGGCAGCACTTTGTCACCATATTTACACTTCTACTGGCCCAATGCGAAGCATTTGGCTCTCCTCCACTTGCGGAAGGGATTAGCTACTTCATAACATCCAGACAAGATAATCTCTCCAATTTTGCCAGGAAGAAGTCCCTGACAAAGAGCAGCAAAGCTACAATAATGCCAGACGAAACAGTAATTGAGTTTGCCTTCTTATTACTTTCTCAGCTAAGTTTTTGTTGGTTTTAATTTTATTTTGTTGTTGTTGGTACGGAACAGCTAAATATTGTCCCAGTATTGGCTCAAACCAGCCACGTTATATCTATGGTAAACTGCAGCAATACAGGAAGGTGAGCAAAAAGGGGAAAGTAGGAACCATAAAAGGTTTTTAAAACTTCCATGCATTTTTAAAAAATAAAAGACTTTAAAAGAGGTAAAGCTTTGATAATTGCTGCTGCCCATCACCTGCTCCTTCAAGTGATTTGCATTAACGGTGGGATTGTAATCATGCCTGTGTCAAACAGATGCAGGGGGCTGTCACGCGGGGATGCCAGACAGGGCAGGGGCACGCGGTGGTCTTCGTGGCAGTGCAGAAGCCCTTTGCCGCCCGGAGCGGCTCGGCTGCACGCTGAGGGGCAGCCCCGCTGCAGGGAGATGGAGGAATGAGGAAGGAAGGGAGTCAGCAAGGTAAAATGTGACTTCCCTCGTGTCTCCCGACACTTAAAAGGCAGCACCTGAAACAGAATTGAGGTCTTCAGCCTCTAGACCGCAGTTCCTCACCTTTGTGTGGTATTTACACAACTTTTTCTTCAGCCCCATTGTGACAATACAGTAAATCTGAATACAAAGGGCTCATATATAAACTCATTATCCTGATCCACCACACATTCAAGATATTTTGAAGGGTCCATTACGTATGGGATGGCTTTCTGCTTTACGTCAGGCTGGGAACCACCCATCCCTGTCCCACTACAACCGTCCACCGGCTCAGGCACCACCGGCGCCACTGCGGCCAACGCGTGCTGTGTGCTCCGGCCGTGGGAAAATCGATGCAAAGGGAAATGGACTGGCACGTGTATGCCAAAATCCCTACTTTTTTTTCAGTCTCCAGTAACTCCCTGTGCTGGGCTGGAATTTCAGAGGAGGATGAGAAAGTCTCAGGGGAAACAGGGTATTTGGACAGTTGCAACCAGGGTTAAAAAACAAAGGCAGAGATCTGAGAGGGATGTGAGCACTAAGGCTCCAGGGCTTTCTCCCCAAGGTAAGGAATTTTGGGCCTCTATGGACAGCATTACTCCACTGCTGCCCGCTGGGGCAATGGGTACTGCCACGGTGCCCAGACGCGGGACAGTGTCCTTATCTGTGGTGGCAGTTGCTGCATTCCTCCTTTCACTCTGGTCCATCCCCCCGTGTGATGGGGAGCGCCGTCTGCGATGGGTCTTAGGGACGCGCTGTGCTAAAATGAAAGCAAAATGGATTGAAAATCAAAGAACTTGGAAACAACGCTGTCTTTAGCTTTTGAAGACATTTAGTCTTGCTGTATTTATCCCTCTGGGCACCGAGGAGGTGACTCAAACCCAGTAAGCCACCCCTCACTCTTCTCTGGCAAAAGGCTTTGTACACTTTGCTGATCCGATAGCTGCACCGCCGCGCGATGCACACCGCAGGAGGAGTGCGTTTGAAGGGAAAGGTTCAGAAATTTGTCTCCAAAACAGCGTGATGGGCTGCTGTGACTAATCTTTCAAGTCGGATTTCTTCATCAGATTATATTTAAAGCAGTCCGCTGAGTAGCTTTGTTGTTGCCTGTTTACCTGGATGATGGTTTTACGAGAAATCCCACAGACACCTGGCAGCGTGCGGAGAGCCCTCGGTGTTCGCAACGCTTCCGCCGCACGGGCGAGGAGGATCTCTCCAGCGAGACCGCGTCGCACGGGGGTTTGGTTTTGGCAGCTGTTCTCCAGAGACCCAAAAATGGCACCTCTGGTCCCAGCTGGGTACCCAAAAGGAAATAAACCTGAGTTTCAAAATAAACAGTGCAAGTTTCCAAAAGTTTTTGAAAATAATAAATTAAAATGTACTGGCTGTCCTGAACGTGTTCCTGCGGTGGATGTTGGGGTGGGGAGAGGCTAACGTTATGTGACGAGCAATGCATCACTGGAGCAGTGCTGCTCTGATGATGCATTACACTAATACATCATGAGAGCGACAGAGCTTTAATGATGTATCACTCCAAAATGGCCTCAGTCAGGAAGAACAAGTCCAGGAGACTCTGTCCACCCCAGCTAAGTATTGCCCAAATTTTCAAAGATTTTCTTGAAAGAGCATCCTGATAAGAAATAGCGTAACAAGTCGCTGCTGAGGATCCTGGTGGACCTCCAGGTGTGGTTCCCCAACGACGTGGAGATTTTGATGTGGAAAGGTGAGGCTGAAATGCTCTCAAGCGCCAGCTAAGCAAACGTCACCTTCTGGAGTGCCGTCGTGCCGTTAGCCCCCGCCGCCTCAAGCAACTTTGCACCGGCTCTGCTGGAACCGCCATGGCCTCAGCTCCGTGCAGGGCTGGTGGCTCAGCCCAGCGAGCCCCGAACCCAGACAGCCCCTGGGCCTGCAAAATCGGGCAGGCGACGCCGCATACAGCAGAGATTTGCCAGCACCGCGTTATCCCAGCAACATTTTAAGGATAACATAAGAGGCTGCCGTCAATCTCGGCCTCCAAGCAAAACACGTCATGCTTATTTCTTTTCTCTGCTCGCTAAGTAATAGCCACGTTTATTTTAAAGGCATTGTCCTTTGGATTCTTTGTATTTGTCATCTAGTATCAAAGCTCTAAAGGTCACATTTTTCAAGTTCTTCCCTTGGAGCTTCAAAGACTATACATTTACTTTAAACAAAAAGAAAAGAGAAAAACACGGCAATTTTAGAAAACCACTCCACACCCAGGGACTCTGGAAAGCTCTAAATATCACTGCCAAAGCTCGATACTCCCAACTCCGCTTACGAGCAGCTTGATTTTACGTGGCTATTACCAGTTCATAAGTGTATTTACACTCACAAATCGCACATTTGTAGTTGTGCCTGTTCAAAAACAAGTTACCAAACCCAAGTGTTGAATCCCCAGTTCTTATTTCAGTCAATGTACAGCTAACCCCGTGCCGGGCAAGGTTTAAACTGGTTCAGAAGAGCTCACGCAGGAAATCCCGTGGCTGACCCGGGTTTGAATCACTTTTGCCTCAGTAGGTGCAGCTCCGCGGACCCGACCTGAAGCTGATTCTCCAGCGCCTCGCGCGGGGTCCGCGTGCCGCGGGGCCGGTGGGCAGGAGGGCCGTGATCACAGCAGTGCACAGTCCCGTTTCGGTGGAATTAGTTAGGGTGTGCGTTAATCGTGCCCGGGCTGTGGAAGAAAAAGGTTGCGCCCAATCTGGCACATCTGCCGAGACACACTCGCGCGTCCACAGTGCTTCCAACTAACTGTAACTGGGCAGAGTGGATTTTGTGCTGGTTTGGTTTTTTGAGGCACAGGGCTGTCGTGTTTCTGATCCAACACTGGGAGCTCTCAGCCCGGCTCCCACGATTGTAGCTGAACTGATTTAAGGTAAGTTTTGAAAATCTCCATCTCCTGGGGCGTAGTAGCCAGGGTCCAGGCTCTGCCCACCGTCATGCCATAAGGCACACTGCTCCGGGTGGGATGGGGGGACGTCATCTCAGGGCGGTCGTGTTCAGCCAGAATGCACAGCAGAGCATCTACGCCGGTCTAACCTGGCTGTGGCCACCTCCAGGACGACACACGATACTTCATCTGGCATTAAGTTAGAGGGGAGAGAGACGATGCCCGATCCAGCCGAGAGCCTTCAGTATGAAATTAACCCATCAAAGTAATTGGAATAAGCATGAAGTGGCAGAGTGACTCTATCCCAGGGTAGCGCTCCACATGTGATGGCAGTGTGTCTTGATTTGGTATCTGGAGTCCGAAAGCCAGGTTTGCCGTGTCGTCAGCTGTGGCTTGCACGGGCTTTTACACATGTTTAAGTGTGAATATTAAGATGCCATGTGGCAGGTGGATGATGCAGGGAGAGAAATGAAGGACCCAAAGATCTGGATCTGGCTCAGAAGGACAGAGGAGAGCATTATTATATATCTTGTCACCCAAAATCTCTCTTGGATCTTACTTTCCCGACGAAGCCTGTTCAAATTATTCGCATAGCTTGATCTTAACATTGAAGAAAACTCCAGTTGAACTTTGGCCAAGAAGGGACAAGTATGTCAGGACCAGTTGCTTAATTATGTTTACATCTAAATTGCTGCAGTAGATCTTCACTTCCTCGAAAGTGATTTTCCTCTGCCCTTTAATTTCATAGAACAATATGAAAGACATGAATCTTCATGAAACTACTCTCCCAATGCAGCAGACTCCACAGTGTTTGCAGCCTTTGCTTTTTATCACCAGAAGTCCCGGGGGAGGTTCAAGGTAGGATCCTTGCCATCTCGGCTCAGCAAACGCAGAAAGCCAAATAAATAAAGCAGGGAGGCGGCAAAGCCCTGATTCAGCACAGGCGTGAGCACAAGTTCAGCATTAACCTCTGCTTAAGATGATTTGGAACAAAAGAGTTAATCTCATGGCTGCCCAAAGGTCAGACCAGGAATCCAGGACCTTGACAGTCAGCGCCTCAGTGCTTTAAATCTAAGGGGAGAAGATGCTTAAAGATGAGGAATTTCTTAAATATGGGAAAAGAATGCTCCCCGGAAGGAGGACATTTCTCAGTAATAACTCAAAGGTTGGTTTTTGGTCCATGGCCAGACCTGGTGGCCTGGCGTGATTTTGGCCAAGGCACTGGTGCCCTGAGGGAGGATGACATTGGGGCGGCAGCGTGTGAGGATGGACAAGTCCAGAGGAGGCTGCCGTGGGGGCCCAGCGACTCCTCCTCACTCGCGTCCCCTCGCCGGGGGCTGGGCTGGGATGCCGGAGATCCCTGGGCAGTGGTGAAGGGCTGGAGAGGACGGTGGGCTGTCGGGGCAGCAGCTCAGCGATGGGCTGCCAGCGCTGCCCGTGCTCAGCAAGCACTGCCGCTGTCAGCCCCGGCACGAGGGCGCTGACGAAGCCTCTCACATGCGAGCTGGACTGCGTGCGATTGGTAAAGGTCAATGATGTGGCTCAAAACACCCTCCCGGGTGAGGGGTGCAGAGATCTGCCCGGTTTGGTGCGGCAGTTTCAGCGGGCAGCGGGTGGGAGCAGAAGGAGGGAGCGGAGGATGCCTTCTGCCGAGGTGGGTTTGCAGTTTAAATGCATGCGATGTCCCACCAGGAGGAAGTGCGATGCTCTCCAAGCCCGAAATCTGCTCGATCTGGCGGGTGCGGCGGTGTGCGGGGTTGGGCCGGGTGTCAGTGGGGCACGGCTCCCGCGAGCCCAGCGCCGCCGTGGCTTCGTCTCTCCTGAGCTCTTCGTGCTTATCTGATCTGCGCCTCCGTAATGATGTGGTTAGAATTAAATTAGGGTGTTTTAATGTCGTTACAGCTACATTTACCAGGCACGCTTCTTCCTGACGTACAATGCTGGAATTTAAGATATGGCCAGAGGCTGCACGTGACTTCTTGTCTCCCAGGCTTGCTGCAGCCTTCCCACGTGCTGCGCCAAGCCCTGGCCAGACAGGCAAACTGAGGAGTCCAATTCACCTCTGCCGCTGGAACGCCAGTGAATTGCGTTAAAGGTAATTCCAGGATGGGGGAACCAAGGAGCCTTGGGAATAGCCGCTGTGTTCCATGAGCAAGGCTCCTGCCTATGCAGTGCCGGACCGCGACGTCGCGCCGGGGCCGACTGCAGCTGAGAACAGGGTCCCTCATGTGGAGAGGGTCTGGGGCATTTTTATCCTCACGCTTCAGCTGCAGGAAAATACCTTCAAAGGCGCAGGTCTGAGCCGTTGATCTTTAGCCAATACACACTGCCAGGGGAGCTGTGACAATTTTATACCCATTGAAGATCTGTGCTGAGATAGTCTAAAGCTCCACGGAAAGTTTCTTGCTCGTGTCTCCTTTGATGTGAACTTAATGGTCACGGAATTTGCCGTATCAGCAATAAGAATTATGTGATTAACTGGAGAGAAGTAAATAAACTAGTTAACTCTCTAAAGTCAGTGGGGAAAAAACAGAAATCAGTGCTCTCGCCATTTCCAGACTGCCAGAGGTGCAGGAGTGCCAAAACTTCAAAATGGGACCATTGGCCAGAGGAACATTTGGCTCAGATGGCCAAAGGGACAAAATACTCCAGACGGAGAGTAGAGGCCACTGCGGTGCCTCTCCTCTGGGCGAGGGGACAGGGTGGGACCTGTCCTCCCCGCGCTCCCGACAGCCAGGCAAATCTGAAAAGTCCTTTGTTCTCACCACTGAATGAGATGCTTCGGGACATACCTGTGCAACAGAGGTGATCTGCAGAGCCATTCACCCTGTGGGGTCCTTTTATCTCCTCGGGCCTCATCGCATATGGTTTCTCCCATCCTTGAGCCTCGCCAGGTCGCATGGTGTGTCCAGCTCTCGTAACAGGGTCCCCCAGATTGTCCCCATCAGTGGGGGTGAAGTCGCATAATTGCGAGGATCCCCACCACCTACAAAGAGTTCCTTTGCTTATCAGCCTTTCAGGATGTTTTCATTAATTTTGAGCTGCCTGTTGGAAATTTATAGCGCTGATGCCCTCTAGGGAGCGACTCGTTTTTCCTACCCCTGATTCAGCTTCAGACTTGTGAATTTTAAGTGAATATGCATATATATAACTGTGTGTCTGTATTTATACAGAGACTGCCAGTGCACGTTTTACAGCAATTCTCCTTGGGTGCTCTTGCTTTCTCCTGCAGTCAATTTTTTTGAATGACGTGGAACTGATAATGAATGTGGCTTCCGTACCGAATGATCGGGCTGGCTCGTCTCATTCCACCTCTCTTGGTTTTGAGCAAGAATGTGAGGACTTGCTGTGTCTATTTTAGATTCCATCATGAAAGGAATAATTGAGATTGAGACTCTTAGTCACTCAATGCAGAAGGTCAGGGAATTAATGCTGTGTTACATCCAGACCATTCATTTACTCTGCCTCCCTTTTTTTTTTTCCCTTAACTGTCTGTAGGGGAAAACAAATGTGCCACAGAGAAGGTAACGCATCTTCAATGCCGTGCACATCCCCAGCCTCTGATAATACACACTGTTTATCTTTATTTTGGGGGTGTTCCAGGGTAGTTTTATCATCATAATTGATTAGTGGCGACAGGGAAAAAAAAATCCAGGAGTAACAGGAAGAAATGATTCCAGTGAATCCATTGACTCAGTTGTAGCATTGATCTACTTCTGGAAATTATTTATAGGAGAAGATTCATAGTTAATAATATTAGTTTGGACTTCAGGAACAGTTTATCAGAGGATCTTAAAGGCCTTTGGTAATGATTAATCAGGTAGAAAAATAAGGTAGACAGCCTCATTTTGGGAGAGGGAGGGAAGTGGGATTCCTGGCATAACCCTAGCCACGGATATCTGTGGCCCCAAAAGCGCGTCTCCCTGCGGTGCAGCACCGGCAAGCGGCGGTGGCACTGCCCCGGCTCTTGGGTGCTTTCTGGGGCCGGGGCCGCAGGCACAGCACAAGGACGTCCTGCTGCTGCCTGTTGCTTGCGCCGGGGCACGGCGATGGCTGAACGCCGGCAGTGACGCCGGAGCCCCCGTCCTTGGAAAAATCCGCACTTAAAAACTCCTTAAGATGACATAAAGGTGTCTGCGAGATGGTCACCTGCGCCAGATCAAGCAGGGAGAGCCGCACGGGGACGAAGCGAAACCTTTTCTTCCCCGGCCCCTCCTCCTCATTTTGTTTTTGTTTTTAACTTAATTGATCTGTATCCTGCAATCCTACCCGCGGGAGGAATGACACATCTGAAAAAAGCAGGAGGATTTGTTTGGAGTGGTCTGGTTGGGTTTTTCGGCGTATATATATAGAATTGCCTGGAAGTAGTAAATAGAATTAAACACTGTAGTTCTGAAAAACAAAATTCTCGGGGCTGTCTGTTGATTTCAAAGCTGATGAAAACAAAGCCGGCTTTGAAATCTTTCCTCACAGAGCTTCCCCCCACTGCCATCTAAAAGATAGGCCTGATAATATTTGGGTTTTATTCTTCTTTTGAAACAGTTGAAAAATGCTGTTTGCTCAATTACGTTGAAAATCCCCATGTTTTTAATAAGGTCAGTGTAACAGCTTCATTAGTGAGATACTGAAATAACTCCATGCAGATCTGGAACTTCCACCAGGAAAAACTTCAATGTCTACCCAAAAAGTCTAGAGCCAGCTTTGCGCTAGGTGTGAACCAGTACTGCTTCCCTAAAATTGCCGGTTCTGGGATAACCTATTTCAGCTTAGGGACTGGCCACCGTGTTTTTAAATAACTCCTGCATGCACAGCCAAACTCAAGTGGTTTTTGTTGGTTTTTCCCTGACAAGGCGCTGGAGAAGGGGCAGCGCCGGGTCCTGCGTTCCCGCAGACGCGGGGACGGGCAGCGTGCGGGCGCGGGGCTCCGGGCTCTCCTCTCACGAGACTCCCCAGCTGGTGACAAAGAGAGGGACTGGGCGCCTGGCAAGACGTGTAGAGCTCACCACTAGGACACGCAGGTGGATATTAAAGGATGGACAGCCTAAAATAAAACAAAATAAACAATATCCGACCCGTTAAGGCTTCACTCTGTTGAAACTTCGCCAACAAACATCACAACGAAGCTGCTGGGTGCTGTGCACTCGGAAGCCCGTCCTCCGTTGTGGATGCCGGGGACAGGTAGAGAACCTTCTCCCGGCTCCTTGGAGATGTGGTCTGTATCTGGCCAACCCCCCGACTGACTGAATCCACGGCCCCCGAAGACGTCGCTTCCTTCCTCCGTGCCCTGTCGTCCCCGAGGCAGGGCGGGCAAGGCTTATCTCCCCCCGCGTTTCTGTAGCTTGCTGCGGACGCTGGGGGTAACGCCAAAGGCAGAGATGCATCAAGAAGACCGATTGTTTGCAATGACATATTCTGCATTTTAAATGATCTTTGATTTCCTGGCAGCTCCCCAGCGTATCGCCCCTCCGTAACGCTGTCTAAATAACGTCTGTCAGGTGGAGCCACATCTGGGCAGCAGGCAGGCCAGTCCGCAGCGCACTGTTAGTCATCGGGGACTGCCGAAACCCACCGGCCGATCAATCTCCAGATCTTACTAAATGATAGATGGAATATAATATAGGTCATTATTTCTTCCCTACGCACGAAAATGAATTATTCAGTAAAGATTTAGACCCTTTTTATTACGACGCTGAATTTATAGAGCATACAAAACATAAATGCAGATTTCTCCGGCACCGGATAGATGGACTCGTTCTCCGGGCGGCGTGAGCCAGCTGCCGGCGCTCAGCACCCCTGCGCGGCACAGGCAAGGCGCGCGAGCGGCTGGGGCACACCACGGCGACGCGGGCGATTGGGACCGCCACCTAGCTCAGCCGCCAGCTTCCCTACGTGGCAGAGCATTTTCGAAAGCCCCTCGCTGGTTTGGGAGCCCAGGGTCTATTTATCCCAGAAATCGGGCTCTCAGGAGCCACGCATCTCCAATGGGATTTGGAGCCACGTGTTACTCAGGCCTCATAAATGTTTATCTTCGTAAATTCAGCTTCTCCATCTCTGACCTGTGAAACGGGTTTGCCACATATCCAAAGGAAATCGGTAAGGCTAAAACCCGTTAATGAGAAGTGGGTGCCATACGAGCACACGGACACTTGTGGTCTTCCTGAATGCTGGCTGCAGAGCCGCCGTCTGGAGTTTGGGTTGGTGCGCATCAATAGCAGTGGCTGTCCTCATTATTGGAATAAGTGCTCCAACTTTTACTCGTGCGGCTAGGGAGAACGTTACCACTGACCAGCCGTTACAGACCTCGGCGCCGCAGTTCATTAGCGACTTCCGAAAGTCTGCTGGGAGTTCGGATTTTTAGCATGAACACCGGAGCTCAGAGAGGAGGAGGGCAAAGGGCAGGGCTGCAAACTCCCCGCGCTTTGGGGAACAGGCTGGGGGCTGGGGCTGGGGCAGCACCTCCGGCGACGGGGGCTGTCTGCTGCNAACTCCCCGCGCTTTGGGGAACAGGCTGGGGGCTGGGGCTGGGGCTGGGACAGCACCTCCGGCGATGGGGGCTGTCTGCTGGCTGCGCCACGGAGCGGGACAGCGGCTCCTGGTTTGTCACCCGCGGCCGTCAGGCACCGAGCGCACCCCCAGAGCATCCCTGGTGCGGCGGTTATGGCTTTTGTTCGTTGGACCGTGGGGCGGTGGAGGGGTCAGTCCCTTTTTTAGGGCTATGCTGACCGCAGAGGGCTGGGGGACAGAAAGGCGGCAGCGCTGATCCCCTCCTGAGCCGTTCCTCTCTCTCCGCGCCTGCAGGCAGGGCAGCAAAGCGGGGTGCCCGCGTCCTCGGTCCGAACAGCGGGGAAACATGTTCCCTCTGGACGTAGCCCAAACGTTGCACTAACTGTACTAAACCCCTGGGCCAAATTCTGCCCTGGGTAACGGTAGAATAATTTGCACCTCAGAAAACAGCGGTGCGACTCCCCGCCGTGGGCGCGTGCTGACCGGGATGTACGCGGAGGTGGCAGGCAGGGTGAACGGCGTCACCGGTTTTCGGTGGCGTTACAGAGGGTGGCGGGCGCGCTCTGCAGCTGCCGTCGGGCAGCACTTTGCATTGGGCTGTTTTCTACTGCTGCCGCATCTCCCGCGTCCCTTGGGAACCCCCTGTTCTCGGGGAGCGGGCTCTGCTCCGGGGGCAGCAGAACTGCTTTCTGGGCATGAGGAGAGGTGCGAGGGGCGCCTGGGGGAGAGGGGAAAGCCCCGCACCCGCTTTCCCGGCTGTGCCGCCCTGCGCTTCCTCAAAATCACTCATTAGTGGGATTTGCCCCCTGCACGCGCCATCAAACGCCCATTGCTGCCATCCCCTGGGGTAAGGACCCGGGGGGGGTTCCAGCTTAACGTACCTACATCGACTGCTCAGGTTTGTAAACCTCACTGCGAGCAAAACGAAACCCAGTAACGGGAGGCTGGCTGAAAATGAGCTGAATTTGTAAATCTCGGCAGCGCGTGCAGGAGAAATAGCAAAAATGACTGAATAGATTGAAAGCGGTCACCTGCCTGAACCCGGCCACGGCGCTGGGAAAGGCGGAAAAGGGAAAGTACTGATAAAGTCTTTCAAAAACCATTTGACCTGTAATTTTCACTGATGTAAGGGATAACAGTGGAGATTTCGTTTTAATATATAGAAATCCAAATTTTTTTTTTTTCCTGAGCTGTAATCAGCTCCACCAAAGTTCCCCCCGTCCATCAGCAAAATCCATCTCGTGTTCACTCTTTCTGGAACTCCTTTAAAATTCTGCACGGCGGTCAGAGAGATTAAAGGGGTAATATAACCCCAGGAACCACACTCCTGACGAGCAATTTCCCGGTGATTATTACAAGAAATAGCCAAGATCTAAAGGAGACTCAGAGGGAGGAGAAAAAAACGGTCCTTTAATCCCCCCCCCATCCGTTCACTTTGCACACCGGTGCCGCTCGCCCCGCTGGGGCCAGCTCCCGTCCCCGTCGGAGCAGCCGGGGTCTTCGCTGCCCACCCGGCCCCTGCCCCTGCCCGCCGGGGGACCCCCTCCAGCGAGGGGCGCAGAGACCCGCGCGGGCGCCTGCCGTGCTGCTGAACCAGAGCGCAGCACCTCGGGACCAAACACACCCCGTAAAGGGAATCTGATCAGATTTTTACCGCGGTTTGCATCCAAACACAACGATGACTCTTCCTCTGGTAGGCTTGACCTACCAGCCATGTGCACGTCCTCCAATTTACGCCTTGTTCATCAGTCACTGCTGGAAAGTACGGTTACACACTGCCCCCCCCAATAAAAAAAATGATAATCCCTGAGTTTGAAATAATTGGTGACCCCGAAATAGCTCTCGCGGGCACGGCCACCGAGCCAGGAGGGCGTCAGTCAGGAGGCACTCAGTCTCGGGCGAGCTCAGGTGCTCAAAATCAATGGATGTTTCTGAAAATGTAGGGCACCGCGGCTCAGTGCCGGCGGGCGGGCGGCCCGCGCTCCCGCTCAGCGCTTCTTAATTTAGGTGAAACTGATTGCTTTCACCTTATATAATTATGACAATACTCTGCAGCCCCATCGCCGCTTCTGTCTGACGCTGCGAAGTGTGGGTCAAACGCCGAGTGTGACGTGTCGGAGCTGAGGGTGAACTCTGTCACTCACTCTGGGCAGTGCCGGAGCCCCGGGATGCGGGGGCACTGGAATGCAGGAATTCTGGGATGTGGGAACCCTGGGATATGGGGGCACCGGGATGTGGGGCACCAGGATGCAGGAACGCAAGGATACGGGGGCGTGAGGATGCAGGAGCCCTGGGACACAGGGGTACTGGGATACAGGAGCCCTGGGATGTGGGGGCACCAGGATGCAGGAACACTGGGATGTGGGGGCACAGGGATGCAGGAACCCCAGGATGTGGGGGCACTGGGATGTGGGGACACCAGGATGTGGGAGCACCGGGATGTGGAAGCCTTGGGACATGGGGACACCAGGATGCAGGAGCCCCAGGATGTGGGGGCACTGGGATAAGGGAGCACTTGGATGCAGGAACCCCAGAATGTTGGGGCCACTGGGATGTGGGAATCCCAGGACATGGGGACACCAGGATGCAGGAGCCCCAGGACGCAGGGGCACCGGGATGTGAGAGCCTTGGGATGTGGGGACACCGGGACGTGGGGACACTGGGATGCAGGAACCCTGGGGTAAAGGGGCACTTGGATGCGGGAACCCCAGAATGTGGGGGCACTGGGATGTGGGAACCCCGGGACGGAGGGGCCCCGGGACGGAGGGGGCCCGCAGGCAGCGGCCGCTCTCCCCGAGCAGCCCCGGGAGGCGGCGGGGCGCGGGGGTGGCGCGCAGGGCGGGCGATGGCACAAACGACCCCGCGCAGGAGCGCCCCAATTTCCCACTGACCCCTAAAACTTCCCGCTGGCCACCGCCTCCCCCCCTCGGACCCTCCCCAGCCCCCGCAACGAGTGATTCGCCACCGCTGTGGCTCTGCCGGGGGGGGGGCAGC
>VUYV01000224.1:1210131-1355192 GCA_008711295.1 Anarhynchus alexandrinus | reverse complement strand
CCCGCATCCCACCCCACGCGTGGGGGTTTCTCCGCGCTCCCCGCGCCGCATCCCTCCAGCCGGGAGGAGGAAACAAAAGCGGCCGGTGCAGGGACGGGGCTGGCCGCCCTCCCCCGTTACCGGAGGCTTTGGGGAAAGGGGGGGGGGGGAGGAAACAGGGGTTTATTTTTATGACTTCTTCTCTTCGTCTCTAGTTCTCATCATCCCCCCATCCCATCCCCATCCCTTCGCTCTTTGTCTCCCGCAGAGGCTTCGGGTTCGTTACGTTCGCGGATCCGGCGAGTGTAGACAAAGTCCTGGCTCAGCCCCACCACGAGCTGGACTCCAAGACGGTAGGTCGGTGGGGTCGGTGGGTCGGTGGTGCGGGGGCTGCCCGGACCCCCGGACCCCGCTGCGGTGACAGGCGACCTGGTGGGGACCCGGCCCTCGTCCCGCGCTCGGCCGCGGCGGCCACTCCGCCTGGGTTTTTGCGGGGCGATGTCAAGCTGTCATTGAACGGGGACTTTGCCTGGTTGCGTTTTTCCTTTTTTCTTTTTTTTTCTTTTTATCCCAGAGTCTGCCTTTAACTTACAGAAAGCGGCAACTTACTCTTTTTTTTTTTTTTTTTTTTAAATTCCGATTTTTACTTTCCCCCCTTTTTCTCTCCCCCCCCTTTTTTTTTTTTTTTTTTTTTTCCCCCTTTTTTTTTTTTTTTTTTTTTTGTGGTGTTTTTTTTTTTTTTTTTTTTTTTTTTTTTAAATCCGGATTTAGCCATACCGACCGATGGCTCCTCCCCCAGCCTTATATTTTATTGAGCGGTGACATTGAAAAAATTGTAGAGTAAAATCCAACTTTTTTTGGTGTTCTGCTGCAGAATGCTTTCTGCAGGGAACTTTCTGCTTCTTTTGATTGATTATTTATTTATTGGTGTGCGCGTTTCAAGGTGGGAGTGACTTTACTGTCAAATCGTAAAAGCTGCTTCTAGTGTCCTTTCCCAAAGTCACTTTTTGGAGAGGTGCCCCTCACCTGTGATGTCAGGGCCCTTATGAAATGTACACATTAATTTATGGAAAGCTATGCGAGAGCTGGGGAGAAGATGTGGTAGAGAAGCACAAGTCCCAATTTGTTGTTGTTTCTCCAGAGCGTTTTGCCACACTCAGTCTCCAGTGGATAACATAAGGAAAACGCTCATGAGATTCAGCTGGTCTATTTTTTCTTTTTTTAAATAAATGTTACATTAGCTTTTATTTATTTGTTTGTTTTTTAAAAAAAAGACCCTCATGTGAGTTTGGCCCCTGACCTGATACGGCGTTTTCAGTATTGGGTCAAACAAAAGGTATCAGGCGTGTGTCGCTTTAGGCCCTGTTTTTCTCCCTGCAATCAAGGCCATGCAAAAGGATGAAGTTTTGGTGCCTCTTACTTTCTTGCAATTTTAAGCCTCAGCAACCGTGGAAGGGGGAGGTGGGGGGGAAGGACACTGGTAGAGGTCATTATTGCTTTGGTACGGATCGGTCTGAAGGGGGTCGTGTTTTGGGAAGGGAAGGATCGCGTTGGTTTAACTGCCTGGCAGAGAGCTTCTGCTGAACGTATCGCATGTGTTCGTTGCTGTAACTGTCTTTTATAGTGTGTGTTCTGGATCTTAAAGGTTTTATTTTAACATGAGCACGGTGTTAGGAGGGATCCTGCCTCGGTGCTGGAACATCTTGTGTGTGCCTGTGTGTATGAGATTAGAGTTGAATAGAAGAAGCAGGGAGCAAACATGAGTGTATGATTATTTCTTTTTAAAATGTAATTTATATGAAAACAAAAAGCGCAAAGCTCTTGTAGAAGCAGGTGGAATCTAGTGTTTTAATTCGACCTACAAATTCTGCTGGGCTTGTCTGAACACGTAGCCCATGCTTTCACATGCCTTAATAATTTGATTTTAGGTTTAATCAGATATGGTAAGATAACTGATTCCACTGTGCTCCTGAGATTAAACTCACCAGACTTTTCATGTACAGCTATATTCTCTATGTGTTTTTAAAGATAAATTTAGATAAGAAGAACAAAGGCAAACAGTATGTTGAACGAGGGTTTAAAAAACAAAATATAAATGATGGGAGGACACCCTGTCATATTTCTGACTGTAATGAGGTCCTCCCCCAGCTTTTTTCCCATATCCCAGTCTAGTGCCTGCAATGTATTAATTTGCTGTTCTCTGGGGGAGGGGTGAAAAGCTTGACCAGGACAAATTTGCCTCAGTTTTGATTGTGTGATAATGACCGAATCAAGCTAAATAAGAAATTGACCTTAGAATCAGTAACACAGCTTAAAAGCAAAACATGAAAGTAGCCAGGTTTCCTTTCAGCCCTTTATTTGTAGACATATTATAGTAACTGTTCTTTAGTATAACATAGCATTTGACTCTGTTTCAACGTTCAGCACAGGAGGCAGATCGGTTGGGTATTGGCATGGAAACGTCGCTCTTGTTTACAGTTACGTTAAAAGCTTTGTTTAGGTAATGGCCATTCATATCAGAAATAGTATTATAGTCATTTCCTAGAGGACTTGTAGATACAGTAAGTAGAATTGTACCTAACTAACTAATTTTTTTTTTGGTAGAAGTTTTTTTTTTGGTTTTTTTTTTGGTTGTTGTTTAAATAGTTGACAGGGATATGCAAAAGGTATGGATTTGCCATGTTGATTGCTAGTGGTCCTCTTTCAACACTGATGGTGTTTATCCAAAAGGTTCTGTGAAGGAAAATTCAGTTATTTAAGAAGGGCTGTCGCTGTGATGCAAAGAACTCCATGCTCTTTGAACTGACCTTCAGAAATGAATGTGTTGCTTTAGAGTTTAATGGCTCTTCCAACTTTTTACCAGTGGGACTTCGCAGTGTGATGTCCTTCTGGTGGGACTGGTGTTCTTTGTTGAGAAAACTTTCACTTTTGATGCAAATGTAGAAACGTGCATATTTGCCTCCACTTTTGGGTATCGCTGTGGAAAATCCGTACCTGTTGTATTTCCCCAGTAGACAGATGCCTAGTCAGTGCTGAATATATTTGTAGATAATGTTAATCTCTATGAAAAGGTTAGCTTTCTAGATAAAGAATTTTACTTTTTATGCTTTTTGAACAATAAAGTGGCATGTAATCACTCATTTCTCAGGTGTGTCCTAAAAAAGATACTACATTTGTATCTGATGTAGACAAATCAGTTTATCAGTTGCACATCAAATGTTTGTGCTATTTCCAATTTTGACAAATTAATTGAGTAAAACTGCTTTTTAGGAGAGGCCCCTGGTTATTTATCAGTGACAGGAATATTTATCACCACAGGAATAACAATACCAAATGGAAATATCTCCTTTTCCTACTCAGGGTTAGCTTGGGGGGGGTGTGGGGGGGAACCCAACAAAACCCAAACTATGCAAGAAAGCCTCTGCTTCTAAGTATGCCGTAACACGGTCAGGATTAGTTTCATCAGTTAAATAGTCAGAGACGGCACTGAATGAAGTCACAAGTTGCACAGGAAAGGTGGGATTTAGTCCTTTAAAAAAGCCTTATCCAGACTCTTTATTTTAGAACCTGTCTGCGTGCAGGTGCTGCTAAAAAACAGAGGTGAAATCAGCAGCACATAGATATTTTATTGCACCCGTTTTTAAAGGTGCCAATTTAAGATGGGCAGTTGTTTAAAAGGTATGTTTTTTATTTACATCCAGACATACATCTGAAGTGGTGTCTTTTTGTTTTTAAGTAATTTTTGAATGGTAGAATAGAGTCCCTTTTTAAAGATGACCCATGTGGAAGTTGTTTTTAAAATTGCAGAATTAGCATTTTGGAGCTGCAGAGTGGACATGCTTTCTAATTTATGCAGCGCAATGGGAGTCAATGCTGCATCTTAAAACAAGGGAGCATGGGGTAAANCTGTGGTGGTGTGCTTTATTCAAGAATACTTTAGGTAACTCCTTCATGGAAAATCTTTTTTAAGAACTTGGTTTCTTCGGGTTTGAAATGCCTGTCTGTTCTGTTTGTGCCTTCCCACCCCTTCCCATAAATGCCCCTCAATAGTCTTTCATTGCTCACGTATGTTCTTTTCAGGGTGAGCAAACCAGATCAGTTTGGCATATTGTTATGAAGGATGATCTTTAGTCCTTCTAATGTTTTAGTTTTAGTCATTGAAATGTGAATAATTTGACTTTGTGTTTTGCATTTCTTTTTTGTGTGGTGTTGCTAGTCAGGTGACAAAACAAAGCAGAAAAATAAAAGAAAAACAAAGTAACCCCAAACGCAACTGAAGGAAGGTGCAGGTGTCAAAAACAGCAGGTTAAGATGTCGATCAGGAATGCTGGCTGTCTTTCTGCGCGACCTCCAGAGTGTGCAGATAATGTTTAGCGTGCAGTTTTGGTTGTAGAGGCAGCACCCAGAGACTAATAGGGAGCTCCCAGAGCACAAGCAGAGATTGTTGCCCAGAAGGTGATGTAGGAGGTGTACAGAAGAGATGTTTTCTTCCTCTTTTCCCATCTCCCTCCCCCTGCCAACCCTCCCCCAGTCAAACCCAGACTCTGACCCATCAGTTCCAGAGTAGTTCTAGGTGACCCAGTGTGCTGAATTACAAGCCTGAGAAATGAGGGATTAATAATTCAGTGATTAAAATAAAATATAAATATAAATTGACAACAAAAGCTATCTTGTTGATTTCCCCTTTCTTTTTCCTCAGATTGACCCTAAAGTTGCATTTCCCCGACGAGCACAGCCTAAGGTAAGTAGGAGGATCGATAATAGGATTTTAGGCACACAGAGAATCATTGTTGCCAGGCAGTTCAGGTTTCAAACAGGGAATTGGCAATGAAAGCTTTTAAAGCCGGAGTGCATGGCGTCTTAAGGGTATCAGCGTATGGCTGTGAAACTACAGGAGAGCTGCTTTGTGCGATATTACGTGTCTCCAGTTTAACCGTCTCCTTGCAGAGTCCCGGTCGGTCGCTGCTGGCTGAAAAGCAGAGCCTTCTCGAGTTCTAGCGGGAGATCGTTGCCGCATTACTTGCGTTTGTTATGCTATTTCATGCAATATGTTTTGCATGGTGTTTATGAAGAGCGTTTGGATTAAGTGCAGACTTCAGGCCTGTTTTGAGCTGAGCTTTCAGTTCTGTGGTCGTGATGGATGGGAATATATCTCTGCCTTCATTGTTTGCAAATTTTCTTTTGTATAACTTGAGATGTGTGTGGAGACTAATAAGCATTGGATAGCAACTTTCTGATGAAGCTCTGAACTCTGCAGGCCACGGGGTATTCTTTTGCAAGAACAGTGAAACAATGAGCTTTAAGCCTCCGATCCGCTCGGGCTGGCTGGAGAAGTGACCTCCTTCTTCCAGGGCACTCTTGCTGTAGCGCGGCCAGTTTCCACGTTGGGACAAAGACGCTGTAGCCGCGTGCAGGGGAGCTGCTGTCTGCGTGCTTGCCCCAAATGTGCCTGGGTGCTGTTTCTTCTGGAGGAGTTGCTTGTAGAATTAGAGGTGGTTGTTGCTCCTCAGGCTGTGCCTAACAAAAACAACAGATCAGTTTCAAATCCAAACGTCTGCTGGGTTGTATTTGGAAAACTTTTGTAATTGACTTTTTTCTTTTTTTGTTTGTTTTTGAGAGTCTATTGGAAGAGTTTAATTTAGCTGGTGTATGCCACTTGTATACACTCTAATCGTGTTACGTTTCTACAGTATTCTGTTAAAAAGCAGAAAGACAAGGCTGCAAGGTTGTGGATGCAAGTCAGCAAGGAAAAGTGGTTTAATGTTGGTGGCATGGGACTACCTGAACAAATTCAGCCTAACAATTTTATTGCATATAGCTCCTCGTGAAAGCAAGCAGTTTAATAGCGTGTGGAACCATCGTGTTAAATACTGTACAAAATACGCGTCTAGGAAAAACTATGTGTAATTTAAGAAGCCTAGGCATGTAGCAGGAGAAATGCTAGTGATTTCTCTAAAAGAAAAAAACAAAAAAAACCCAAAAAAAAACCCCAAACCAAACCCAACTGCCTACTTGCAGAATTTTAAACCAAAGTAATGTAGTCAAATATTTAGAGGTTCTTTTCTTCACAGGACATATCTAATAACTAATTAGTGAATAATAGCGTGCCTGGCTTGCTTCTGTGCTAAGCAAAGAGTTTATAGTTTGTAGGGTTTGTGGCTTCTGGATTATGTTATTGGATTAATGCTGTCTTTAAGATACAATTTAAAGTTATCAGAATTTTGAGAGGTTTCATAATTAAAGTATGAAGATGATCTTGCACTGCGACTGATGTTCCTTTCTCCCTTCCCAATACCTTTTAAAGGCTTATTTACATTTTAAACTGTCTTCAATTACCAGTTATCTGTTTCTACAGTTATTTGTAAAAGTTTATAACGCTTAGAGCAGAGCTGTTAAGCTGTCCCGTGTGATTTCTTCTATAACAATTAAAAAAAACAGGGCATGTCTTACGGCGTGGATATTAGCGTGTTAAATTTTCTTGTTACAGAATGCAAAACCAGGTCACTTCTACAAAGGGGATTTTGTTTTTCTCCACGTAGTTGGTTTTTTTTGGTTTGTTTTTGGTAACAGACATCTTTCAAGTGTGGGGCAAATGCTGGAACGTACGCTGGATTCCACTCTTAGCAGGAACTCGCTCTCTCTGGAGAGGTCAGCAGTGTCTGTTTCTGCTTTTTACACACTTGTCCTTTCTAAAGCGTTGGGATTTCTACAGGGCAATCGAAAAAAATCTTAAGATTGAAAGGAGCCTTATCAGGAAATTGGAGAAAATCAGATGCAACAAAGAACAGATTTGACATCAATTATGACGTATTATTCTGGATGGCATTTCATAATCTGGAATTTTTGTTTTCTGTTTTTTTAATTAGATACTGAATTAAGGTTTTGGACTTTAGTTGTTCATTTATCCCAGTTGAATACCGAATGCTCAGCGTTAAAATGTGACTGTACTTTAGTCTAATTAACTAGCTAATGCTTGGGTCTGTGGAGATTAATGGCATTTAATGAAATGTCTCTGTCTCTAGGTGCAGGGGGAGGGTTTTTTTTATTTTTTTTCCTGAGTAGCGTTCCTTCCTGGTGTGTTTAGCAAACTGGGGATTGGCCCTTTTTCCGTGGTCCTCCTGGCAGCGACTGGGTGCTGAGGTGGAAGCAAGGCTGGGGGCACGTTCCCCCTTCTTGTGCAGGCAGAGCTCCTGGCAGCGCTTCCCTCCATCCCTCCCCCTTCCTTCGGGAGCCCTTTTGACCTGCCTCGGCACGATTAACTCCGCAGCGGGCAGCGGCTGCGCTGGTTCTCGGGCTGCCTTTGCCTCCTTTGCCAGATCACATGCTCGCTGTGGTCTGCGGGGTCACGCTCACTTATTTGTGCGTGCACAATTATTTGCGCTCGTTCCTTCCCCCCCCCCTCGGATTCAGTTTAATTGGCTAGTCTTCCCCTTTCAAACCATAGCCCAGTAAAATGCTTTCTCTTGGGCTTTTTAAACTGCATGTCTGTGATTTGACACCTCTCTGGTGATGCAAATTGGGTAGTGAGCAAGAAGTGGCAGGTTGTGACAGCAGAGCATTCTTCCCTGAGTTTCTCAGAATGACCCTCGCAGAAAATCCTCGGTGGTTGCCTCCAGTGGATTACCCCGGGATGTGTAATCCTGCTCTCCTTGTGAAGTCCAGGACGACTTGAAGCCGTTGTTTTAGGAAATTTGCTGCAGGGGTTTAAACTTGTTGAGGTTCTGGTATATGGCTAACAGCGAGATGAAAGGAATATATGTATGCTTTCTCGCGGCTGCTGTTCCTTGATAAAAATCTGTCTTGCTTCCAAGTGCTGGAAGGCGCTCTGTAACAGTTGATCATTTATAACTCTGCTGACTTAAAAATCCTTAAAAAGCAGCAGTGATTGCGGGGGGGGTGTGGGTGTAGTAGTATTGTACCCCCATTTGAATACTGAAGGCTACGATAATTTCACTTTTTAATATACATAGCCTGTCAGTTCTGACATTACCTGCTTTATTAGGTTGGAGAAGCCTTATCAAACTCAGCATGTTCATTAGATATTTTCAAATGTAAGCAATTTCTACCCTCCCCGCCCCCCGCCTTGG
Organism: Anarhynchus alexandrinus; assembly: GCA_008711295.1. Taxonomy (NCBI): domain Eukaryota; kingdom Metazoa; phylum Chordata; class Aves; order Charadriiformes; family Charadriidae; genus Anarhynchus; species Anarhynchus alexandrinus. The sequence goes on along the minus strand of VUYV01000224.1, from coordinate 1,347,126 downwards.
GGATTTATTTGAAAAACAAAGCAAACCAAACCTGGAGAGCAAAAGCACAGCAGCCTCAGTCCGTGAAGAAGCTCCTTGGCCGCAGAAATATTTTCGTGTGGCTTAGTGGTGTAGAAATTTGGCTGCTTTGTTATGCAAAGCCATGTATGAAATAGAGACAGATAAAACTTCAATCCAAGTGTGCAGTTCGTGAGGCTGCCCACCGAGTTGTGTTTTGTGCTCAGGTTCCTCCAGGATGGGACCGAGGTGCCTGTTCTTCCCGGCACTTACCACAGGGGCATAACGCGTATGGTTGGGAATTGCTCCGGCAAGTCAACAAGCTGGAACTACTTGTAGTAGCATTCGGCGGCGCTCATTAGCATTGTGTATGTGACCTGCTGACTATGGTCTGTAGCCTTCTTCAGCAGCTGGTAAATAAAAAGGGCAAGCCAACTGCTGCTGCTGGCCACTGGAGCTGCTCCTGTAGCTCGGTGGCGTGGGCTGTGCGCTGGGTGCTGGATGTCCTGCGTCCTGTCTGCTGATGACCCAGAGTAGAGGTGGTTGTTATCAAGATTGCATATTGTAATTTGGGATCTAATCTACGTGGGTTGGGTACAGTATTCTGGTGACCGTTTGGTCACAAAATAGCAAAAGAGCTTTATTTGGAGAGTGAAACCTTTTGGCTGACGGTCAGGTGGTGATGCTGGATACTGATGTTTTTATTAGACGTATTTTATTCTAAGAGAGGACAGTGCAGAACCGATAACTGGTTCTGGCATCTCTGTGCTCCAGTCACTCAGCGTATCTGGAAAGTGTGCGTACCCCTTCTGCGGACTCGCTGGCTTCCTGTCTGGCCGGGCACATGGGCTGTAAGAGGTGCAGTTGTGCACATCTGTTCCTCCTCCTTTGGCGAAAAACAGTGTGTCAACAACTCTCCTTTCATTTGAGTCTCCCCTGGTTAAACCCACGTGAAGCTGGCTGTTCCAGAGCAGCAAATGGAGGGCATGCCCTTTTGGAATAACACCCAGGCTAACCTGGGATGTTTTTTTTTTAGAGCTAACCAATGGATTTGGATGTCTGATTCCAATTAAGTTAGCTGTGGGTGGGGTGTCTGCGTCCCTTGGCTGCCTGATAAGCGTGAGCCAGGGTAGCAGAGGGAGATTTTATTCCAAAGCAAATGATGGACCTTGAAAATCAAGAGTCCTGTTGTTTGTTTCCTCCCTTGCTTCTGCCTGTAACCTCCTCCAGGTTAGTCCCACTACTTCCCATCTTATTTTAAGTATTGGCTGGACTTTGAAGTCTTTTTCAAAAGAATGTGAACTGAACACCCGAGCAGAACTCAGGATTCTTCCTTTCCTGCCACCCTTCCTTCCCCACCAGGCTGTAAAGAGCAGCAAGGTCAGGCCTTTACCCTGTTTTTTACTTTTTTTTTTCTTTTTTTCTTTTCCTTTTAAAAATTCCCCTGCAGGTCTGGATGAAGTAAGAGAGGGAGTATTTCCTGCTCTTGGCATTGGGCATAGATGTGTACCTTAATAATATTGCTGAATCTTCTGCGTACAGAGTAATATGAAGTCCTTACCAGGTGGTTATGAGGGATTTCTTTGTGTGGTTGATGGGCAGTGTTTGGGTATCTTGTTCAGCCAGCCTTGATGTAGAACCCTTGTCCAGGGTAAGCTGCTCCTAGAATTTGTCCCCCTCTGGCATCGGGTGGTCAAATGGAAAAGTCGATGAGTATGAGTCTTGGCTAATCAACCCAGGTCTTTCCAGGTAGCAGGGGACCAGGGTTTTGAAACCCATTATTCTTGGGCTCAGATTCTTGCTCTCTGCAATCTATTTGAGGGAGAGCGTGATCGCTGTTTTTGGATGCTGGCAGCCAGAGGAAAATGTGGCTGTAAAAGGCGTTCTGTGGAATGCAAGCGAGTTTTGTCAGAAGCAAGAGCTGAGGTGGATTTTTGTAATTTTGTTGGTTTTGGAAACGTAAACATTTATTTCTTCTCCCCAACCACTCTGGTAGGTTGCTCACATTGTCCTTGATCCCCACAGACTCTCTTGTACTTGTGTAAAATGTATGTATTTCCATTATCATTGCCTAAGGATGTCTTTCATGTTAAGAATAGTTGTAATGTACTGTCCTTCCCTTTGACTTACTGCTAACTAAAAATTAAAATTGAACATCATCTAACTTTTTTTTTTTTAAAGGGGATTCTACATTCCCTGTGCTTTTCTGTGTTGTTGGATTATTTTTAATGGTGTCTACCAGGTAACTTTTCTGCACCAAGACCTTGCTGCTTGGCTGTGCCAGGGAAGGGTCCGAAATGAGGGAGGTCAGGGAAATGGAAGAAGAGCAGCATGCTAACACCCTTGTGCCTTCCTCTCTGCTTCCAGATTGAGTATATCTCGTCTGCAGAGTGCTGAGCCTTTATCAGCCCGGGGGTAGGTCTACTAATGACTGATCTAAAACCATCAAATTCATTTATTTGTCACTGCCAGTGACAGGCCAGTTAATGCTAATGGATTCTTTTTTTAGCCTGTTGACTCTGGTGATAGTCTCATAAATGTTGTGAAATCCAAAGCATTAAGGGAACTTGTAACTTACTTTTAGAGGAGAGCTATTGAAACAGGGTGATGTGGTGTGTGTAGATCAAGGTATATGTTATGTTGAGGTGGAAAAAGAACAACTCCTGTATTTCATTAAGCCATGCATAGATGTCTTTGCTGTTCCTAATAGTTATTTGACTTGTCAATTGTATTCTAGTGTTCTCTTTAAACACGTTTTGGGTCATGCTGTAAAAGGAGGAGAAGCTGTAAATAGAACCTGTCATCTTAGGGGAAAAAATGGCTTGTTTCAGAAAATGGTTCATCTGCAGGGCCTGAATCTTCTCTGTCCCTATTGTATGAAAGCACTTAAGCATATACTTAAGTTGGCATAAGCATGTGGGTAAGTGCTTTGCTGAATCAGGATGGACTAAAAGCACATTATTAAATGCTTTGTTGAACTGTGGAGCTGTAGCAGAAAAAGATTAAAAGATTACTTTATGTATTTGACAGTACTTTGTATATGGTCAGTCCCATCACTTCTCTTTCAGGGATAGCCAGTTTCATCTCTCTTGTTTTCCCCCTCCACCAGAGGATCTCACTCACAAGAAAATATTAATCTGCTGTTTCCTCAAAAAAGTGACTGCAAGGTCACTGTAGCATCAGACTTAAAAAAAAAATAATAAAAAAAATAAAAAATCATTGTCTAAGCTTAATTTAGTCTCTAGCTCTGCAATCACACATTCTATTTGCCTTAGTCACTGGAATAATTCTGTAAACTATGTGAGTAGCGTTCAACGTGGCTTAGGTTTCTAAGATATTACTGCTGTAGAAATTGTGGTTTGCTGAGTAATTTGAAAGTTAATGTGAGTCTCTGTAGTCAGATCAGCATGCGGTATTAATAAGCTACTTCTAAACTTTGGCATTTTGCTGCTCTCCTGTTGAAAATATTTCCTTTATTTTTTGAGTGCAGAGAAAATCTGAAGAATGTTAGGAAGTTCTTCTCCCCTGCTCAGTCATTCCTCGTGCTGGGACATCTGCAGCTGGGTGTATTGTTGTCACCGACTAGGCTTAAACCTGAGTATTAAGATTGTACTTCAGGAACTTTGTATTATAAAGAAGGACTGTACCCTGCTAAGACTTACGCAGCTCTACACATGAGGAATAGTTCCAGAGACCTCAGCAAGCACAGTTAAATGCGGACGAGGCTTCTTAATATGTTGATGAAGTGTATGTGGCAAGAAGGGTGAAGGAAAAGAAGTATTGACAGCAGCAGAAAGCATCATTCCCTCTGCCCTTCCCTCCCCCCAGTAAGGACTTGCATTAATTTCCCATTGACTCTGATGTACAATAGGGAAGAGGTTTCAAGCTGACTAAAGGGGCAAAGGTCCAAGAAAACTACTGTAGCAAGAACTGATGCAGAGTGACAGTAATGAGGTGGCCTGGCAGGTGGGAGGGAAAATGGTGGGGTCGGGGAAGGAAACTAATATCTAGTGAATTAAGTAGTTCCCAGGGTTTGAAGTTGTTAAGTCCTGTTGGTTTTATTTCCCTCTGTATGTGCCATACACCTACGAGACATGGCTGGAGCAAGGCCTCCTTGGCTGAGAACGTGGGCAGGGTCCTGGTGCGGCTCCAGTCCTCGTGGCTCAGGGCAGGGTCGCTGGGAGTGCTGGTGTTGCCCAGAGGATACAGAATTCTTCTGTCGTGTCCCCAAACCCGCGCTGCGCTGTTTTAATTTGTGTTTTAGTCTTTAGTATTATATAGTTTGTAAATCCCACTGGGCTGAGAGGTGTCGCGCAAGTCGGAGGCTTGGTTTGTGGCAAAAGCTTGTCAGCTGCGAGCCCTCGGCACTGGCAGAGGGTTTGCTGTTTGTTGCACTGCTGGAAAAAGGTGTTGCTGAAGGGGACGTTGCTAGTGATTTTTCTGCAGTGCTTACTGAAAGAGTGAAACTTCTGTATCGTTTTCCATTTGGCCACGATATCAATCATTTATGTTCAGAGATGCGTCTGTGCTATTCCCTGCTCTGAGCCCGAGCTGTGCACAGCGCCTGACACAGACACTGAGCATTTATCCTTTTGCCAGAGGTTTGCAGAGTGTTGTGAATGAGTATAAAGATGTTCATTTGCTGGTGAATTTCGCCTACTTCTGCTGTTGTGTTTGACAGACCCACAAAGCCTATAGCAGTGGCGTGCGCTCAGTGGATTGTGGAAGGAAGCAGAAAACATTGAAAAGAAATCTGAAGTTAACATTGAGGTGTGAAATAGGATAGGAATTTTCTGAGGACAGAAAGTCCTGCAGGTAGCTTTTGGTGCGGGGCTGCTGCTGACCCTCCTGTTGGACCGTGTCCGGCTGCTGCTCTGCCATGTCCTGAGGAGATCTCTCGTGTGAGACCCAGACGAGCCCCGCTGAGCCAACTATGGCGAAAGGTGTCATCTTCTTGTGGCTGGGGCTCCCTCTCCTCAAACAAGTCTCCAGTATAAGGTGTTTGAGGTTGTATTTTTTCTCTTGATCAATGTATGTGTACTAGACAGCTTGCCTTCCTCCGCAGTCGCTTTCTGTAGCTCAGCTTTACGACGGCGGCCCTGCAGGGCCGGCCTGCTGAACAGGCAGCATACCTGACATCTGAACTCTACCCTCTTCAAACAGTAGTTGGTGAAAAAGCCCCTTGTGAAACCTGCTGGGATAATGTCCCAGGGCCGCTGTTAGCTGGGTTTGGCCACGGAGGAAGCACAGCGTCGCCATCAGCAGGAGTTTGGTCTCTCTTGGTGTAGGAGCCCCGGTAAGGCCCTGACCAGGGCTGGTACTGCCGCTGAGCCTGGAGAGGCAGGGGTGGGAGGAAAAAAGGGCAACAGGGGATTATCCAAAGCGTCTCAGCGTGGCAGAGGACACAGCCGTTTCCTGACGCCCGGGCTCGGCACCGCGCGGCAGACGGCCGCTGTGGCTGAAGGAGGCGTTGGCAGCGCCCCTGGACGTTGGGAAGGAAGTGTGTGAAGCCAAGCAGTATCGTACGCTGCCGGCTCTTTACGTGACTTGTCTTTGAGGGGTTAAACTGAGGGGGTTTTGGTTGGTTTTTTTTTTTTTCAGCGACTTTTGATTGGAAAATTTATAAGGGAGGCCCTGACTGGAGTGCCGGCGCTTTGGTGCGCGGTGGAGGTTGTAACCGCTGGCCGCCGGGGCTCCTGCCGTACGCTGGGGTTTCCGAACGGGCCGGGCTTCGGGGAGGGGGAAGCGAGATAAGGACGCTAGGCCACGGCATGTGAAAGGTAGTTTGTGGCATGAATTATGGCTAATGCCGGTCACATGGTGGTTACAAACTGGCGTGGGGGCTGGGGCGCAGCGCTGGGAGGCGAGGGGGGGGACTGGCAGTGGATTTAAATGGGCTCAGCGGCGCGTTGCAATGCTGGGTCGATCCTGGTGCCCTCAGTAACGAGAGGAGAGGAGGAAGCATGCTAAGCTGCAGGTGTCCTGGAGTCTCTCTGCCTCCAGATAAGCGTTGGCTCCGCTCTTCCCCGCAGAGCTGGGCGCTCAGCCATGCCGGACGCTCCTCCGCCTCCGTGGTCCAGCTCCGGGAAGCTGGCGTTCCCCTTTGTGCTGCAGGACCGTACCCGTTTCTCTCTGTGTGGCCTCCCTCTTGGAGCTTGGAGCGATGGCTGCGGTGGTCCTCTCTGGTCTTACGCAGACGAGTAGTGTGTCCCGACGTGCTTCCACTGCGAAGCATGGTGCCGGAGATGGGCCGCACCGTAATTGTGTGCCTCTGTTCCCCCTCTGCCTGAGCAGGGATTTCCTCCCCTAGCTGGCCTGCGATCCTGGGGGTGGGTGGATGGCGGTGAAAAGCACCTGGAAAGAGTCTCCTGCCACACTACCTTTGTGCTTTAAATTCCTGACTCGCCTAATCCCATGAACTGTGATCAAAGCAGCAGGTTATGCATGCGATGTGCCTGGCAATTTATGTATGAAGAGGGAGTTGTGATTGTCTTGTCTGATTTTTATTTTTTTTTTCTTTCTCATCTGGTCACATCCTCTGTGTCATTAATCTTCCAGATCAAATAAAATGATGGTTGAAAGTTCTCCATAGTTATGATTCCCCCAAAGTTTTGTGAGCGTGGCTTTGATTTTATTGTAGTTATTGGAAGTCAGTTTAGATTTCTGGACCTCTGTTTTGTCGGTATCTCCAGTGGATACTTTGGTAGGGGCATTTCTTTTTCTCTCAATCAAATATGTGTATGCAATAGGAAAAGAACAAAATACAGAATAGAAATAAAAACTAAAGCAATTTAGTTACCGGTCCGAAGACTTTAATGCTAAAGAGCCATGAAGAAACTTTATTGGAACTATAATTGCAGACATAAGCAGTGATTATCTGTCTTCATGCTTTTATAGTCCCCATCACTGTCATCTGAACGCATGAAGCTGATGAGAGTGTGTGCAGAACGTTATTCAGCTGATGCTGTGTAATCCTGATCACTTGCAATATGTGGAAAGCAAAATAAAGTGTCAATTCATTTGAAAATGATGGTGAAAGATAAAGATGGGGGAGGACAAGTATCCTTGCAGAAAATCCTTGCTTATTTCGTCCAGCATGCAACTGAAGGAATGTGGTTGACAGGGTAAGCATCTTATATGGATGTAGTCAAAAGAAATTTTGCTGTTTCTTAATGTTCTTAGAGGTCCTCAGCAGGTGTGGTCCTTCGTCTTTGGAGGGTGCCTCCCTTTGTTTCCTTGAAATGTTCTGAATTTCCTCCAGCTGAGAGAAGGACAAGAGCACCTGTTTGTCTGGTGTTCCTGAGAACTGGAGATCATTGGATCAAGGCAGACAAATGGATGCTGCCAAGCGCTTCTTGAGGTGGAACAGAGATCAGAGAGCAAGTCCTGAATTGCTTGGCCTGATTATTGGTGCTGCTTATGCAGGTGAAAATGTGCTCTGGGCTGTAAAGAGGCAGAGAGAGGAAGAAGTAATTTGGTGGTTATATGCAAGATTCATTTCCTGCTGCTTGGCAGCCCTAAATATCTGGAATTCTTGGTATTAAGTACCTGGTAGTTTTTGGTGAGCTCGTTGGGCGCTTCAGAGGATGTGGTGGTGCTCTGCAGAAGGGGAGCTTGCACTGCTGGTACAATCGAGTGACTAAATCTAATGTGGCATTCCTGAACCGTAGTGTGGTGCCCTTTTTGTAAAGAGGCTTTTACGTCTCTGCTGCCCTAAGAAATGTTGAGTGAGAGACTTTCTGCTGCTTCACAGCCAGAGTGATAGACAAAGCAGTATACGCAGAGCTCTGGCATTTTGCATTGCAGTGAGTAATCCCGAGGTAGGCATGGACTTAGATGGTTTGAGTTTACTTGGCCCAGACCAGTGTTCCTAGGGTCTGCTTGCTGTCTTTCCTGCCCCTTGCTCTCTTGCTGTTCCTGCTTTTCAGGCAGGTGTGTTCCTTGCCTGAAGTCAGTTTCTGAGTCTCCTAATTCTCATTGCAGTCACCTGCTCAGGGTTACATGGAAGAAATGAGGTAGGAGCCAGAAGTCCTGTGAGCTCTTAATGAACAGTACATGAATAGTCCAGGGCTAAGTTTGGACCTTAAGAAGGTAACTGTTTTGTGGATGGTTTTTGGGTAGGGGAGACACTTGTTGGACAGGAAATTGGTTATACTTTTTTCCTTTTTTGTTTTTTGAATTTTGGAGGCAAAGAAACAGCTATATTGAAGGAGAAAAATAGATGCAGAGGAATGCAAAACTTCTAAATCTGTTTTTATTTGCACTAGCACTGAATTAAGACCAGGTAAAAAAACCACAACTGATTATGTATGGTTTTGGTGGACTTTTCTGAATTTCTCAGTGATGATTGTCTTTGCTTTCATTGAAGTTAGTGGGAGTTAACCACTAACTTCTGTTAGAGCAGGTCAAAGCAAAGCTCCTAAATTGCCTAATACACCCAAGACCATTTTAAAAACAAAACCAGAAAACTACTACTAAAGTGCCTAGATACACAAAGAAGTAGGCAATGCAGTTTTTGGAGACTTGTGCCTGCTGTCCTTTATTTGAAAGAAAATTAGATAGTGATGTTTTGAAAGTTTCTGGTCTTCATCTTAGTGAGCTGCCAATGAGAAACTAGTTCTTGGAAAAGTTTATTCAAAATGTAGTTGCAAGTCTGTGGGACATACATTCCTGGAGACATCAGCAGCCCACTTTCACAAAAGCCTTGCGTGCTGAAATGACTTAAACTACTTTAAATCTGACCCTTATTCTTATCATATGGAGATGAAGTAAATGATTGTCATCACCCTTGTTTTATGGATGTGGAAAGCAGAAGTGCTGCTCACGTGTTCTGCAATACTCGAAACAGTGGGAATCGCTGGTGCCGCAGGAGAGGGTGATTCCAAACCCCATGCAGTGCTGAGGCTGCACCCGCCGTGCCGCGTGTTTCCAGGTGTTGGTGAAGAGAGGAGACGCGGGGTTCGAGAAGGTGACATCCCGGCTGCGCCACGGTCAGTGCTGTGTGAGTAACTCCGCATTTTCTTCAGTCCCCACAGGGTGACGAAGCTATGTGCGAAGATTGCCTTAGTGTTGCATCATTGGAGACGGGCGTGAGTCAGTCATGAAAACCCTCTGTAAAAGGCTTTTGTAGCTAATACTGGCTTATTAGAAACAGTTGCTCAGAATAGGCCTGGTTTCACTGGGCATTTGAAGCATCTGAAGAATGATGCTAGTGGTGCTCAAAGTCTGAGGAGGGCACAAGCAGACGTGGGGGTAGGCTATAAAACGTTTAAGATGGAGGGGTGAGTGCCCAGAAGAACAGGCTGAATGCAGCACGCCCCTCCGACATCTGACTGATGCTTCAAAACCTGTAGTCAGCCACTGTAGTGTGGGGCAGGAAAGGGAAGGAGGGAATATCCAGCTGCTCCCTGCCAGGCTCTGATTAATTGCTGGGGGAGGCTGTGTGTGTTTGTGAATACAGCAGCACAAAGTGGTGCTGAAGCGCAGGGCGCTCTGCGTGAAGGTGTGCTGGTGAACTCGGGTGCTGAGGAGTTTTGCCGTCTGCGCGGTAAGGGGAGGCAGCTGGAGCCGGCACGTCAGCACTCCACGCTTGTTTCTGAGCGGTGCTTAACCTCTGTGTCTGCTTCCATCGCTGTGAAATGCTGCTTTTACAGCCTCCGCTGCTGCTGTAGCTCTGAGCACCCTGCACGCACTCAGCGGCCCTCTGCCCCTGGAACAGTGCTGCCCTTCCGCGCGCTGAGGACTTGGTTGTATGGCACATCTGTAGAGGAGGAAGAATTGCAGCCTGGGTTTCGGGGTCCCAAGCTGAATACCCCGAAGCCCATGCTGTCCTCCCTCGCTGCTGCAGGCTCCTCTGCCAGGCCTGCTGGAAGCTTTAATTCATGTGCTTTGGGATCCTCTGGCAGGCAGCGCGGTAGAAATGAGGAGTATCATTGTGTTTTATTGTGGCTTCGAAGAACGCAGTGTGTTTGTGCTTCGGGGAGCCCCAGGGGCTTTGTTTTTCACCAGGCCTGAGCTATTCTTCAGTAGAGCCTTCCCGGAGCGTGATCTAGTTCTGCCCATTAGGAGTGAGAGACGGGCCTGACTGATTTCTGCTCCCTGCTGCATAATAAATCTGATACTAAAATTAGTGCTGGTCTCCCTAGGCCATAATTCTTGCTGAGATTATAGAGAATTGTATGTGCGGAGAGGAATTGTGGTTGTGTGCATGTTTGGTGTTTTTTTTATAACCTTGAGTGTCCAATTTCCAGGTTTTTTACTTAACCCCCCCCATCTTTTTCCCCTTTTCCTCTCTTTTGGGAAGTGCTTAGCCTTTCTGTGTATTTTGGCTATTTAAGCCTCTGTCACTGCAGGCAGATGAGTTCCTTGGGAGCTCTTCTGAAGGTTTTGTAATTGAGTCTTTTACCACGGCGACAGGATATTATTAACCTTCAGTAAAGCAATTTATTTCATACTCCTTTGTGGGGATAAGCCTTTTTTCCCCCAGGAAAATATGTATGTGGAAAGGGTTTTACGTACAGGGGTAGCTGGACGTGCAGCAGTGATTATGATTTTAAAAAAAATAATAATAATTTACATGAAAAAAAGGCAGTTCTGTTTGCGTCAGTTTAAAAGAAACCTTTGGTCCTGAATGACTCCAACCCCTGCCCCAGTGTTTAATTATTTTAAAGAACATACTTCTTGTCTATCATTGGCTTTGAAAGGAGGTTGTATTTCATTTTAGAGCTCCAGCTATTTAGCCCCTGTGAGCACTAAAACATTTTGTTTTCATCTTTGAGACTGCCTTAAAAATGAACTGAGAGCTGGAGGGAGGAGTTCCTTGCGGGGTCTCCCTCTTGGCTTGGCCTTTGCCCTGAAATCAAATGCAGACTAGTCCAGAAGTCGTTAAAGATTGGATAGCTCCTAGAATAGCAATTTCCAGCGAACAAGCGGGAATGGTGGATAAGTGGCCAGCCTGGCTGAATAACTTGTGTTTTCTATTGAGCGTGGTGACAAAGGCACCGGTGTGGGATTCGGGGGCTCTGGGCTGGTCTGTTACAGGCTGTTGTGTCGCTTTAACTCCCTGCGCCTCAATTTTTATTTGAAAGAGAGGATGAGAATATTTCTTTTCCCGTGTCTAGTTAGACTTTGCTTTTTACTTCAGTAGACTGTTAAACTTTAAAAAAAATAATTAGCGACATGCTTGTCCTGGTTTGTGTCTGACTTGAAAACTTTGCACTGTCGCAGAGCCTGCTTTCCGAGGAGCTCGCCATACCTTGCGGTATGAGTATGTTCCTTCAGCAATTATATTAAAGAGGTGGTATTATTGCCACATTATACAAGAGAGCTTGGATGAGAGTTACGGTGCTTTGTCCAGAGCTTTACGTTTGTTAACACACTTGGATCTCTTGGCGCCGTTTGTAGGCTTTGATTGCAGAGTCATCCGTTTTTCTACACTATGCCTCTTTAGCATGCTGAGCTGCTTCTGCCTTGCTGCTGAAACGGGCATCCTAGAGAAAGTATTTTGGTCTGTGAGGCTTTTAGTGACCTTAGTTAGGGCTGTCCTCCAGAACCACGGTCTCCTAAGCTGATCTTCCTGCGTTCTACCACTTTCTGATTTTTCCGGATGTGTTCAGTTATTTTTATCCAAACTTTCTAGTGGTTCCATCCCCTTTACATTAGATGGGCTTTTCCACAGGCTGGGTCAGAAAGCCGTTACTCTAGACCTGAGGAGCACTTGCCTGCTTTTGCTTTGAGCGCAGGCTCCTCGTGGCAGGGGCTGCAGGTCTGCTCTGCAGAGACCACAGCCGGCTCGGTGGCCGGGGCTTCTAGCCGTGGTGGTGTGTCTGGCACGCGTCTTGCTGCCAGGAGGGAGGAAGGGCTGCTGGCCCGGTGCAGTGCCCGTGCTAGCCCTGCCGTCCCCGGGGCTGGTACGGCAGGAGGGCTCCGGGCTCTGCTGGTGTCCCCAGCTCACGTGGGCTGAGGTTAGGCACCGGGGCACAGGACGGAGAGTGGGGCGGTCGGAGAAGGGATGGGTCTGAGCCCGGGGGCAGTGGGCATACTGCTTTCTCTAGGATGTCCTGCTGGGAGAAGATACTGATGATAAACGTGTTTTGTGGGGAAAAAACAAAAACACTTTGTGCATGCTGTGCTTTGGTGGTGGTGTATGCAGGTTTGCAGAACGGACTTGCCCTTTCCTTTGAGGTTATGGGTGTCTCTGTGTTTTGTCGGTAGCGGTGAACTTGAGATTTTTAAAAACAAAGATAAATGCCATGACCTTGCTTTTATACTGCAGTCTTCAAACGCCATCAGTTCAATGTCTCTTCTGACTGGCCGAGCACAGTGCGGTGGTGGTACTGCCTCGGGGGAACAAAGGGGCTTCTGCAGAATCTGCCCTCCCATTGATGCCTCTCTCGTGCCTGGCCTGTGCTTGGGAAAGAGCACTTTCCTGTGTGGCCCTTCAACCTCTGCTAAAATTCGGAGACGTGTTACATGCAACACAACGTTTTTGTTATCGAAAGACTTTTTGGCCCCTCCACATGCTGGTTTTGTAAAACTTTGCAGCTGGTAGATTTATGTCTTCAACCAGAGAATCTTTCTATTTTAAAAATGCTTAAAGTACCGTTTTTTCCCCTTTTTACTATAACTGTTGTTTAAATGGGCCCCACAATCTGCAAAAAAAAAAAAAAAAATTCTGTAAAGCTTCCCCACCAGAGATTTAATTAAAATATTGTGAAAGGCAGTCATTGAAAATGAGAAACCTTTTGAGTGGAAGGCACCCTGATTTCCCTCCACGGAGCTTTTTGTCACCATAGAGATGAAAAGAGAAGCTCAAAATTGCACTTTCCCCTTGTGCGTTGCTACCGAGGGGACGTGGCTGCAGGTAGCAGCTGCGCTAAAATCAGCGGGGCCGGGGCTGGGAGGACTGGGGAGGCATGGCGGGGGCTGCAGGCTTTAACTCTTTGCAGGGCCACGAGCACGGCATCGGGATTTCCTTCCCCGGTGGAAACGTTTCTTCTTAGTTTATTATTCTGTTTTAATTTCCTGTACTTCGGGGCTGGAATTTATCTGGGCTTGCGAAGGGAAAGAACGAAGGCGCCCGTCCTTTTGTCTCGATAAAAGCATAACTAAGCAACTTTGTGCGCGGCGTGGCCTGTTGGGTCTGCACCGGGGCTGTTCGGAGCGGTCTGTAAATCGCTGCATTGTTCTGGAGGTGTTTGTGCAGAAAGGCGATTAAGGAACGGTGTTGAAATCCGACTCGGCCTTTTTAATTTTATCATGTTAGTGTATAAATCAAAACTTCTCTTGCCGCTCCACGGCAGGGTTCAAGCCTGTCTGATTCTTACTTAAAATATCTAAATGCTGGAGCCTTTTTTGTTTGTTTTTCTTTTAAAATGAAAGGGTTAAAGTTGTGGGGTTTTTTTCCTTTTCTTCCAGTAACCCCTCTGGAAATGTAGGGATTAGTAAACCAAAAATACACACTGCGAGTGATAAAACTGCTCTGATACAGTTTCAAAGACAGTCACACAAACTGAAGATTATTGGAGGGTACATGACATTGGGCAGTGTTATGCTTTTAATAATTTTAAAAACAAATTTTTCTCCCTAATTGAGTGAAGAGCAGGCTCAAGTGGATTCTTGGCACAAACATCGCAGACAAATGAAAGTAAAATGTATATTCAAGCTGTCTGCTGTTGTATATTTTACATCATACCTGTCTTTGTGCCTGATCTCAAATGGACATAATGGTTTAATTTTATAGCAGTTTGAGCGAGACCTGTTGTGTTTAAACTTCCAGATAGAAAGTGAACATAACCCATGTAATGGCATTATTAATAGGGAGTATTACTAAATTGTAATTTGCAAATTAATGGTTTAACTCTGAGATTAAATATACAGCTGTGTTCTTGTGTAATGTTACAAGACAAAATTAGATCAAGTGTTTAAAAACAGAAGGGCCTCGTCCAAAACCAGCGGGTGTCTTCCTGGGGACTTCACTAAGTTTCGCGTTTGGTCTTTTCCACCCCGCAGTGAGGGTGCGGACCTGCGACACCAGCAAAGTTACCTAAATGTGTACGTGCCCTCAGGAGTAGGCTGTTAACATCTGGCTTCCCGAGATTCCGATGTATTCGGAGCAAAATAATAGAATTACTTGTTTCCATGGTGGTAGTGAGTACGGACACCTCTCTGATGGTTAGGTGCAGCTTGTCCCTGGCAGGCTGATCTAGGCAATGCTGGTGGACGTATGTGTTTAAGTTCTTGCAAGATTATATTGCAATTTTTAAACGAGACAGTATTTGGGAGCTGGCCTTGGCTCTGATGCAGTTTGTGTTTAAGTTCTTGCAAGATTATATTGTAATTTTTAAACAAGACAGTATTTGGGAGCTGGGCTTGGCTCTGATGCAATTTGCCCTTGTGCTTTCCTTGACTGTTGTTAATAAGAAGTGCTGGCCTAAATCACTGTCTTAGAGAATCATCGATTCGCTAATTGCAGATAATCAAGTCCCTGCTCATGCTGAGACCACTTTTGTTTTCTGCCATTCCGCCAGGATTGGGGCAGCATCTTCCAGCCTTTGACGTAACCAATAAAGTGGGTTTTGAGCTCTCATGTTGTTAATTCTCGGAGGTGACGAAGCTGTTGGTATTCAGGCTTGATAAACAAGGAGCTATTATACCACTGACCTTTCCCGCCAAAACGAGACGCGAAGGTCGAGGCTTGCCGGTTGATTTGGGGGGAAGGGGGTGCTGGGAGAGCTGCGGCGGCGCGGACTTTCCCAGCACTTGCCTCAAGTTAGTGCAGACCGAAGCAGTTGTTTGGCCGTGCCAGCCTGCGGAAATTATTCTGAACACATATGAGGTAGTTGCTTTTTATTTTTTTATTTTATTTTGTTCAAGATACACTTCTTCCCACTTCTGGGTTCGGTTAGGGAGGGCGTTTCTGTGTGCTGTAGATTTTGCAGATTATGTTGAAAATGAAGCAGGGGCTGATGAAAATGTCTGTGCCCTGCAGTTAGCAGTCAGGAGAGGTGAGGAGAGGAGGCTGCTGCTCCGTGGTGACTTTTCCTTAGTGTCCCGTCCCGTCGGCACGGCAGGCTGTGGGTGGATGCTCTGCTCTGCGCTCTCTGCACATCCACTTCGGCGAACCGCCCGGCGCGCAGCGGGCCTTTTCATTCCCTAGCTGGATTGAGTCTCACCGAAGGATGTGGAAAGAGGGGCAAGAGGTGGTAATGGCTGGCAGGCTTTTCTAATGGCTTTATGTAGAACAGCCGTTGATCCCAGACCGTGAAAAAACAGGAGGAAATAAGAGCCTTTTGGAGGAAGACCCCATGAGCTGTTGGGCATGCCTTCTTTTTGTAGGTGTTGGTCTTCTGGGTCAAGGAGAGCAGGGCAAATCCTCTTAAACTCCCCTTACTTTGCTTTGCAGGTGGAGAAACCGAGCATATTGCTTTGGCTGAAGCTTTTTGCAAATATAATGAGGGTTTTTCATTTGTCCATCTGGATGGGAGCTGACGCTGTGTGCAGGGCTGTGCCTGCCTCAGAGGTGCAGAAACAGGTTTGCTTTTTCCAGTGCACGCTGCAGGGATTTACGAGCGGGATGTAGTGTTTAAATGGCAGAGCAGAACAGACCTCAGCCCTGCTCGTGTGCTCTTTGGTCGCTCGCCGCATAAAATGTGTGTTAGCAGATCTTGCAGCGGAGGAGGGAATAACGCGGTGTGTATTGGTGGTGCACAAAGAGGAGGACAGTGGTATGAGTCTGCGGGGTGCGCAGGGACGCTGAGTGAGTGGTCCCCAGCCCGGGTCCCTGCTGGAGCCGGTCGTCAGCCACGCTGCCGCTTTAAAGCCAGACCAGAGGAGCAGATGATCGGTGGACAGCTTAGGTTAGATAATCTCTTTTGGGTTTAATGTCAGGCCTCCCTGAACCCCATCCAGCGCCAGCTTCCAATCTGGCTCGTAATACTCCTGGATGTCCTTTTAATTTTTCTCTTTATTAATAGTTCTCTTACTGTAGTGTGCTCTCTCCCTGGCTTTGTGTGGTATGCGTGCCTCGGAGTTCATTCCTCTGCTCGCCGAGGTCTCATTCCTCTGCTCGCCGAGGTCTCCGCCGCCCGTGCTTCCTGCTCCTCCGCCAGCCCCGAGCTTTGCACATGTGTTTTCTTTGCTAGTTCCGGAGGCGTTTCTGAAAAAATGTTGTGGGGAGGGAAGCGGGAGGGCTGAGCAGGGACGGAGCTTGCACGATGAGTTGGCTGTTTCCATTCATGAATGAAGCTGGTGTTGGGGAGTTGGAATGAGGCCATGTTGGGGAGCGGAGGCCCAGTTAGAGAAGCCCAGGGCAGTGGTGGTGAAGTGATGAAGCTGATGGTGAAGGTGAGACAGGAGGGACCACAGCTGGCCAGCTCTGGCTCCACCTGCGTGGAGTCCTGCTCTTTGCAACCACAGATCTGTCAGCTGGACTACATTGTTGTTTTTTTTTTAAATTTAACTTGCTCATTTCTAAAAAGGCTGTTTTGTTTCTGTATTGAGCTTTTAATTTTTGTAAATAAAGTTCAGGCTCTTCACTGTTTTTTCTCTCATCGCTTGGATGCAGTAAAGACCAGCAATTCTGTGGAGACAGGGCAGCAGTGGTGTTGGATGCCAAAGGGTTGTGGCATTCAGGGTGGTAGTGCTTTTTCCCTCATCCCTAACTCCATAAGTAGGTGCCTTTGCAGTTATTCTCCACTCCTGCTGGGATTCTTATTTGTGTCCTGATGGCTGGCGTTTTTCTGAAAGCCCTAGCACCGACTATGTCGATGTCAGTCATTATTTTGATTTAAAAGAATAACATAATTAAAAAAAAAGTATGTATACATACATACATAAGTTTGCAGAGGGGGGGAGGAACTGAGATGCTATTTCAGATCCAAGTCCAGGAATCAAATAGAAACCGCAAAATATGTGTGTTTAGAGTGGACTTGTGATTTAGCAGCAACCTCAAGCACTCAAAATACTTTTGCATTGACTTGAGACAGCTTCTCTTACATTTGCTGTTGCATAACATTCTTGTGTCAGTAAAAGCAGTTGAAAAATATTGCAGGAGAAGTATTTAATGCATTGTGAACGTCAGTGCATTGTAGCAGCTGCTTAAAAAATAGTAATAAAAACGCAGAGAGGGGTAGGCAGGCTGCTTTCTGCAAACATGTTGGTGGCATGCTGAACCAAGCGAGGGGATTCTGAACTCTTGGTGTTTTTTAATCTCCTGTGTTCTTGATTTATTTTTGCTACTGTACATGGTGGCTTAGCTAGGAGGGAGGCAGGAGCTAGGTGAGGGGGGAAAAGGGTAGGGAGATGGGCAGGACAGATATGGTTAGTTTCTTTTGCAAACGTAAGCAAGTCTTGCCCTTACCACCTTGTATGCTGGTAGCTAGTTCTTCCTAAACTCCCATTGTGAGTACATTACGAAGCAAAACTGCTATCATGATCTTGACTGTGAGCCAATTGTGCAAAATCCAGTAGTATGTCTCGATGTCTAAAAAACCCAAAATAAGTCGCAAAGTGCTGGTATGGTAGTACAGTCAGCTGCTGCTGTTTGCTAAAGTGGTGTATTGCAGTCCGTGATCCTTAGGTGAGAAGTCTCTAAATTGTTCATTCAGAGATGGTATATGGCATAGCTGGAGTTCTACAGCGTTATTTCACTGCAGACTGTGAAGGAGCAAGAATCCAGGACTGTTGTTTTATTTTGTTTAATTTTTTTTTTTTTTAAGTTCATGGGCTTAACATTTTGGGCTGTCATTTTCCTAGTAGGTATGTGTAAATAGAAGTCAAGACCGAGATGTGTGGGGAACATTAATTTTATTTTATATATAAATATATGTATGAACACACACATAATGGATGCCAGAATCTCTCCCATATTTGTGTTTGTTCAAGTGTACAAGAAATGTGATTGACACCACTGAAAAAGGGAGAGAGGAAAGCGAAATGAGTTACAGCTTTTGGTCCCTAAACTGCTATTTCTTACTGTATCCTGGAAGAGCCTTCGTACTAATGATGCTGAGCAATAAATAACACAGGGAAGATTAATAGCCGCCTATGGTAGCAAATTATAGTTGATTTATTGCACATAATATATACAGGTGCAGCTAATTTAATTAAACACAAGACCTTTTTAATGCTGTAAAGACATCCCTCTCTACAAGCGAAACAGCACTGTGGTACTGTAATAAGGCTTTAAGTGAAATAAGCAGCATTACAAGCAGAGCTGGAGTTGGTCTGATCAGCATCTCATGTATTTGGGGGAGGGAGTATTTTTCCATAACCATTAATGCCACTTAAAGTCAACTTATGCTGTAACAAAGTCCAATTTAATATACTGATGCAAGTTATCCCATCTCTGCTTCATCATGTAACAGCAGCTTCCATAAAACAGCATATGTAGCTTGTTATTTTCTTGGCTAACTTCACGGTGCTGTGCAGGGGATGGCTTGACTTGCAGGGGAGGAGGGTTGGAGCTCTGATGGTGTGGGATCTCACCCTGGGGATGCGAACAAATAACAAACAAGAAGTCATAGTTCCCTGGAGCCTCTCCACTTGCTGGTGGGTTGTCTTCTATTCATCCCTCATCTGAGACTGAAAAAGGGGACTGTCTTAAAAGAAACTCTCTTGTAGAACAGCTCGTACATAGGTGTACACAGGCAATGCTCTGGGTTAGCTTGTCTGCATGTTTGCTTTTTCTGTTTGGTGTTTTTTTTTGTTTTGTTTTGTTTTTAAAATCCCTTTCTGCCCCTTTTTTCATATTAAAAAAGTAAAAAAGTTGAAGTGGGTATCTGTGTGTGTGTGTGTATGCATAAAAATACAACTGTAGCCTGGCTTTAAGCCGTTCCCTCTGCTCCCCGCTGCTGTAATTTTGACACGAGCAGGGGATGGTGGGCTTGCCCAGCAATGCAACCTTTCTCAGCTCATCACGATGCGGAGTGGAATACTTTTCCCTGCGTATAATGGGGGAGATGCTCTACGATACTTTGCCACCATTACTTGATTATTTGTGAAAGTGTAAAAGGCTCAAGTAGCTGATTGATTAATTTTTCCTCTAAGTTTTTCTTCCCTCTGTTGCCTTCATTTGGAATATGTAATCAGTGAAGGAAAATGTATTAGGAATAGATGGGTATGCATATGAATGCTTAATTTTTTCTAATTCAGGCATTCATGTGGGCACATGTATCCTGCTGCATGCTGTGCTAAATACATCTCTTCCAGCACTTGCTGGAGACAGATGAGTGACTTTGGTGTGTGGTTTTCTTCTTCAATACTATAGTTTCTTTTTTCTGAAGCAGTTGCTGTTCAGGCTACTTGGGGAGTGCGCAGTCTGTGGGCACGACTGGAGAGGGGTGTGCGCAAAGCTTGGTATCTCCCAGCACAAATCAAATATCTACTTGATCGTTTTATCCCTCGCCACTGGGAAGAAGTCCAGCAACTCTTCATCATAAATCTTTCCAGTCCGTTTGCTTTGGTCCAGCACTTTGGTTAGTCACAGTTAAGGCTTCCGGGTTTAGGTTTAAACAGATAGTTGTTGTCAGGAGCTGGTGGGGGAGGTGTGGAGAGATGCAGGATCACCAGCGCCTGTGCTGAGGTTGGGAGAGGAACGGGACGTGGTTGGACATGACCCCGAGTACCTGCAGCCATCTGGTAGAGGGGAGAGCGGTGGCAGAGAGCGAGTTGTGTGCGGCTCTGCTTCCAGAGTCGAGTAGTGGAAGCGACCCAGGTAGTGTGAATTAAGGTGTAGGAGGGAAAAAAAGCCCCAGAGATACCTGTTTTGCAAATAGGCAAAATGTGCTATTTTAAATACTTTTCCAAAATAAATAGAATTCCTAAGCAAAAGGGATCAAGTACTATCTCCTATGTGTTTTCCAGGATGTGTCACAGAAAATTCCCCTAGTCTTGTATCTCTGGTGGTATTGGCATAGCGCTTGCATGGGGAGAGATGTGTAAATGCAAATGGATTTTTATTTTAAAAGGTTGGAAATTACGTATATTTACATGGTTGTCAGAACTTCAGCATCAGCTGATGGCAAGTACCAGGTCCAACGGCCTGGCTGTATGAAAGCAACTGCTTTGTTGGTTGTTGTGGTTCCACTGGAAAGAAAATTTCCTATTTTTTTAAATTCTTTTTCTGTGTAGTCCTGTTTTCTGTGTGTTTTCTGGATGAGGTTCTCTATGCCTCAGTTTCTTATCTGTTTAATGGATAGAGTAACAATTCATCTCACTTCTCAAGGATTCTGTTGTGAAGTGCTTTTGAGAAATCTGGACTGAAATGTCGCAGTTGATAAGGCTAGTTGAGAGCTTCCATAAAAACTACTTTTAATCCAAATTATGTTTGATGATAAAATATTGCAAAATGTATTGCTTGCCTTGTCTTTTGCTCTTCTCTGTGCTCGCTTTTTGTGTTAGGATGTGGAAGAGACCTGAGAACTTGGATACAAAACTGGAGTATTTTTTGACTTCTTGAAACCTGTACAGTTACTTTTCTGGTTTGGGCAGTGGGGGGAGAATTGTCTGAAAATTTCCCTGAGAGTGAAAATTCTGTTTTATTCTATTTTTTAATTTCCTGTGGAAAAATTAACACTGTGTTCTAACTAGGGTCCAGTATTTGCCCTTCTGTGCTGTACTAATTCTTCTTGTACTTGTAGTTCTGATTATGTTCCCTCAGCTGGTACTTCAGGAAACGTGTTCGTCTTAGAGCATGTCTGGTGACTCAGAGCCACGTCTCCTTAGCATCTGGTGAGCGTAATTGTCATTATTAATCTGCCCCATGCCAATCTGTCTTCAGAGGAGCGGTGGGAGGAAGGGAAGGTGTTGCATGACTGCGTGTACATCCCTGTGCCTTGTTCTACAGAGAGATGTGACTTTTGAGAAAAGGTTAGCGAGGAGCCTGGGCTTGGCTGATGTTCTTCCACTTCCCGTCACCGCCTCCGGTACCATCAGAAATAAGCAGTTAGTGCTTGATGGACGTTGTTGATTTGATGTTTTTAAATTGTGTTTAGAGCGTGACTGTATGCAGAATAATTGAAATAAGAGTCTGAAGGGAAGCAGCTCCATGTGGATGAAATATTTTAAGAGTTGTTTTTAATGTACGCTGCTACTCTGGCTGATTTGGGCTGCAATGGGAAAATGTTGGTGTGAGCAGTTGCCCATGCGCACTGTCTCTTCAGAAACTGCGATGAGGTTTACTGGCTCCCACTGGGTTTTCCTAAAAGCTGCTTCGTTTTCGTATAAGCCTGTCAGTCTCTCTCTCAAAGCCACTGCACGCTGGTAAACGCACGTATCGGTGAGCGGCTCTGCTCAGTTACAAGCCAGCTTTCATGGCTCTAAAGGAAGAGTTAATTGCTAAAGTGGCTGGAATCAGTGTCCCGGCTGCCTTCGAACATCGTTAGCCAATGCGACCATCTTCAAATTATGTAATGCTTCTATTTTCGATGTTGTGGGTGAGTGTGTTGTAAGTTAATATCGTGCTTTAGAGTTCAGAGATTCAATGGAACCAGATACAACTTGGCGTTATCTCCAGAGCTTTGTGCATTTTCATTTTTAAACACAGTTGAATGAAATCTTCCACAATAAAGTCCATTCTTTCCTCTCTGGTTCATGTAAGGGTTCTGCTTCCCTCTGCTCTAACCACAAGGTGGGCAATACATTATTTTTAAAACTATCTTTTTCTCTAAGCCCAGACACTCTCTTGCAATGCCTGTTCTTACGGGAGGGCTTTAAACACTTTTTCTGCTATCTGTCTGTAGTGCTGTAACTCTCACTTCCCAGCGCATATAATCACAGGCTTTTCCTTCATTCTCCTTGTTCATCAAACTTGACTGCCTGCTTAATGCCTTTTTTTTTTTTTTTGACATTGTGATTTTTGCGTTGCCTCCACAACAGCATTTTGTTGCCTTTGGCTTCGTAATAAATTGAGGAAATTAATAGTGCATGGTTGAGAGCATATACTTTAAAATAAGTTGAACTAGAAATAGATATTTTTTTATTGCTATTAAAAATATCTTTTTTTGTCACTCCTTTTGTTTTGAGCAAAGGGCACATTCTGCTTTAACAATTTTATCATATGTGTGCTATTGTAATTTACATAAATGAATTTTAAATACAGTTATAAGCTGTGGGAAGATGTTATTGTCTCTGCACAATGAATGTGGAGATTTATGCTGTGCATACATCTTGTGTTAGATTAACATTTGTTCTCTTTTCTCTGTTGGATAGCGTCGTGATGGAGTCCTGAAATCTTTACATAGGTACTTCTCAAGCTTATTTAAAATAGCATTTGAATTAGTCTTCTTTCAGTCCATTCATTTCATGTAAATATGCCTTTTGGATATTTGACTCAATTCTGATGACATTGACAGAAATAACAAAACTTCTGTTAGAAGGTTGCTGCTGTTAGTGCCCTCCCACACCCCAAATGTAAACCAGTTCCCCCTTTTGCCAAGGTTTGTGTGTGCGCACATCAAGCGCTTGAGCTGCTCCAGTGAAGTCGGTCCAACCATGTGCTTAAACTTCTGTTGCTTTGATGGATTGGGACCTTCCTCACAGAGATTTTCTGCTGTGTTTGTCTGTCTTTTGTCCAAAGCCATCAGTGACAGAAGTTGGTTTGACTCCTGCCAGGATCATCGCAGTCCTCAGCTGCGCTGCGCGTGACCTGAAGTCGAAGAGGGTTTCCCCATGGCCCTCCCCGGGAGGCGCTGGGTGCGCACACCCCTCCTTGGGATGAAACCTCACGTGCAATAGGGACGGGCTCTGTACATCCCAGGGGAGGCGATGGCAGAGTTTTACATGGAATTACAGCAATTTGGAGTGAGGATCGGCTCTCTTCCCACCCTTTCCAGTCCTTGCATTTCCTCCAAGGGGAAAACAACCTGCAAAATGGCTGTTTACAAATTCTGTGGGTTCTTTTTCAAGGCGGTGTGATGATGAAGTTAAGGTAGTGAAGCATTCCGTGAAAGAGAGGACTTCTTTTTGCGGAAGATCTGAGTATGGACAGGATGGCCACGTGCACCAAAATGAGTAAGACAACCTTTCCAAACACGTCTGGAGAGGAAAGCTAACGAACTGTAGCAAGGCTGCTTGCTGACTTGCCAAATACGAGCCGCTGGTAAATGCTCTTGTGGGGACAGTTAGCATGCATGTTGTGGGGGAGGAGGATAACAATTTGACTTGGGGCTGGTGATTACTCTGTTGCAGTGGCTGAATTTCTTTCAACTGTAGTGGTGGTTTGAGTTCTGGGCACAATTACCGGCTCTATTAGATGTCTCTTTATTTCCACAGCTTAAAAATGGTCATTTGGGGCGGATGCACCTGAATAACGTGGCTTTCTTTCAAGGCTACCTATTGAATCCTGACTATCACGAGTCACATTTCAATGCTTCCCTGCCAAGTAAGGGCCGTTACTGGGAACTGGGCTGTGTGTGCATAGACGTGCAGAGGGGTGTGAAGGAAAGGTGCGTGTGCGTTTTCTGTGCTCACCACAGAATGATAGATTATTATTCTTAATTTATCATCTGCACAAGCTTCCATCTGGATTATTTAAAGCAGACTTTGTTGGACAGCTGTTCAATTAATCTTAGTTTGTGTCGGAGCGTTGTCTAGAGAAGAGGTGGCTCTTCAGCTGTGAGCAGCACAGGCGTGTGAACCCGGGCAGTGGTGTTTCACGTGCGTGGTGGTGGCCGGGCGGCGTTCCCGGCGGTGGATGGACCTGCTCTGCTGGGGTGCTGAGGTCCTGGTGCACAGCTGCCTGTTGGTGCGGGGCCTCTCGCTGTCCTTGTGTGCTGCTGGAGCTTGTCCTGCACTGCCTGTTTTGCCACTCTGCCGGTGAGGGCATGGGAAGCAAAGTGGCTCTCCCAAGGCTGCCATAGCGCATCAGCTGAGGGAGGGATCCTGAGTCCCCGTCAAGTGTTCTCATCCTCTGGACCGTGATGTGGGTGTACTTAGCTGCCAAAACTAGTGGTGGTGGTGTTTTTTAAAGTCGCAGCTCTTGATTTCCTGCCAGCTGGAGTCTTTTCCCATTGTGATTGAGAGCAATATAGTTACCGTAAATGTTTCCTCTTAAAATAAAACTTAAAACAGAAAAAGCAAAAAAGCGCGGGGTTGTGCCAGAGGGCTCCGTGGAGCGGGCTGGCAGCTGGCTCCATGCCGGTCACCTCCCTGGAGCCCTTCTGCTGGTCACCGAGACCCCGCGGTCTGTGGGTTTGGGTGGTCTCCCCGAGGCTGGCCACGCTCCCCGGGCGGTCACCGGTGGGGTGGGGAGAGGGAGGCAGAGCACCGGATCTGGCACTGCCGAAGCCATGAGTCTAATTTTTTCAGCTGATTTGGAAGGATAGGTGACAAGAGAGACAAAGACCATAGTCACAAAAGGGAGAAAACTATCCAAATAATTAACTTTTTTTGTTGTTGTTGTTCTCATTGATTTCCTGTTTAAAAAGGAGTTTACTGTTACAGGTCTGAGGAATGACAGATTACCTGCAAAGTAAAATTTCTTTCAGGGGGTCTTGAAAATATAAAAGGTTTTGTCTCGTGGGGTAGTGTGTTTTGGGTTTTTTTTAATCCTTGCTTGACTGAACCAATTCTGTTTCTAAAAATGTATGTGAAAGTTTCAATGAGGTGGTTTTGTGGGTGTGGGTGTTTTTTTTTTTTTGGTATTATCCAGTTGCTACAGTGAGAGTTTTGCGTGCGTTAAGCTTGCACTCTTGCTCTGTCTGTCTGCTCCTGCTCTCAGTGTTGCCTTTCATGTCTGAGGAATGCTGTAGTCTTACTTTCTAGGGTTTGGACTGTTAGTAGCTTTCGTGGGAAAGGCATGAATAATGCTTATTGTTAGGTAAATAAAGATGCTGTGTGGTTTTCCATAGCAACGTGCTCATCTGGGGGTGGTTTCAGACCTCTCCAAGGAGTCACCTGGAGGATTTGGTAAATTGATCTTTTGGGAGAGGCCCTCCTAGGCAAACACGCTCAGGTTCTGCTGGCGTGCCAGCTGGGGGCTTGGCGGAGGGGGTCTGAGAGCATTCGCGTAGCTGCTCTGAAGTCCCCTCAGTCAGGGGAAATAATTAATTGGCGGTGCGTGAGCACATTTGTTTTAACTTCAGGTAGCTGTTGCAGTTTCAGAGATCGGTGCTGGGTGATGCAAAGTGTCTGCTGCAACTTTTTATCTGGCTAAGCCATTTGCTGGTTGAGGACTATGAAGGAAGGCAGCTTTGACAAGAAGTTGCTAGGTCAGAGTTGCAGCCATTTACATATGACAGTGTTGATTAAGCTGCTGAAGAATAAGTGCCCTGGAACACGGGGATGTTGGTGCACTGATGGTCCCTGCCTCACCCTCCTGGAGTCATTACAACAGCATGAGGAAAAAAAGTGTTTGGAGTCAGAAGCTTTATGTTCTGAGACAACGAGAGCGCCTGGCTTGTCGCAGAGGTACAGCATAGGTTGGAAAGTCAGAGTTGTGATTGTTGCTGGGGCGGATGCTGTGAAGACTAGAAAAATCAGAGGGGGGATTGAAAGGTGGTGACCGCACATTTAGCGTCTTAAATTTTCAAAGCAACATGCAGTCATTTAATCCTCTATTGGGAGATATTGCTGCACATTCCACAGGTGCAGAAAACGAAGGCATGGAAGCTGATAGATGGGTGACAGTCTGTGCCGGAGCCGTACTTAAGTGAATGCATAGACGTGAAACCCAAGTTGTGTTAAGTAGGCTTCATCGAGATTACTGACTTGAACTAATCAAAACTATGGTAGGCCCACTGAAAAGTACTCAGGGTTCTCTGGTTTTCTTTTCAAATCTGTAACTGAATATGACAGCAGGAAAATACTTTGAAGTTCAAGAATAGTCAAATTGAAACCGAAGACCTGCTCTCTGCTCAGAGAGGGACAGGCTGGAAGTTACTGCTGCAGGAGCTTGAGACCAGTGCTATGGCCGAGTTCAAACAAACCACCTCCTCTCCCCCCGTGTCATGTATAAATTCATGTTCTTAAATGTTATTTGCTAAAAATCCCACGTGGATATTTGAAGCTGAAACGTGCCAATCCACAGCAGAAAACAGTAAGAGTTTCTTGCAGAAATGGATTAATGGGCATTGTATAGGTGCATAGTATGAAACTTCAGTTGCCTTTTTTGAAGCAATGTGTTTTTGGTCAGAGCTGAAGGCAAAAAAGTGCAGGGTAGATGATTCAGATGTCTTAGTATGCTAATTAAGTATGATATAGCCCTCTTCCCACTCTCTTTTCTTGGAGGACTGCAGGAACAGCAGCATGCTTCCCCTAAACCTGATGTTTCAGTTCTTTTTCTTCTCTTTTTCTGTGTTCCTGTTCATGCTTTCATGGGGTCAGAAGACATTGAGATCCTTTGTGCACAGGAAGCAGTGTAAAATCAGTCATGGAAATGAATGCTCAGCGCACTGGTTAGTAGGGTGGGAATCTGGAAGGAAGTTTGTCTCGTTTACTCATACTGCAGTAGTGGTGGGGAGCTGTGTTACGGACTCAGCGCTAGAGGAGGAACACATGCAGAAACGAAAGGTGGTCTCCTTTTCCAAAGACCTTTTATTTTACTGACGGGAGGAGGGTAACTTGGGCATTGCCAGTTTGACCTGACTTTTCTGGCCACTTGATGGCGGGGGAAATGGCTGAGCCTTGAAGTCGATGCAGAATTTTTGTTTTGCAGAATATTTTGTCTTTAGTGTCTTTGAAGGTTCCAGCTGGTGTTTCTGGCTGGCCTCACCCATCCCTTGGGAAAAACATTAGGTCATTCAGACTCTGTTTGCAAGGGCACTGAGCAGGGTAGAAGGCAGCGGTTATTTTAAGCTTCTACTGACCAAAGCAGGATTTTAGACAATAAAAAATACTTGTGTTCTGCTGCCCGTTACCTTCAGTTGTCCAAATTCAAGATTTTATATCATGTGTATGCAAGGTACCATGCAAGAGGAGACAATTGGACATGGGAGTGTGTTTGTGCAATTCTGTATTTTTGGTAGGTATTTGTAAATGCTTGGGAAAACCTGGCTGTGAGAACTGTGTGAGGTAATACGGCGTATTGGCACGCTCTGGGTCGTGCGGAAACTTTCTGATGGTGAAAGAATCACGTGGCATGCTCTCCCTCTCACGCTGAATAGCGGCTGTAGTTTTTTGTGTGGATTAATAGTCATGTCTTTTCACTTCTGTGTTGCTCCTTTCCTGCATACAGCGCCTCAGGTTCCGGGGATTTCAGGCTATTTTGCAGTGAAGACTCCACTATCAAAGATGAGCTTAAACAGATATAAGCAGCCGGGCTCGGCGGTCAGCCTGCCGCGCTGGGTGTCTGACCTGGGCTCAGCTCCTGCATTGCCCGAGTTCGGGCTTGTCGTGTGTCCTCGCGGTGCCTCCGGTTCTTTCCCATCTCTGTTTATCGTCTCTGCTCTCACGGTGAGCTTTCTGAGCGGGGACTCTTGTTCCGTCTCCGTGCAGCGCCTTACTGGGGTAGCGCCCTGATCTCCTCTGGACCTCCGTGGGTGCTGGCATAATATGAGGAGAATAACAGCAACGATGAAAGCGTCCTTAAATGCCTTTTGACACACATGCAACTCAAATTCCACTTATGCCGAAGCAAAATATTGTAGGCAATTTAATCCATAGTGCAGGAAAATGGCAGGGAGTTTTAAAAATATTGCAATAAAGAGCCACTGGTTCCAGATGTATGGAAATGTTGGGATTGAGAGAAGTTACATGTAGCTTGATTTTTTTTGTTTTGTAGTTTGATTAAGTCTTTTTTTGTTTGTTTTGTTAACATCTGTTTTGTTTTGTTTGTATATTTTTGGGTTTTGTTTAGGTCACCTGCTGATGTCATTTCAGGTTTAGCAGAGTCTTGTTGATCCGGGAGTGGAAGTTAAGAGTAGAGAAGGGAATGTTTGCAATTAGCTACTTCCATGATAAACATATATATCATAGTGACTGATCTATCTATCATAATACGATTTCCATCACTTTGATATATTTGGGTGATGCTGAGGGGAGAAGAAGCTTGCTTTCCCTGAAAAATGAATCTGAAGTGCATGTTAATGTTGTTTTCTGTCCTTCCAGTCTCCTCCCTGACAGGGTGTAAAGTTTGTGGGGCAAAGTAGATTTAGTGCCATCACTGTCATTCCTTTGCATCTTGAAATGTTGCTTGCAGCTGCCATCCTACAGATAAAAACTTGTTTCCTGAGCCAGCAGGACTGCTGTTGGAAAATATGATGCGTTCCCTTTTCCAGGCACTGAGAATTCCTCTTTCCCTGTGGGTGAGGTCCAAGGACCCTTTGGGTACCCTGCAAGGCGGTGGCTGTGGTTACGGGGCCCGTTCTGCTTGTGTTTGTGTAGTGCTCTTGGCACAGCTAAGTATTTAATGTAAGAGTCATGTCTTGGGAAGAGTAGCGGCAAGTGCTTGCTATTAAGAGCAGTCTCCAGAAAAAGAGCAAATACCAAGTCCCTCGGTGAGGGGGAAGATGCATTTTGACTTCGTGGAGGACTCCCCTAAGTGATGCGGAATGCTGGTAATGCAAGGTAAGGGGACTTGCCCGGCTGCTCTCTGTGCTGGGGGTAGCTTGTCGTCCCCCATTTCAGAGTTGCTAAAGATTGTGGGCAGATTTTTTTTCAAGTGGCTGTAATTTTGGAAGCTCAGTCTGTGAAATTTGAAATGTGCCCTGATGGTTAGAAACTTCAGAGACTCTGTTCTGTAACAGTCTGAACCTGAAGAGAGAATTTCAGGTTCAGAGCAGAAAGGGAAAAGCAGGAGCTCCCAGCCCTGTGAGCTTAGCTCGGCAGTGCTGGAGGGTGCGCTCTCGGAGGAGGAAGGTCCGCATTGATGCTGAAATGTGCTGGTTTGTATGTACGATGTTAAGCAAGTAACTTCTCCTCTGCTTGCTGTTTTTCGTGGCTTTTTGCTTGGACACTTGAACTAAATGTTTACTGAAATCCTGGTTTGCTGGGAGATTGGAATATTTGCCAAAATATAAACATCAGTGACCTTGGGTTTTGGAGCCCTTATTCAAGGAGCCGGGAAGGATGGGGTCTCTGCTGAGATGTTGACTGTGCATAGCAGAGCGTGCAGTAGGCAAGCACTGTCGGAGCTCTTTGTAGCATGAGCTTTAGGATCCTGCCTAACTTTTTTAAGGATATTTTTTGATGCGTAAGCTATGTAGTCCAAAAGAGGAAAAGTTTGCTTCCTGGATCAGGAGAGGGGAATATTGTGAAGCATGTTGCAGCATAAAGACCATCTCTTACTAATGAAATTTGAATGGAAGTTCGCAGTGAAAGGAATCTCTTGAGCTTCTTTTAATGAAATGTGAGGAGCAACTTTAGTGCCTTCTTTAGATAGGATAGCTAGTGAAAATGCAAGAGCTTGGTGGCAGGGCCAGTGAGAACTTATTTTAGGTGCAAAGAGTCTCCTCTCTCCCGTTCCTTCCCATCTTCGACCACCTTAATAGTGTGTGGTTGTACTCTTCTTGCTTCAGCTTTGCACAGCACTGAAGTCTCAGTAACAGAGATTGTGCGCTGCCAGAATATGGCTTACTGCACACATTTGTTAACGAAGTGGAGATCCAAGTCTAACCAGCGTGAAATAGAAGAGATTGAAGCAAATCTTCCTGCCTACTCCATAAAACTAATATTTTCTTTTTTATCGTGAAAACTTGAATGATGTTTCTCTTCTGTTGACTTTTATAAATTATGTCTCCATAAGCAGCGGTCTCCTCTCCCATAGATAAGCCTTTGATCATTGGTTTTGCTTGGAGCAAAGCGCCTCCATTGCAACAGGAGGGCGGTTGGCATGAAGAACTGATCGATACTGTCTTTTTTTTAAGCATTTCTAGTTTCAGAGATTAAATATTGTACTAGACTTTATGATTTGAGGTCATTTTAACCTCCTACCTCTGGGCTAAGACAGCTCATCTGCCTCTCATTTTTCAGGCTTTGTTACGTTTGTATTTGAAGCCATATGCAGAATAGTAAAACCTTGTAGCTCTTATGGTAGCAGTTAAATAAGGGAAGGAGCAATGTAAGTGCCACGGGCTGTTTGACAGCCAATACTCCCCCAGCTTCTAATCGGAATTCAAAGTAGGTTTACACCATTTGCCTTCCATCTTATTTTACCACATTAGTGGTTAACCGCAGCAGGACACTCCCATATTATTATTATTTTCTTTCAGGAAAATTGCCCAAAGAAAATTAAGTTCAAGTTGTATCAGGCAGATTTTTTTTGTAAGCCCATAAGGGGAATTCCTTTGGAAGGGGGCACTTATGGGGAAGGAGGAGAGGCATAAGCCTTATTTAAAAGAGAAGTAAATCAGGAGCTCTGTCTCTTCCCACAGACGACTGTGTCTGGAAAACGGTGATGGTGAAAGAGACTGATATTTGCCCTCCTATCCTTTTGCACACTTTCTGATGACATTAGCCAGAGGAGATAAGTGAAGAATATTAATTCTGGTGCTGCTGAAGTGTGAGGTTAAGACGTAAGCTACCAGTGCTGCAGGTTCCCTCGCACTTAAAACTCAGGCCTCCTCTCATTTTACTTTTTCAATAAAATAATCTCCCTACCTGAAATTCCTCCTCATTGTCTTTTCTTTCTTTGTTTCTGGTTGTTTGGTTTATCATTAAAGCAGTGGTTGTGTTTTGCTCTGGAGATGATTGCGTAGATCTGACCATGCTGCGGCCGATAACTTTATTCACTTTGGAAAGCAACTGAGATCCTTTTGGATTAAAAGTCTGCGTGAATTAAAGGGATTTTCTGGTTTTGTGCATGTGTATACACTTTGTGTAAGTTTATGTGTGTTTTTGTACTTTTTTTTTTTTTAACAAATGCATGCATGATGGTTCCAAGGTTTTTTCAGGGGCATTTTACAGGATGAGGCTGGTGTTGGGAGTGTGATACTGGCGTGTATGCCCTCTTTCTTCTCTGAGTGGTTTTTAGCATTCAGGCAGCAAGCTGTGGTGGCTGAGCGTTAGTAGCCAAACCTGGAAAGCTGCACAGAGGGGCAGGTGGTTCGTATTGATACGTATTTCCATTACTCTTAAGCTGGATTCTGATTTCAGCAGTCAGGTTTCCATGTCCTGAATTGGTTTGGGTGATAGGAAATGCTTACTAGAAAAAGTGATTTGCCGTGCATTTCTCTTCCCCCTAAAGGAACATTGTCAAGAATTGCAGGGGAAGATTAAACACTTAGTCTTGCTCTCCTAATCTGAATTGTTCTGTGAAAGCTTAATTTTAAAGAGTATGCTCCTGAACCAAATTTGCTGTTCCCCACTGGCAGTCAGCTCTGAAAGCGTATCTATAACATACACACAGGATGGTGAGGAGGAGTCATTTTAACCTCTGCCAAGAGGAAAACACAACAGTTGGGAGAGGCACAATGTAATGATAAATATTTTATTGACATGTTCCAAACATATTGGATGTAAATTTACACACTATCTGAGATTTGTTAAGTTTCCTTGTGAATTTTTATGTTCCCGTAAATCCTGGTTCATTAGTTGGCTGTAAAGTAACGAACATCTGAGCCAATCCTTCGCCACCAAGGAAACCTGTGTTAGCTGTGATCGGCCATAATAACCTGCCCTGCGAAGACAACCCCCAGCCACCCTCTGAGCAGCCCTGCCGTGTGCTCAGCTCACCCTTCTGCACGCCCTGGGAGGTTCTGGCACGCGGGGAGGGAGCGCATGAAAGCCCTGTTGGTTTGGTTCCTCTCCAAAATACAGGGGAGATAAAATCCACACTTGCGTAAGTGAATGAAGCATGGGTCAGTAGGCGTAGAAAATTATTTTCCGGCTCCTAAGGAAGGTAGCAGGGGTCTCCAAATAAATTGAAAGTCAGGTTTCCTGTGTAAACTTAATTTGAAAGGTAATAAAACCTTTTAAACTAGTATCTTTAGGCACTGCCACCATCCTGTTTCCATTATCAGTTAGCCCTGATGTGGCTCCTGTTCACTAATTTGAGAGAGGAAAGTCTCTGGTTTGGGACAAGCCTCAGTTCTTCAGCAGCTGTGGAGAAACAAAACGGCCCGCAGCAGAAGCAGACATGGGTCCCTCTGCTCCGTGTCCCAAGGCATATGGGATTCTCATCCCCTGTGTTTCCCTCCTTGGGACAAGAGCAGAAGACTTGGGGGCAAGCTCCTAAGGGGTGCCTGGATGGCAAGGTGACCTTGGCTGGGCGGTTGGCTGGTAGAACAGTTTCTGGGAAACCTCGCCCTCTGACCACAAAGCCCCAGATAAAGGCTGGAGGCAGAATTGTCCATCTCTGTTTCTAGATCCTGAGTGTTTGTCCAAAAAGCAAAGAGCAGAAAAATTTGATCAAGTCTGCAGGTTGCTGTGAATGTTGCACCTAAACGGGATTTTGCAGAGATGCATCCTTCTGACTTTGGTCAGCACCCTCGTAATTTGAACGTTCTCCATTAGATGTGCAACTTTTACTCTCACAAGATTCTGAAAACGTTTTCTGCTACCTGCCATTGGATGGTGGCTTTCTAATTGGTGAGCATTAAAAAGAAAACATAAATCCAGTTTTCGATATACAATTTGGGTCCAAAAGGTTATACAGCATTTATTTCACTGCAGTTCTTGTAAAATTCATTTGCTGGAGTATTTTGAGGCTTTTGTGATTTTTGTCTATCTAATTAGATTTCTGGGGCTCAGAGGACTTCGCTAACTCTGCCAGTTGGGCTCTGTCAGAGCTGAGTCTTTGATGCCGTGAGGAATCCAGAGGCAATAATGATGTCTGTATTTCAGTAGGTAACTGCAGGGGTTTGCAAGAACAAGTGATTCAGAAGCTGTGGCTTTCCCTCTGAAGGTGGCCTGGTTGTAGCTGTTGCTGCCCGAAGCTGGTTGTAGCATTGGGGTGGTGGGGCGTGTGTTTGTGTGTTTGTTCGTTTCATAGACTTTCCAGGAGTCAAACCTGCCAGTCAAATCCAAGGTTAAGAAAACAGCTTTTAAAAAATAAACAAAATAGGCTTATCTGCTTTAGTGAATCTCCTTTTTGGGGCCTCAAAATGACTGAGGCGTTGCTAAATTTTTTTGAAAGATGCCTCTTTAGAAATTAAGAGCTTGGACGTGTGAATAAATTACTGGCAGCAAGGAGGTGCCTTGAACCTGGGTGCAAAGCATCACCCGTTCGGTGGCGTGCATGTGCACGCACATCACTGCTGCTGGCGCGGGGGCTGATTAACTAACCCCGTCTGCAGCCGCACCTTCGAAATACCAAACCCACAAACTCCTGTCTCATCACCTCAAGAGAGCACGACATGAAGGATTAAGACTTCAATGCGGCTTTTAAGAGGGCGCGTACAGGCTGGAACACCTGTTCCGGTGAAAATTTAGATGCTGATTTGTTAAATGTAAATTTTCTAGTGTTTACTGAATTGTCACAGGAGGTAGGCAGGAAATCTGTATAAACGTGTCTCTTATCCTTCATTTAGTAGCATGTCATGCATTACAGGTACCTAGTGATAACCCATTTGTTCGCGTTGTACATAGTTTACTCTGGAGCTTCTTTGAGGAAATGTTTTGGAGACTTCCCCTCTCCTGCACTCCTCTCGGTGACAGAGCGCTTGTACTGCCGACGCACGCCGCGGGATCGCACGCCGCGGGACCCCGGTGGGACAGCCCTGTGCACGCAGTTAAAGTGTCCTGCTGTCATACTGCCGTCCTGCTGCTGGCTAAAGTGAAGGTTTAGCGGTGTGAATGTCCATGACAGTAATGGGAGAACAGACAATATTACTTTGGAGGCTGTTCTTTTGCCAGCTGGTAATGCTAGCAGAAACACTGTCGGAGTCCTACACTGTCGTCTTTTTACCTGCCTTCTTTCGGTTCATTTTTTTTTCCCCCCCTCATTGTCTCTCATGAGATTGGCTGTTGGATTAGATGTTAGTGATGACAGTCTCCAGCTCTGCCTTTTGGAAAGAGGACCTTCTTGGAAGGTAATCATGGAAGAACAAAACAATTAAACTTGCCCA
Organism: Anarhynchus alexandrinus; assembly: GCA_008711295.1. Taxonomy (NCBI): domain Eukaryota; kingdom Metazoa; phylum Chordata; class Aves; order Charadriiformes; family Charadriidae; genus Anarhynchus; species Anarhynchus alexandrinus. Next base: position 1,313,188 of record VUYV01000224.1, on the reverse strand, counting down.
TAGCCGTAGCAAATGTTGCTTGAAGGAAACAGGAAGCACAATGCATCCATTATCATTTTTGCCTACAACCTGGATTAGAAATGCTATGCATCATACAGTGTCTGTCTCCGTACCCACCTGGGATCTCATGTAGTCCTATTGAGGACATGAGTTCGTATGCCAACACCTGGGAATGTAGTTCACAGCTAGATCTGAAGCTCACCAAAGAAAATGATTTAAAAAATTCTGTTGAGGAGGATAAAGGGAAAGATCAAAAGGAGCCAACCTTTTGTCATCTCCTAACAAGCAAAACACTCTTCTCAAATGTTAGTTATGGAAATATCCCTTTCACAGAAAGAAGTGTAGTCCTCCCAGCATTGTCTGTCTAATCTTCACTTGACCTGAGCACAGGAACTCATTATACACATGGACTTTTTTTTTGTCCTGCATCTGCTTTTATCTTGCCTTAGCTCACCTGGGGCGAGCCTGGCTGGTGCTGCGTGCAGATGTGCCAATGCAGATGTGATAGGACTTGAAGAGAGTTGCAAGATTAGCTGAGCAACGCTTTTTTTCTATTTTGCCATTTTAATCTTGGTTAAACCTCTTAGTCAGAGGGTGATTTCCATTTCATCTTGAGTTACGTTGGGCTTCTATGGCTCATTTCAAGCTATAGCTTGCCTCCTTAAACTTCTGATGTAACCCCATTACTGCATTACCCCGATAGCTGCGAGGAGCCATACCTACTCCTGGGTATATAAATATTTTCTGTTCTTTGCCTGCATTTGTCAGACGTTTGGGTTTGGTATGAGCATGAATGGAAAAGTTTATTCTTGTTTCAAGGGGAAGGCAACAAATGTTTATCTGAATGATCAAAGCAGAATTTATGGGGAAATACAATGGAAACTATTCCTGGTTGTTTAGGAGCTGATGTACAGGAGTAAGCCAAGAGGAACAGAAATGAGTGTACTCAGTTCACTTTTTCTTCTTAACTCAGACTTCTCCTGCTGCTTTCCTGGTCCTGTCCTGAACTGCAGTGAGTTTCCACTAAGCAAATGCATTTTCTCTGCATGTGTCTAATATTTGCTATGGATTCGTGATGTGCAACAAAGGGTGTGAAAAGCGCTGGCCCTACTTCTTGTGATGTGCTCCTTCGCTGGAGCTGTGGAAAGATTGTTAGTATTTTATTCTAAAATATTTTATGATCTGGTATTATTTTATTACTTTTCACTTTCCTCCCTCCCCTCTATCTCCTCCTTCCCTGACACGGTGATGTACCACCACTGGCTCGAGGCCAGCGTGTGCTCCAGGGTCGGGTGGAAACTTGGCTTTCCTGCGCTCTGTGGGACACGCCGTGTCCAGCGACGGTTGCTCCGCTGCATTCCAGGTTAATGAGCCTAAACTTGTATTTGCAGGCTTTCATTTTGTGTCTCATCCAGAGCTTGCTCTTCCTGGGATGAGGGTAGCATGCCTGGCCCACTTGACCAAGCTGTCGTCATTACAGCCAGGTTGCTTATCTTCTTAAGTTAACTGTAATGAAGTGTGACAGCCTGAGGAGTTCAGGCACCGGCTGCTGGAAGGGAGGCAGTCCTGGGGAAAGCAGGGGCTCAAGTATGTGCATTACATGGCTTTAGCAAATGTATTTCAACACTTTAAAATGTTACAGCTAGTTTAATGGGCCTGACGTGAAGACATACTTGACATAAAGTAGTAGCGAGTCTGCTGGTACAGCAAGACTGTAACTAAACCTGATTCTTTCAAATAGGTGAATTGTATATTGTGTTTTCCTGCACTCATTTTATTGGGGAAGTTGTAGGATGCTGCTAAGCTGATTCCGTGCAGCCTCTCAACAGCAGCAAGGTGGTTTGTAACCCCTTCCAGGCCGGACCTGTTTGGAATGACTTTTCATCTGCAAATGGTTATCTCTGCAAGACCCGGTGGCCTCATTCCTTGGCTTTGGCAGTCCGTGGCCTCTCCTTTGGAGGACAGTAATGCCTCTTGGTTTCTTGACTGAACTTGTTTATTGCTGAGAAAAAACAAGTATGTGTGTAAGGCTCATTTGGTAACAAACCCCGTGAAGTCGTGCTGCTGTTTGTTTTACTGTGAATCGGAATCCATTAACTCGAGCCAGCTTTCTTCTGTCTTGTTGACTGCCTGCCTTGGGGGCTGGAGGCGTGAGACCCTCTGCCACCGCGGCCTGGGCTGGAACTTACGCTTCCCTTACGCTGATCTTTGAGCGCGCGTATGTCAGCTGTGTCTGTCTCTCCTTTCTTCAATACTTTTCCTCCAAGTTCTTAGTTTTGTTCAACCTGCTGATACTGGATACACCCCTACTGGCCCAAGCAGGAGCATTTAGGGAATACTTACTCTCTTAGCCCTTGCAATGGCAGCTTCAGGCTGTTGCTGGGCTGGCAAAGCCCTTCATTCTTTAGATGGAAATCAATGTAGTTAATGTCATGCCAGCTAAAGTTATACTGTTCTCAGAGGACTGTATGCTGGAAAATTAAAAATTTGTGGAGTTCTAAGGCTTCTATTGCTTTCTTCAAATTCTCTATCCCCCTCCTTCTTGCTGTTGTGTTTAGAGATAGGCCTGCATAGCTTCTGAGATCTTGCAGAACAACATTCCTGTTGTTGTGGAGCTCGTGTAGGCCATTCCTGATGGATGTAATGCTTACAAGATGCTAAATACATGAGTGTTTTACAGAGTGGGAAAAATATTTAGTGGTGTCTCATATTTAATGCTTTTGTCTTTTTGATGACAATCACAGCAGGTGTGTCAATGGGTAGCATCGCCTTTTGGTGTAGAAGGAGGCTGAGCCAGGGACTGGGAACTGGTTGAGGCTGCGCCATCTGGTTCTGCCCAGCACTTTGCAGACCTGCCGGTACAGCAAGACTCTCGGCCGCCCTCATCACGATGGCGAGTACAGCATCGTACAGCAGTCCGGTTTAGCCTGCTGAGCCAAAGGTTAGCTTGCAGCCTTTCCAAATCCATGATCGTACCATCTCGTTCCCTCCCACACTTAGCATTTTGAACAGCAGTGTCCAATTATGGCCAGGAGACGCTGCAAGAGCTTCACAGAAGGGTCATTATTTTGTCACCTAGGTGACAGTTTGTTACCCTGCCAGTTGTCTGGAGTGCAGCAAGCCACTTCACATACAGCTGACGTGCTTTAGACACTTTTTAGTGAATAAAATGGGTAGCTGTATCCTTAGTCCTTGTCTCTCAGAAAAATCAGTTTCCAACTGTTGCATCTGTGATGAGGCTACTTTGAATTGGTGAATTTTGCAGCAGTTGTCTGCTTTGTCTCTTTTCGGCTCGAAAAGGTGACATGAAGAGGGTTGTCCTGATTTAGAAGTGCTTTTAGAAACCTGAATCTTTAGAAGGCGCTGGGAGATAGGAAGGTGCTGTTCCTGTTTCTCAGATAGGTAAACTGAGACGTGGCACTGTGACTTGTGCAAAACTGCCAGAGGCCATCCAGGGATTGCCTCTTAGACTGAAACCAGGCTTCTGTGTTTATATTAACATATATTTATAATGCCTCCCTTTAAGAGGGTTCTCCAGACTGTCCACTGTGGATTTATACTGCAGGTCATGAATCTGAGCTGGGTGACTCCTCTCTGGAGATGCCAAATATAGATTCATATTTTTAATTGTTCTTTTAGGTTAGACTTTTATGATGCACCTTGGTAACTATTGCTGAAGTTTATTCTTTGCTGATAGGCAAGTACTAAACAACCACCCCTTGCTACAGGGGGAAGAATCTACATCTCTGCTGTGTGCCTCTTGCTCTTCTTCAGGGCTGGATTATGCGTGTAGCATTAAAGTCGTGTTGCACATAACATCATGTTAAGCATTTAACAGCTCTCGTTGCCACAGGTCGCATTTTAAAGGAATCCTCTGCAATCTCCTCACAGGAGGAAAGAGCTTCATTTTCATCACTGTTCCTTCCATTTTAAGCACGGGCTTAGGCGAGGCTGTGAGACGGGGTAAGGCTTTGCCATGTCCGCTTCTCAAGCAGTGCCGCTTGTGCCAGCGTTGAGAAGGTCCAGAGTGCGCCCATCCCTGTGCTCTGCAGCGCGTGGGGGGAAAGGAAACCAGTGAAAGAGTAGCTGCTGGGAGTAAAGAAAGTGGATGGAACTTGCCAGCTGACTTTTATTAGTGGTCTACCCTCTACCACCTCTTGAGGAGTTGTTTGTTAACAAAGGTACTCGCAGCTTGGGGAGTGCACTATAATCCTTACAAGTCATTTAAAGCAGTGTAGGCAGTTAAAGATTAATTTTGCATGCAGTGACCTCTTTATTTTTAACTGCTTTGCCTCCTGCATCTTTAGAAATAACAAACAAATGCTCCAAACATACCAACCCCCTTGGAAGACAATGATTTCATTGTGGCTGTGAACATGACATACATTACATAAATATTGGTGCTTACATGCCTGCTGATCCTTTGTCCTTGGATGCTGAGTCGTCCAGCCCCGCTGGTTGTGTTTCGTAAGAGCTTAGGAGGAGACACAATCAACAATTTAAGACACTGACGTTACTGATTGTTCAGACTGCTTTTCTAGCTTGGTCTGCTTAGCAAGGTGGATTTTTTTTTTATTAACATGATCTGACTGGTTTATCTGTTACTTCAGTTTAGCAGACCACAGCTGCTGTGGCACTTTTATGCGTTTGTCTTGAGCTTTTTGATGTCTTTGTGTTGGTTATTGCAGGATGCAAAAGAGCTTTACGAACACAGTTCAAGCCTTGTGTCATCTCTGGAAGAAAAGTAACAAAGCCTTATCCATTTGAAGGCAGGGGGAGGTAGAGGGATGATGCACAGAGAAATTGTCCTTGTAACACGCTGGTGAAATGTGTTGCATTATGCCCCTTCCTCCCACGTGGCTTCTGCACATGGACAGCAGCATACTCCTACAGCGATGCAGTCATGCTGCTCTTTTAGCTCAAGTGATGGGGTATTGTGTTAAGGAGCTGCAAGTCCCAGTTTCCAAACCCTGCTGATGACTGGTGCTGGAGGTAGTTTTAATTTCCTGAAGACTACGTGTAACTCCAGCGGAGCTAAGAGTTGTTCTCTGCTTGTTTCTGTAGCTCGGCCACACTTCCTTGCAGAGAATGAAATCTAAATCTCGACATGATCTAACAGTTGTTTCCTAAAATATGAACAAAATCAAAGAATGAAGAATGTGTGTTGTTCAGAGCAGCTTGAGAAGCCGAAATATTGACTGAAGTAGCTGAGAGAAAGGAAAGTAGGGTTTTTTCTAGATTGTTTAACAAGTTAAATTAATCTTTGCTAGCAAAGCCTTTTAAATTAAGTCAGAGTAATTGTGTATATGTGCTCCTGTAGTTGTAAGGTCACTATCTGGATACAGGCACTAGAGATGGTAATTTTTGGTGCAGTATCTCACTCCTCGGAGCAAAGATATTTTATAAAATGGAGATGCATGTGTAAGAGATAACTGAGATGTAACCTGCATACAGAAACTCGGGGGTGGGAGGAATGCCTGATAGACTTGTTTAACCTTTGAATGCCTCTTGGCTTAATGGCTCTTGGATACTGCTACTTCATGGAAAGAGTTCTAAATATAGTACTCGTTTGTTGTTGAATAATAACTTTAGAGGGTGGATGCTAGAGTTTCCAGCTCCTTGCAGGGCCCAAGCAGTGCGGGAGCTAGCTACATACTGTCAGTGAGACCCTTAATGAGGATTCAGTCCATAATACTGCTGAGCACTGACACAATTTACTTCTCATTTGTAAATATTCTGTTGAAAGTCTATTTGTTGTGAAAAAAACCCAAACAAAACTCCCTAAAATGAAACCTGAGGCTCATTTTTGCCCTTAAGAGATGTTGCCTTTTCATTGCCTTTTTGCCTGGCACGTATCGGCTGCCAGGCGTGGGACCTCGCTGTCCATATGTCTGCTTGTAGAGCTGAAGAGATTTTGAAGGTAGGTAGAATGGGCAGGAAATGTTTTGGGGAAAGGGATCAATGAGATCATCTTCTCCTAGAAAAGGGAGAGAGAAAATCTGGGGAAGGGTGAAGAAATTTGTCTGAGGTCCCCCAGGAGGTCAGTGATGAAGCTGGGGTCTGAAGCTCTTGTTTTTCAGAATCCAGTCCCTTAACCAAGATGTCATCCCTTACTGGAAGTTCAAAAACCCTCTTGTTTTTAACCACCCAGTGAGTGAATCTGCTTCCTTTGTTGCTCTGTTCTCCCAGAGCTTTTACCTTAGAAGACCCTGCCATCTTGAACAATTTCCCTGTATAATGCTTGCTTCATTGCTGTTTCATTTCACTAACTTTCACTTGAAAATCAGATGCTTCCCTATCTTTTCTTTTTACTTCCTTATACAGCTTTTCCCTGTTGCTGCTGCTCATTAAATTGTGCAGCTGTGTGTTATTTAACATCATAAAGCGTTTAGAGATATCATTCATATAAAAGGATACAAAATGAATGTGCATTGTAATTCCAGTCTCGAGATAGCAAACTTCTGTGTGGAGTAGTGACTTCACTTCCATGGCTTTGTAAAAGCTTTTACTCACCTTTTTATTTAGTGCTTTTCTGATTCTTAATGATTTGTGTGTAGGTAAATATGTTTATAATGCAGTTATTAAGTAATCTGTATAATTATGTACATTAAATTAATATAGGTATGAAGTTGTATTGAATATGTCAATTACTTCTCTTTCCGCGAGCTCGGCAGTAGCAGCGTGCTGAACTGGGTTGTACAGACCGGCCCCGTTCCACGCGTGTGCCCTGACCTGTGGTCGGAGGGTTCCTGTTCTGCTGAGAACTGATGCAAATAAAACCACGCACCAAAGCCGTGCCCTCCGGGGAGGCAGGTGTGCGGGTGCCAAGGGGCTAACCTCCGAGAAACAGGAGACGGTGGCAAAGCTTTGTTTTTCAGTTGTTTGTTAATGAGAATCTTGCTGGAGTTGGGCAGCAGGGGTTTGAAGCAGCCGTGCCAGCTCCTCCCTATTGTATTGGGGATTCATAACTCAGGATTGAAACACAGCTGGCTTTTGCCTCTGCTTGCTTTTTCTTTTTTCTTTTTTGAAGCAGGTCACTCAGCATTTGTGTGGCTAGGTTTTCTCTTCTGAGGCACGGGGGTCGTGTAGTTCCTCCGCAGGAACATGGAGAGACTTGATTGGTGTCAATCACTTATGAAGCCGGGGATGATAGGATCAGCTCTGGCTGTATCTGATTTTCCCGATGGGATTTTTGTGTGTGCGCGCGTGTGTGGTTTGTTGTTGTGTGGGCTCGTTTGTTTGTTTGTTGTTTTTAAATTCAAATACTCATTTTGGGGCCTAATTGCCATTGTTTCTTTCTGTATTCTGGATCTGTGTCAAGGAGTTTGCCGGTAGCTCTGCAGAGCCGTTTTGGAGAGGGGAGCGCTCATCTTGCGAGCCTCTGGGGAGCAGCAGGGCCGGGGAGGCAGCGAGGGCTGCGGCGTCGCCTCTTCCCGGGGAGCCGCGGCCGTGCCCTGGCGGGGAGGGAAACCCCCAGCGCTGCACAGCCCCCGCCGGGGCGGCTGCACTCGGCCGGTTTGCCGGGTTGGAGGTACGCGGGTACAAGCTTGTGCACATTTTCAAGGGTAGCGGAAGCTGTCGATGTAGAAGTGTGTCCCACGGGGCACGGGCTCGTGTTTCCATGAGAGCCGCTTTGCGGTTCTTTTGCCTGACAGTGGAAACATGTTCAGCCGCGGTGTGTGGGAGATGGCTCTTCTCGACTTCGCTGCGTGCACATCAAAGCCGTGTTGTCGGTTGTGTGTCTTACAGAGTGAAAGTAGGATGCCTTTAGGAGTGTCCTTGTGTCTTGCAGAACATCTTATTAATACCTTTTCCTGTACCCCCTTGAATAATCATTAAAAGTATTTTCTCCTTCTTTTTTTTTCTTCTTTTTTTTAAAGTATCCTGGCCAAAGCAAATAGGATAAGGAATTAGAGCAAGCTGAGGCTGGTATAATATACTAAACCATGACTCTAGCAGCAATTAACGCAAAGGAATGAACGTTTTACAGTGCCCTGCAGTCATCCTTAGTTCTCAGTTGTAAACTGAAAGGAGCCCAGTATCTACGTACTCACTAGACTAACTGCCATTTTTATTACATTGCATGGTTTATTGCTCGGTTTTTCTTCCATTTTCGGGCTTCTCTCAGGCTATACTCTCCTTCCCCTTTCATAGTGACCCCCAAAGAAGAATATTATGGTTCAGCTGATTTCTGGCACAGTTGAGTGCCGATACTGGTACAGGGTCTGTCCAACTTAACGTTTGACCGTGTTGCCCTGCTGCCAGGGCTGGAGGTGGCTGAGAGCGCCGGGTCCCTTGAGGGGCAAAAAAGGGAGAGGGTGTGGTTTGCAGAGAACTCACCGATTCGGAAGTGCCGAAGCGCACGCCTTGCTTTTGGCTCAGGGTGGTTCTGCTGACTTGTTGGAGCTGCTCATGCACTTAGTCGGGTCTTCATCTCACTGTGTCCCAAGTCTTTGCTCAACAAGGAGGTTGATATACTGTAGAGATAAATCAGTTTATAGCAGCATGCTGTGCTCCATTCAGAAATAGAAGGTCGCTTTATACTACTACTACATACGTGTCCGGGTTCGGACTTGCATAGTAATTTTCAGTAAGAAACTGGCTTTCTTGATACTTGTAAGAAGTAAAACCGTTAATGCCACTTTAGTTTCTTTCCTGTTTAAAAGGTACTAATTGTACCCCATTGCTCTTCCACGCTTTGTCTTGGACTCTTTAACTTGCAGTAAGTTTGGGGTAGAAACCGTACAGAGAGCAGCACACTGGGGAGCTTGTTTTGGTTGTGGCAACCACGAAACAGATAAGATCGCTGCTGTTGGTGCTTCCCGAGTCAAGGTTGCCACGTCTTGCCCCTAAGCTTTACCACTTGTTTATGTGGAGAGAAGGAGATGGGAGAGAGCCTGAGCTTTAGCACCTTGCTGCATGTGTATAATATTGGTGTATGAAGAACATCTGTGTGAAGACTTGAAGAAATATACTCTTCAGGCAAGAAAAAGAATGTGTAATGTAAGAAAACACTGTTACTTAATGCATTTTTTGCTTGGAAGCTATAGTCAACACATGCTGTAATACTTCTCGCTCGTGTGATACAGTAGCAGCATGACACTTCAGATTTATTGCTTTTGGTTTCTCTTTAAAGAAATCCTGAATCTGGAATCAGAAGAATGCTTTTTTCTCTTAAGCTACAGAAGGGGAAAAAAATCTCAAAATGACATAAATCAAAAATATATTAAAGGCCAACAAAACAGATGAAAACTTTTTTGGAAGATTGTCTATAATGTTTGGCAGAAGAGACTAATGTGCTGTGGTTTTTGGCTGAATTTATAAATAATGAAATACTCTAGGGTCCATCTCCTTGAAACGAGCTATTTTTATGTATTTATCTATATAAAGAAAACCACCAGAGGTGACTTGTGTGCGTGTGGATATAATGTATGTATTAGCGTGTGTGTAAGTTATGTTAAGTATATATACTACATTCATTACAACTTTATATAGAATACTCATTTACAAAACTATTTTTGTAGTGCAAACACTCCCTAGGTACCTCGATCTAAGCCAAGAAATTCTACATCCTCTTGTTGGCTACAGGGCTGGCAGTACCTCATTTTTTGTGTAGATTGATTTCTCTCCGATACGTGTACACACATCTGTAGATAGCCTTTATTACAACTGTGTTCCTGTATGTATGTTACTCTGTGCGTGTGCCCAGCCTTTTTGTGAGAACCTGAACCATCGGATACTTGGAAAGGTGCAGGAGGGACTTGTGGTGAGGACAGCCAGGAGTTCTTGCGGCTTGCCTTGTGTCTCGTAGCCGCCGGATGGAAGTAATCAGGCCGAGTGGATCAGAATCAGTTGGCTTTGTGTGTGTTTGCTCTTCAGTAAACTTTTTTTATGACATGTTTCTTCCCCTTTTAATGCGTTTTTAAATTTAGTTGTGTGTTGTGTTCTGTGTAACCAAGTTGCACCATGAAGGACGTGGTGTGGGATAATCAGTTAAAGCCGCTGCTTCCTCTGATGCTCTGGCCTTCTGCCTCCCATGTCTAGGGTGTTCTGGACATTTTAAGCAAGGGCAGTCGCTCTCTAGAAGGCTCGTGCTAGTTTGCTTTTAATCTAGGGAGGTTGTTTCGATTCAAAAGTTTCTATAACCCTCCTGGGCTGGGAATCTGGTACGATCTCTGCCCCGTGGTACACACTGTGCTGTGTGTTATACAAAATGGATACCCCTTTTTCTCCCTAAATGGAGTCTCTGAAGTTTTGCAGGGGAAGAGATTTGAGCCCCCCTCATACTCTGGTCACTTCAATGACGCTCTCTGGCACAATCTGCACTCCTAAACTCAACTGCAAACTTAGGGCTCAGGTAATCTTAGAGATCTACAAATTTCCATTTTTAAAAATGCATCTTTCCATATAGAAATGGTTGCGTGTCTGTGTATATAACAGCTCCTAAATTGTTATTGACACTGCTTAAAGTGTTTACAAAGAGAGGGCAACACTTAAAAACTATCAATTAGAAATGACTAGAGCAATGACAAAAGATGTGAAAACAGTTATCGGTTTGGTTTCCAAAATAAATCTTCAGGCTGACCCTCCGGGCACGGCTGTTGGGTTTGGAAGCGACAGCTCTGGAGAAGACGGAGCCTTCCATCTGCTGCCAGCAGCGGCTTGAAGGTATCAGCAGTTCAGCGCAGACTCTGCGGAAGCCAACGAGTGTGGTAGACGAAGGGACTGCAGAATAGCAGAGACTTAAAACCTCTGTGGTGGCACACAAGCGGAGCGGTTGGTGCCGGCGAGGCCAGGTGCTGTGACGAGGAGCCGGCGCGGCGAGGGCTGGCGTTGAGTCTGACCCAACAGGAGTCCCTTTTCAGGGCCGTGGGTGCGGCGTCTTCCGCAGTGCTCGGCGCTGTACAAAGCAGTGCGGTGTAAAGCTGGGCTCCAGCTCCTTACGTTTCTTTTCCTCTCCGCTATAACTGTTTCCCGAGGTGTAGTAATGCTCGTAACGCTTCCGAGTTTCGCTGTTTGCAGTGGGGACGTAACAACTAAAAGCTACATGTAAACAGCTTTGTTGGCTACTTTTACTTTTCTTGCTTATATTGTACACCTTAAATGTGCTATTTCTTTTGGCATAATGGCAAAATCGCTGCTTATGGGAACTGCTGTAGATAATACAAAAAGCTCTTTGAAAAGAGCTTTATCAGAGTACAAAGTACTTGGAATTGAAAGCCCCTAGAGGGTTGCTTTATTTTCCCCCTTCATTCAAACTTGTAGTGGTGCAGGATCGAGATACATCATGCCCTATTTTCAGCTGATTTGCATGTTAGAGAGAACGGAGTAATTGGTGTTTAACCAGAACAAAAGAGGATCTGTTTGCTAAAAGAAAAAGAATTCTTGAAGTAGACCCTAATACATATACTGCCTTTGTCTCTTCTCTCATTAAGAATTGAATAGGATGGCCTAGTAATTAGAATGTGGAAGGCATTGCTTTGGTGTTGATGCTTTTTGAGCTAATTGGTTTGAAAATTATATTTGATGTAGCTCTAAGGGATGTTGGCACAACACCTTCTTGGGACATGGACATCCTGTACTCCCATTTCACTGCAGAAATAGGCACTTTGAGGCAGGGATTTGTCTTTTGGGGTTTTTTAATTTATTAAAGCCATATTTACCTTCCCAATTGAATACACAGGATGCCTTGCCACATGTAAATAATTCTTCTGTTGCTGGTATGAAAACTTTGAAATGACCTTGGAAAGAGATTAGCCCCTCTTTTCCCAAAGTAGTACTTAGTTCAGACCTTAGTAAAGCAGAGATTTGCTCTAAACTGGTTTTGGATTTCTGCCTTTCTGCATTCTTGGAAAGGTTTTGTTGTTGTTTGTTTGTTCTTTTGTTTTGTTTATGTTTTGATAAAAAGATTTCAAAAAATGTAGTTCTGGAGCAGACTGGAATAAAAGACAGGTCTGGAAACAGGCCGGAGGCGTTCTCTGGTCAGTGTTTGTGCTCATCTTCTCCGGTCCTGTCTGGGATGGTGAAGGCATCAGGGAGATGTTGATTGCCTCCATGGATCCCTTCCTTGGCTTCTGAAATGGGATCGCTTTAATCTGAAAACTTGGAAACTTCAGAAACTTCCTTTGGATCTCTTGAGTTGCTGAGGGACTCTGCTTTGGCTGAGCCCCACGGACTGCCTTTTGATCTGCATCCCAGATGCGTGCAATGGATCCAGGGTGGCCGGAGGTACTGGGAAACTCGGAGAAGGAAGATGCATTTCTTAGACTGAGAGATAAACTTAACAGTAAAGATTCAGTTATACAGAATTTAAGTGTGTTTTATTTGATAATGCTGCTGTTCTGTGGTACAAATTCAAGTCTCAAACCTGTTGTTGGTTCTCTGCAGAGCCCTATACGATCATCTCAATAAACTATTACAGTGTGATAGAGTTATTTTGTGAGGATGAAATGAACTTCTGAATTCTCCCCCAAGGTTTCAGTGATAAAAAGAACACTTTTTAAAATGACTTTAGGTTCTGGGGAGTATTTATTTAGCAGTGTATTTGTTATTTAAATGGATTCAGTCTTGCAATGAACAAAAGTTTGCTTTTCTTTACTTTTCAGGTGTGTCTTTTCTCCCTTCTGGTGGTGGGGAGGCGTGTGCCTTTTCTCACTTGTTGTTTGACTGCTTCCGAGTGTATGTCATGTCAATATTACAGTTGTGATCCTGCTTTAAAATTTGTGTGTTTATTGTACTACAACTTCAATCCCCTTCAGTGTCTTTAAGGCTTTATCTTTAGGTGCTGTAGGTATCCAGATGTCTTGGTTATCTTATCTTCGGATATCCGTAGGTGACACTAAGCTGTATTGCAAGTCTTAAAATCCTGGGTGGGACTGGTGGCCTCTGAGGCCTGACGGCCCGTGTCCCTGGGCCCATTGCAAGGCGTTGCTCAGACTAATGCTTTACTGGTGTCCCCTGGACCTCTGCTCCTCAGCGTTGCCGTCTGCCCGTACAGCTAACCCCTGCTCAGGGATCAGGCTGGGTGCGAGCTGTCTATTAGTGTAATTCCCCTAACGCGGACACACGACCGCTGGCTGCAAACTGCTGCTGCAGCACCCACCTCTGCGTCCTCCTCCATCTGCGCACGTCAGCGCATGGGGCATCCTCCAGCCGGGCGGCAACGGGCACCGGGGCTCGCTTGGGCTGAAGCACTGTCAGCCAAAGAGCCTGCCCAGCTCCGTGTCTCCCTTACTGCTGCTTCAGTAAATCGTTCCCTTCTGGACCGTCGGCCTGGGGCGTTTCAGGCTGCGGTGGCAGACTGACGGATCTGGAGACCTCGTTAGCCCTCGTCAGCTGTAGGGCACTTCCCACGCTGGGTGCGGGCAGTGGTGGTCCCAGGCGTTCGCTCCAGGTGTGTGCCCGTGTTCAGCATTCAGTACTAACCCCACCAGGATGGAGTAGTTCATTTAGCTGGGTTGGGCATAAATGCTCTTCTACTTTGCGTTTATGCAGGTTGGCGGCTCAGTGTGGTTTGCGCGTGGGCATGCCGTTCCTTGCTGCCTGAAGTCTGGAGATGGCACCCAAATCCTGCTCCTGGGGACAGGGGCACCCAGCAGCACCTGCAAGCGCACCGGGTGAATTTTTTTCATAAATAGTGTGTCCATAAGAGAGAACTTGGAGGAGAAGGGTAGGAAGAGAAACTTGAAAGACCAGACATAAATTGGAGGCCACAATGTTGGTGTTTGCTAAAGCAAACTTCCATTTTTTTCTCTTATGGGTTCTCCTTATTTAAAAGTGGGCCTAAAGGACAGAAGCTTTAAAAGGGGTTAAATAAACTGGAAAAAATATGGAGTGTATTTCCGTTCAGAGTTAAAACAAGATGTTGTGGATTGTCTCAAAATGAAATTTTTCTTTTTTTTTTTTCCTTTTAAGTTTTGCCAACAAAATGAAAACATGTTTGTTTAATCATAGGCAAATTTATCCTCCTGTTTTTTGGTTCTGTTTTGTTTTCAGTTTAACCAGCAAATTGAAAAATGAAACTGTTCTGCCAGTGCTACTTCCAGTTAGGATTGCTCCGAGGAAGCCGTGTGAATCTCCCCTTTCTACGCTTTATCTAGGAACCATCAGAATTTCTTTGCTGATTAATACCTTGGAAATTATAAATTAACCGTATGGAACTACTTCAGTCTAAGTAACTTGTGTGTTCTGATGATAGCTAATCCCCTTAAACGTGTGTTTAATGACCAGTTTGTTTTCACCTGAGGTCATTAATGCTCTAAAAATGGCTGTTAACTGCACCAAAGACTTTTTTTTCCCATGGAGGAATGCTGCTGTGCACCATATTTAATGGTCTAATAGGCTTTATTTCCACCTTACCTTCCGGATATGCTGGCTTTTTTTAATGGCTGTGTTGGAAAAAAAAAATAAATATTTATTTTCTGTTCGCTAATGACTGATCTTCCAGCCAGCTGGAGCGAGCGATGGGAAGTGCGCAGTGCACTGGAGCAGTGGTACGAGCGTGGAATGGCTTTGGGCTCGGGGCGCGTGCCCGGCTGCGCAGGGCAGGGGTGCGCATCCGCTGCCTGCTCTTGCGGGGCTGCGACACCGGGAATCATAAAGTCGTTAGGAATATTAAAACTTCAGACAATGGGCTGTGGTAATTCTCCTGCCTCCTTCTGCTTAATTTTTGTGCTAATTTATTGCTCCTCTGTATTCCTACTTCTGTCACCTAAATGCAAATGCGCTGGCAGCCTGCTTTATGGATAACACTTAAAAAATAATGGTGCAGTAATGAATGGTGAATTGCAGTGGAGATCTTGCTGAAGTGCTTGCAATATCCGCATTAATTTCAAATGAATTAATTGCAGCTAATACTATTGTATTTAAAACCTGTCAGAAGCCATAACGATGATTAGGGTGTAAGTATAAAATGTTATTTCAGAGCAGCATCAACATGTTTTAAAATAGCAATATACGGTGGTAGAGCGTGTCTGACCTAATGGCCATCAGCAGCAGCTTTTGTGCTCAGCCACTCTGGAACAGATGAATCAAAAGTGTCTAATTGAGAAAAAGAGGGGCCATAAACCCATTCATTTTTTCCCTTGATCAGAAGCGAAGGGGTTCTTTGCCCCGGTGCTGTAGTTAGGAGCAGTGGTGGGACAAAGGAGGGGTTTTATCTGGGAGGGCTTTGGGTCCTCTCGATCTCTGGTGCTGGGCTTGCACACGCTGCTGCGACACCTCCTCTGCCACCAGCGCGGTTCCAGCACGTGCAGGGGGAAGTGGAAACAGACTGCACGTAGCTATGAAAGAAGCATTTCTTAAATATTTATTTCCAGTCCTTCAGAACAAATTGATGGTATGGCAAATAGGTTTATTCTTCAGTAGTTAACACTCTAAAGCAAAAATGTCCCAGTCCTTGGTGGTGGTGCCTTGAGCATCTACAGCAGTTCCGTGAGTTTCCCCCTTGGGAATGCGTCGTTGCTGGAGAGGTAAATGGGGTGGTTGGTACCCGGGTAAGCCAAGTCTTCGTGGGATGAACTGACGCTGCACCGATGGAAATTACAAAGCACCAGCGCTGCTGGGTTCGGGGGGAGTTGCTGAGACTCCTTGCTGGCGTATCCCACCACTCCTCGTGTGCCGCGCGAGAGGCTGAGATGCTCTTCAGCTTCTGGGAACGAGACAGAAAATCGCCTGTCTTGGTACCGGCTGGGAGCTGTGCGAAGGTGCTGGAAAGCTAACAGCGCTTGGTGATTCACCCTGCAAAGTGGGTGACAGCGGGACGTGGGCTCCGGTCTCTGCGCTTGCCGCCGCACCCCCTCCAGCGAGGCGGCGTGGCCCAGTTTGAGCACCTTGGGAATCGGAGGGAGAGCGCCTTACGCGTAAAGAAATCTGCAGTGACGCTGCAGGGAGGATGCGCCGTGAAGGGGCCGGTGCCACTAGACCATCTTCCTGATGACCTTTTTAATCAGCTGTTGAGGGCTGCAGCAGAAGTGTGAACCTCCTGCCCATCAGCTCCTGTCTCCGGGCTCCCACCAGCGTCTGCTCTGCTGGGGTTGGCCCCCGTCCGTAAGACCGGCCCTTGGCCCAGTTGCATCCTCATTCCTGCTGCCTGCAATGGAAGTTCCAGCTGAAATCCCTCCCTGGGCATTTACTGGTGGGGGATCAGGGGGCCTTGAAGTTGGGCAGTTAAGGTCAAAAAATGTCTTTTCTTTGAAGGCGAGGGAAGTGTGAGTGGAACTTTAGCGCTTCCCGCAGAGGGAGGGCTGCCGAGGGGCAGACCCAAGGACGCGGTAGCACAGGGGCAGAAGATCTCTGCTCTCTGCAGCTGTGTGAAACCTGGAGAGGCGGCAGAGCCGGGAGGCAGAGCGAGCTCCCGCGCATGTCTTACAGCCGCGGTCTCGTGCTGTGCTCCTGCCACGCCATCAGAGAGGCTCCCACATCTTCACACCTGGCTTAGAGAAACAGGCACCTAACTTTTTTCAGTTTAACCACTTGTATTTCTATTTTAGTTCTCAGTATCTGGCTTTGAAGAGCACTACACCTGCGGTTTGTCTCCTGATAGTGGAAAGCACAGAATATAATCTAACAGATTAAGACAGCTGCATTTTGTTCATCTCGAGCACGAGTTCTGCTTGACAATTTGTAGATAGAGTTTCCGTCTGACACAAAGGCAGGGACTAATTCTGGCACGTGTGGGACTGAGAAGATTTCAGGCCAGATCTCTCTCTAAAAAAAAAAAAAGAAAAAAAAAACCACCTTGATGTGTTACGTAGTTCAGTAATCAGTTTCTAGGTTCTTTAATTAGATCTGTGCTTTACCTGATTTAGCTGCATGTCTCAATACACAAATGATTTATAAAGGGGAAAAAAAGTATGTGTTAATCTCCAGTGAGTGATATTCTGTGCTGAAGTAACTCTGCGCTGTTTGTGTTAGATATACTGCAGTATTCAGTCTTTCCTTTAACGAGGAATTTGACTTCATTTTTTCACAGGAATGACAGAGCTTTACAGTTGTATTGCTAAAAGCTTTTTATTGATGTAGATTTGAATGTATGTTTACATTTATATGTAAATGTAATTATTTACTGAAGATTAGCAGTCAATTGAGGCCCTCTTTCCATTTTGTGTGTTACTAGTCATTTGCAAATTCATTTCAGTGTAGGTCAGAAATTATGGTTACCGTTCTATTTAATGCATGAAGTAGTCCTGATTCACCATTTCCTCGGACAGCCCTTCTGCTGCAAATTTTATCTGATTTCTTTCAAAAGCAGCGGAGACTTCATCATAGACTCTCCTGTTCTTAATCCATCCCTACGTGGTAGTTTGGTAGCCACTTCCCGAGGAAGAAATCCGGGCTGCGGAGCCTATTGAAACCGGAGAGAACTCTCCGTTTAATCAATTAACTGGTAGTGGAGACACTTGGAATTACATTAGCGCCTCCGAGCTCTGAAGACGCGTGTGGTGTGTGGTGTTGGGCTGCGCTGGGTGCATTTACGGGGTCTGATTGCCGTTGTCTGGTGGAGTTTCTTCATCATCAAAGAGCACGGCTGAGCTTTCCTGTCTGCAGCGCACCTTCACCCGTGGTCGTGTCGTGCCCCTTCTGCGCAGAAAGGCCAAGCGGCTGCTGGACATGGTCCACGGGGTGCTCCAGGAACGAGCAGAACAGCTCTGCTTCCTCTCTTCTCCCTTCTCTGTAGTTAGAATAGAATTTGGGGCCTGAGGCTATCCTGGCTCCTTCTTGTAATTGCATCATTCCCGCTATTAACTAAAGAGAGCAGATTCTTTTTTTATTAAACGCTTCCTCATATGCATTCTTGAGTGTTGTTTTAGTTTGCAACTCCTCAAATTGGAATGCATCCAGACACCAAGGCCTTATGTTTTCTTCATGTCCCCAAACTTTCCTATGGGTAATTTGCATTTCGGCACTGCTCAGTTGCACTTTGCTGAGTTTAAGGGAGGGAAGGTCCATGCCATAGCGTATGGTGATTTGCATATGTTGCTACTACGAGCTGATTGTAACGTGGGTGCTTTGCTTCCTTCAGGCAACCAAACCAGGATATTTTTGTTGTAATATCCTGTTGGTTTCAGGTGAGAGGTAAATCGGAGCTTGCCCTGCTTGATTTACAGCTGGAGTCCTGGTTTGAGGTTTGGTGGTAAAGATCTGAGACGGTTGGGGGATGTGAGCAAAAAATGGTGAGCTGAAGAGTATTACTTTAAGAGTTGTTGCAGAAACTTAGGAAAATAAACTTTGCGGTTCGCTAACTGAAAATAATAAAGAAAGGGAAGAAACACTACAGGGCACTGTTGAGCAGCAGCGTGACGTGTCGTTTGATGTTTCAGCCTTTAGCAAACACTACGACATCTCCGGATGCCAGTGCCTGCAGTGGCCAGCTGGAGGGGTTTGCCATCACATCCCAGAGGTTGGTTTTCTTGAAAATATGCACGTTTGCAGGTATTGGATCATGCTCGTTAGTCTTCTGTGGTTTTTAACAAAATCAAGATTGGAGGGGGAAAGATATCAGGAGGGGAGATTAATAAATTCCCGCCTGCTGTTTCCCAGCTGGCAGACGGGGAGTCCTGGCTGAACTTGGAGGAGCGTTCGTCAGTTTTGCAGTAGAGCTGCATTGGTGCACACACGCAGTGGGGCAGCGTGCATAAAAAACACATGCAAGCAGGGGAACCCACCAAGGCTGTGTCCTGGAAGTACGAGTATAAAGCTTTGCACTGGTTTTGCACCTGCTGGAAGGTTCTTGGAATTTGTCAAATCGCGCCGTGCCCGGATGAGCCAGCCCGGTAGGAGGTTTCCGCTCCTGACCCGTGGTTACACTGGATGCAAATGGTTCTGAAGTCTCCCTGAAAAAGTGTTCCCTGATTACTTTTTGAATTTGGGCTTTGCCTTCCAGAGCTGGTGGGATGTCCTGGTTGCTCTTCTCCATGTGTTTTGTAGCTACAGTGTGGCTTAATGACAGAAAAGAACCTCACGCTGGAACAAAGCAGACCTCTAAGTGATCCTTAAGTGGCTCTGGATGCTGCCCACAGCATCCTTCCCGAGCGCTCTCGGTGGCGTTTACACGGCTGTGTTCTAACTTTGGTAACAGCAAATACGCTGTTTGTGTTTTGAAACACTCTTAATTTGTGCTGTTAGGAAATGGACATAAAAATAAAATGGGACTGCAAAGATATGTCAGATTAAATTTTGACTGTGCGGCGAGGGCTGCAGATGGTGACGGCGCAGAGCAGCGTGTTGGGTCCTTGTTAGTGCTCCCCTCCCTGAAAGCTCGAGACCATAAACAAAATAAGAGCATAACCAAATGAGCATAACCCATTTTATTATTATTATTATCATCATCATTATAATTATTACTGTTATTATCATCATCATCATTATTACTACTACTACTATTACCATTTATTTGTTTATTGTGTTGGTAAGTGAAAGGTTCCAGCGGGTGCTAAGGGGGCTGACCTCTGTGTGCTCACAAGACGAGGAGCAAGGTTGTTGCCCGCCGGGCTCGTTGGATGTCAGCGTGGCAAGTTGGATGCAAGGCTCCACGCAGCTATTACAGTCAAAACCACTGCAGTGATGTATGCGAAACCCAAGGGCTTGGGCTAGGAGGGTGCTCGTGATGAGGTGAACGTGCGCTCGATAACTGGACTGAGCCTTCCAGCTCATTTCAGGGTTTTGGGTTTGCATCCGTGTCTTGTTTGTGGTGAGCATGGAGAGGCCTTGAGCGGGTCTGCGCACTTGCTTTTAGCGTTCCGCCTGCTTCCAAGAGGGGAAGAGCAGGCAAATACAGCAAAAAAGACTGTGCCCTAGGAGCAGAGTATCGCTGATAATTGCCGTGTTAGTCTCAACAAACAAACTGGAAGCAATGCTGGCTGGATTTAAACATAGGGTCCTCATAGCAGCAAAAGGTTTCTGTGTGCTCTGACTCATGAAGCTGACTTTAAAGAAAATGGGCATTTTTTTAATCCTATTTTCCCTCCATTTTCACCCTCCTTTGATGAAAACACTTGAAACACCTTTTTAACTCTACGTTTTAAATGCTTTTTTATAGCCATGAAATATACCCTTATGTGGTTTTCAGGTCTTTTTAATTTTTAAAAGCCCTCCTTATTGCTGCTGCATAAGGAGAAATTTTTAGATGATGGGGAGAAGCAAATGTGACATTCTGTTCTGTATTAAAAGTTAATTTAGGGCAGAACTGAAGACCAAGAAAAGTGTCTCTTCTTTTCCTATACCTCCTTGTAATGTAATTGACCCCTAATACCTCTGCGCCATCCGGCACTCCGGCGGTGGGAACTCACTGCCCGGGGGCACAGTGCTAACACAGCTGAAGGAACATGCCCAACCGGAATAAAGCTTGCTATATTCAAGGGTTTTTAAAGCAGGTCTGTTAAAGCATGTTCTTGTCTAAAGCAAATCTTGTGGCACCAGATTTGGGCAGAGGGGCAGAGGAGGTAGTTACGGGGGGCCCCAGCAGGAGAGGTGTGCGTCTGCTTGGCACGGGGCTACAGGGGCGAGTTCGGCACTGGCCCAGAACCAGATTCAAAGCCCATCCATCCCTGGTTAGTCTTGATGTTGGTGGGTTTCTGGCTGTGAGGACTGGAAGAACCCCTAGGCCACTGGGCCTGAATGCAAAGCGCGTTCTTTGTTACTGGGAGCTATAAAAACCTGCTGTGCCCTGACCGTGCCAGTCCCCCCGGGCCACACGGGACGAGGTGTGATGTGAAAGGCATAACTCGTGCCGCTGCCACGTCTTAGCCCTGAGTTGGTTTGTGTCCTCATCTCGAATGCTTTGGTCTCGTGCTGACTTAGGGCATAGCAGACTATTAAAAATGACCAATTAATTCAGATTGTGGTCATGGAAACAAGATTTTTCCCTAGGACAGCTCTTGTCACTGCTGAGATTGATAAAAGCCTTTGATACCATGAAGCTGGAGAGAAGAACAGGTTTGTATAAATACACAGGTAGGAGAGATCCGGGATGGTCTCAGCCTTGTGGAAGAGAAAATACAACTTCTGCCGTGTTCCTCGTGGTTCCCTTCCTCCTCTAGCAGCAGGAACCTCTCGCCAAAGTCTTCTTCAAGCCCTGGCTCCGAGTCGCAGGTGTCCCCCAGGCCCTGCAACGGTCCCTCCAAGTTGGAGCCGCGGCTGTAGAGCGGCCAGTCCGGCTGCGTCCCTCAGCTCTAAATTAGCTGTGTGCTCTTAATCAGAGGTAGCAACTAGGGGGTTGCTACTGAGACTTAATTATGCCATTGTAATTTTCTATAAAATGCATCATAAAACCTGTTCATGCCTTATATTGGCTTGAAAGAGTTACTCCGACCTCTCCAGTTGTAAAATACACACTTTAGGAAATTGCCTAAATCTGTATTTTTCTTGGAGCAGTGCTAGTCAGCCCCACATGTTGCTAATAAATATTTCGTAACCTTCTATGAAGGATTATTAAAATAATTTAAATATCTAAATGACTGGCTCTCCTTGGCCCAGGCAAAGCCCAGAAGCAGGCTGTGGTTCCTTTCCGTGGCCTCTCTTGGCATGCCATTGGAACGCCCTAAATTGTAGACCCTACATAAACACTGACTTGTTCTGAATTTCTTCTGCCATTAAATCTGATTTTTTTTTTTTTAACACTAGTAGGTAGAATTTATTTTTGTACTTCCGCAAGATCTACAGTGAAGGATTTAAAAATATCTAGCATGCATTAATTTAGCATGAACTCCTCCATCAGGGTTGAGGAAACGCTTTTCCCATTTTAACAGTCAGAAGGGTGGGAGGAAAACCCGAGCTTCCACCTGCCTCGATTCTTGTGTTGTGTTTTGTCCCTCCCCTTGATAGAACAAATAAAAATTAGAAGGGGAAGAGAGAGAGGCTGATGCAGCAGCCGTCATAGCTGAGAAAATGGGCAAGCATACCATTCATTTCCTACAATTTTTTGTTGTTTTTTCCAGTGTGAACTTACACTGATTAAATACACTTAAATCGCATTTTGGCTCTGGAAGGGGCAGTGCCCCGGGGGTGCCTGACAGCGCTGTGCTGTGGCAGGGCTGCCTCGGCGGCTGGAGGATGGAACCCCTGGAGCAGAGCAGTTGCAGAGGGAGTGTGTTTGTTACGGCGTTCGAGCCCGGATCCCGAAATGAGTGCGCTTTGTGATGAGCGCGCTGTGGTTGCGTGGGAGCTCCCGTGCTCCGTGTTGGGTGCGGTGGTTACTGCGCAGCACGGCTGGATGCGACAGCCCCGCTCTCTTCCCGGGGGGGGACCTCACCGCAGCGAGTCCTACGCTTGGTGGTATTTGTAGGCTTTCAGGGCTCTTCATTCTGCTAATTTGACGTTATTGAAGTTCTGTTTCCCAAACTGTGCTGTGGGTTAAAGAGAGTGTGACAGCTTGATCTTTATTTGTGTGTGCAATATTTATGTATGTAAATTACTAGTATGTTTGCCTTTATCTCTAGATATAAATACAAGAGATGTATACAAATATAATGAGGAGGCACAGGAAGCGCGTTTTGTTTAAGCAAAGTGCAGCACATTAAGCCGTCATGCCCTGGCACTTGTTTCGTGGTGGAAAACAAAAAGGGAAGCGTCTAGCTTTTGTTGGGAGACATGAAAGTTGCCGCTTCTTTACATATTGGGTATTACAGCTTCAGCACGCTAGAGTCATTGGGGTTTTTATGATTATTATTTTTTCTTTTAGGGAAGACTGAAAAAGACAAAGACTAAAAATAAAAAAACATAATTTTTGATATAACTGTGGAAACATGGTTAGTTCTAACACAGCAGGTGGCTAAGGGACTCAATCGGCAGAAACCAGCAGTGCTTTCAGTGCAATCAAAGTTAAGTGCAGAAATTTAATTAAATGGTAGCAAGGCTGGCAGAAACTTTGTAAAGCAGCAGTGCATTGTCAAATTCAACAATTATTTCAAGGAACACAATCCACAGATGGCGTCTAATTGATAAATTAAGGTTCTGGTGCCTGATTCCGCTTACATTTAGAGGTTCTCTTTTCTTAAACACAACCTTAAAATTTTAAGGCTGCATCACTGTTTTGAAAACATACCAAGCTGGCCTGTGTTCTTGGGGTTGAGAAACGCATTCTTCTCGTGTTAAATGGAGAAGGTGTTTGGTTTAGATTTTCCTTGTCCGTGTTTCATTCCAGAAAAGATGTGGTGTGCTGTTGGTAAGGCACGTAACTGGAACCTCGGGTATTTAGGGCTCAGCTCCTGTGGACATCCGCTATGTGCTGGGGCAGGTAGTCAAATAATCTCACCCACCTTCTAAAAGCTTTTCAGCTTGCCTGTCTGCTCCTTAAAGCTGTCTCTTGACTTTTGGGCCTCATTATCAGCAAACGCAAATCCTCCAGAGCTGGATAGGCTGCTTGGGAAGCCCTTTCTAGCACGCGGCTGGTCAGCCTATGGAAGGACAGTGACTAATGTCTCATTGCTGTGGTCACTTGCACACATCGCGTATCTTTTTTGGGGGGTTCAGGGCTGGCTTTGTGTTCGTCCCCTTGCTTGGGTGTTGCTGAGACCTCCCCACCGCTTTGTGTCGGTGTGGGGGAACCTGGAGCCCGTCGCCAGGGGTCCTGCAGCAGACCTGAGGAAAGCTTCGTGTGATGTTCTGGATGCTGTAGAGTTTAATAAAACAAACAAACAGGCCCTGTTTTCCCCTTTTTAAACTGAAGATGTATCGGGGATATTTTGTCTCTGTCTGTTTTTGGTTTCCATGTGTAAATACGGTTCCCTTTCCACGGTTTAGTGTAGCACTTCAGAGAAGGGGACAGAAAAGATTGAATCCAGCTCTTCAGCTACGCTTTGCATGTCGTCCTTTTAATGCTGGAGAGGGTCTTTTCCCTAAGCTAGTGGCGCTTTTCCTCTCAAAGTGAGTGTTTTGAACAAGGATGGGAGTTGAGAAAGGGCATCAGACTACACATAATGGATATATGTAGTATATATGTATATACACACCTGTATATACAATATTCATTTGCCCCTTTGTAAAAAAAGAAGAAATTTTTGACCTTCCACTTTCATACTTTCTTCTTTATTTAGGCAATATTAGAAGGTGGACACAAGAGGGAAATGATGATTTCATTGTATATATTGTAAACCCGGGGTACAGATTCCCTAATTGCTCTTCTGAATGTTATGTGTCTTTTTTGGCATTGCCCTTGTGGTAGTAAATTCTCCGTTAGCCGGATTCTACGTGATAAGAGCCGAATCCCTTCTGAGTGATGTAGCTGAATCAGTGCTTGTTATTTTTGGTTACTAGCAGTACACTTGAATTCAGTAACTCGGCTGCTCCCTTCCCCCTTTCTCCCCTCCTGTGCCTAAATATATCCAACCAGTCAATCAGCACTGGCAGGCATCGATGCTATGGCTGTCAGGTTGAGTTAGCTGTGGAGAGCCTAAACTACTGCCTTGTTTTTTTGGGGGCTTGAAAATGTATTCAAATAGTGGCATCATAATTTGACTTGCAAATTAGTACAGTCTGGTAATGGGGCCCTTGTATAGAAAGAATGATGCAGCACTTTAGACAAATATATGTCTCCTTCCCGTGAAGCAGATTAGAAATAATACAATACATGCTGATGTTTATGGCTACGCACTCAGTGAACAGAGACATTTCTGAATTTTCATTAATGGTGGATTTTGTAGTTCTTAATGGAACAAAGAAAAAACACTGGAAATTAAAGAAATGCTAATGCCTTCCCGGGAAACTTAGAAATCATTTGGTTTAGAGGCAAATCTGCTCTGGTCGTCATTTTCTCTCTTAATTTTTTTCCCCTCATCCAGGCTTGTTGGCCGGTTGGTTGTTTAAGAGCAACACTTTAGTGAACACATTATCTTTGTTGCTGCTCCTTCCCAAACGGAAGGCTCTGGCCTTTGCTGGTGACGGCATAGCTATTGCCACAGCAACCAGGCAGGATGTCACAAATTCAGAAGTGTGATTTTACATGCAGAACGGCAGCAGGAGCAGATGGATATTGGAAACAAAATCCCCACCCCCTCCCTCTGCCTTCTTACACTTCTTCCGAAAGAAATAAAAGCACTTCTCGCAACGTCTCTCTCTGCAGATCTTCCAGCGTGTGGCAGAACTTGCATGAATTGTTTCTGCTGCGCAGCTGAAAAGCAGCGAACGCTGGGGTGCAGCGTGGTCACCGCGTCTGTGGCAGCACCGCCGTGGCAGTGGCAGGGCGCTGGAACGAGGTGTGGAGGGCAATGTCATACCTCTCCGTAACTTTGGGACTGATGTAGGGAAAAAGAGCTCGTTTGGGAATTTGGGCTGAGATTTAGCCTGGGAGTTGGTTCATTACCTTTGATAGTGGCCTAATTCTTTTAATCCTGAACTTAACAAAACGAACAAACAAACCAACCTTCACCATAGGTATTCAGACACATTTGGTGGCCATCTTGCATGGACGTTTATCGTAACACCCACCCACCGTGTGGGCAAGAACCTCGGGAGCATATGCTCAGTCTGTTTTCTCAAAAAAGATAATATTGGAAACAGATGCAGAAGGGGTTTTGCACTTAATAAAATTTGAGGTCAGGGCCTCTGGTTTGAGAAACGGGGGATTGGCTCAGCGTCCCGGTTGAAGACTCTCCGGGCAGCTTGCAGAAGTCACCGTGGGATGGACACACAGGGAATAGAGCTGGGGTGCAGGAGGAAACCGAACAAGCCGTTCTTTGTGCTCCCTGCTGAAACCTGACAAATAGATGAGGAGCGAAGCCAGATGTGCAGCGTTTGGTTACCGCGGTGTAGGGGTTGGGTGGTGAGGAGCTGCGATAAGGTGCTGGGACATGCTGCGCTGCAGCCTTGCAAACGGGAAGGGGAGAGCGGTCTGTGTCTTGAGCGGAGGGTTTGGTATTTCCTGGGAGTGATTGCCCCCGCTTGCCCGTGGCTACTGCTGTGCAGGGGCTCCAGCGAGGGCAGCGGGGACGTGCAGCCCGTGGGGACCCGCATTGCACTAGCCAAATTTCCCGAGCCGAAGCCACGGCTGGAGCTGCGTGGCACCCGCTGGGTGCGCGGCCTTCTCATAGCTCCTGCTGCTGTCTCCCTGTGGGGGAGGCGCCTGTGTTCCGACTCATTTTGTGCCGGAAGGCTTGTTTCACAAGCCACAGAAAAGACAACCAGTTATAACAACGTCAAACCAGTAAGTATTTGTATGCCTTGGTCTTGGAGACTTGAAGTGGTCTCCCAGTCTCTCCAAGTAAGTTTTCCCTCATATCTAAGTCACACCTGCTGTCCTGCAGGTTCATCTCATGTCTTGACCCTCAAACCCTGTGGACTCGGCAAATGGTTGGTGCTCGCTTGCTTTGTAAACGTTTCCATACAGACTGGAAGACAGCTGATGTTGTCAAGCTTAAGGCTTTCTCCTTACTGGTGACCACTGGTGAGCAGTGGATAACAGATACGGCGTTGCCAGGGTCACTCGGTGCTCGGTGTCTTCCTTCCTGAGTTGCGTGACAGCAGTAATGCATCAGAGGAGTACGAATCCTCATCAGGTGGGGCGAAGGCTGAGCAGCGAGGCTGCCGCATCCAGCAATTGCTGACCTGCGAGCGCCGGTCCTTTGTCATGGCCACCTTTGACATTGCGTTTCCTCCTCCTGTTGAAGTTGAACTTCTCTATAAGCCTGATNATACAAGTGGTTGGGTTTCAGTGAGCGTGCCAGACCCCTGCAGATGGCAGAGGGATGTGCCTCTGTGGGCTTACCATTAAGGAGGAGAAGACAGGTAAACCTCAGTGATCTTCTGCCTGAGCTGGCTCTTGGTGTTCCTGCAAAGCCTTGAGCAGACTCTTCTGTCAGGCTCTCACTTATTACAAAGTACTGTGTGCTTCTGTGTATTGCAGCCACTTAAATGCTGATACAAGAAAGAAATGAGACTTGGAGAGTCCTGGAGCCCAGATTGCTTGCACGAACCTGGCCATGGGTCCTCAGAGGCTCCTTGTTGTGGTGGGAATTGTAGACCCTGGTCTAGTGGGTTGAGGCACTCTGAAATTATGCTCAAGTTTAGAGTTTCAAAGGAGTTAGGTGTCAAACTTGCACTGACTTGAATTTCAGTAGGAGCTGGGTGTCTATTTTTGTCTTGTAGCAGTAGGGTTGCGGACCAAGATCCCCTTGTATTTTTATTTTGTTATTTGACTTTGAAAACACCAGCTGTGATCCTCTATACTGTTACTGGTATGGATCACGTGAAATTCTAATTAGCTTGGGTGAAGGGAAGTTCTGGTAATTGATTTAATATACAAATGCCTCTCTGCTTTCTTTGGTTTATGTGCTGGAAAGATTGTATTAGAAATTGTCTATTACAAGGGAGATTAAAATGCTTTTTTAGGATTTTCATGAAATCAAAAAAATTAAGTGCCTCTAAACTGTTCAGATGAAAGGTGCTGTTGATACTTCGCTATTTCAGATAAAAGGAGAAAATATTATTATTATTATTATTATTAGCTTAATGGAACCAGTCAGTGGTGGTGGAATTTATGCAGTCAGAGGTGACTCAACAAACCCCAGTGCTGTTTGGTTCAGCCAGTTGCAAAGCACAATCCCCTTGCCATGAAAGTTACAGCACTGTTTTTAATATTAGAGAGGGATATAAGGCGTTTTCGTCTGCATGCGATAGGAAATCATGGAACGTAGCGTCCCGTTAGTGAAGTGCAGCCTGACATCACTGTCGCCGTCGTTCCCTGCGCCCCAGAGCCGAAGCAGGAGCAGAGCTCTCCCGGTGGTGTCCAGGGTGACTGCGGAAAAGTCAACAAAGCAGGTAGTACTGTCACCAACCTATCCTCTGAGGTGTACCCAGAGGGATCAGACCGTGCTAGCGTCACCGTGGTCATATCTTGCCGGGTGGTTTTGCTGATGCTTAATATATTTACCAGGTTTTACGCTCCCTAGAGGGGCAGGGTAATAAAGTTAGTCTTTGTGGTTTCTGATAAGGTACTTTTGCCCTCAAACGTGGAAACTTTTGAGACTCAAAACTGTTGTCAGAGAACAAAACTGAACTGCTCTTGGAATGGACACTTCATAGCTGATATTAGAATGTAATGAAAAATCTGACCACCAAGAGTTCATCTCTGTAAGCCTGGAACTATTTTGTGTGTGCTGTAAAGGGCTACCGTGGCCAGCATTACCTCCCTTTGGCAGGGGAGTTAGCTTGGGCTGTCTCCTTCACCTTGTTGGGTGCGCTGTCTTCCTTCGGCTGGCGCCGGGCGAGATGCCGCTCAGCTCTCGTCCGCAGGGAGGATCCCAAAGCTGGAACGGATTTCACCTGCAGCTGGCTGAAGTAGTTAATCATCCTCTTCCCTTTTTCCTACTTCAAAACTTTATGGGATTTTCTTTTACGATCACTTTCCCACAAAATTTCTTGTTAAGAACGTCATTTTTTTTTTCTTGGAAAAAAGAAAACATCAAAACCTAAAAAAACCCTCGAGCCCACAGGGCTTTGCCAGAAAGACATTTGACCTGCTCTCGTCCCTGTCTTGCTATAAAGGGCCATTAATTAAGCTTCTTGTCTGCCAGAGTGCCCAGAAATTCCCTTTTGGGATCGGGAGATGCGTTGTCTTTGATGCTTTATGAGGTACAGCACTGGTCCTGGAGAGCTTTGTCACTTGGGAGATGCCGTGACAGATAGTGTCACAAGGACTTTGCCTTGGGGGGCGGGCGCTGTGGTCGGGGGGCTGCTCTCTTAAATCGGGACCTGTCAGAGACAAGTTTCTATTTTAGGGACTTACCCTTTGCTTCCCCCTCCCCTTTCCTGGTCCATCTAGTATTCATCTGCAGTCCCACTCCTTTTGCTGTCATTTCAGTCTTCCTCCCAGTTAATTGACTTGGGAGATCATGCTAATTTTTCTTGATTGGGGCTGCCGCCTTTGCTGTCTCCTAATCTGGCACGCACGCGCTCCCTGTTCACCTCTCTGCCGTTCCTGAAAGTCTGTAGGCAGATTCCGCGTGCTGGGGAGAGAAGAACCCAGGCACGCGGTCGCAGCGTCTGCAACAAGTGGTTGTGTCTCTGTGGGCTGACTTTGTGCTGAGGGCCGGATTTTACGTCCCGGTACAGCCATTGCTGTCAGCAGTAGAACTTCCTCCGTTTACCTCTTCAGAGCTTTCTGTCCCTCACGCGCTTAATTTCTGGTTTTCTTCTCTGCGTTCTTTTCTTTTGTGCTTCTTAAAAAAACAATGGCAGATTAAAAAACCCTCCAAAAACTCTTCAGGTAACTCGGTAAGAAATACGGCAACGCTGATATTAATACCTGTTCTATCTGGGCTAGGCCGTTGGTGCTAGAAATGATCTCTCTTCTCCCCCAGTATTTTACAGATGAGCACTGAAAAGCGTCTTTATTCAGTTTGACTGTTGCTATTATGTGGCGAGGCATTCAATAAAAGTTGTGATTTATGAGATGTGTGTGGCCGTTGTTGTTTTTTGCTCTGTCATCTATCAGGGAGAGAAAAGCCAGGCCTGATAATTCTTGGCACATAGCTTTTTCAGTTAAGAATGTCAGCTGTCAGGCTGTCAAGAGAAGTTATTTCTCCGGGTTTTTTTTTTTAAATAGGCAGAGATCCTGCTTCTTACTGTGCTACGTTGATAAGGGAGTGCTTTCTGTATTGCTGAAAAAGTGTGTCCCATGGTAAGGCCCTTAGTGTATGCCCACTTAAACTTCCAGTGCTTTGTGTTTTCAATGTGTGACAGCACTTGATTGCTTAATATAAAAATGCATTCAGTTTCTTTCTTGCAGCTTTTATGTGGCTTTTTTTTCCCCCCTTTCTCTCTTACTGAATGGAATGCCTTTTTTCCCCCCTTCTCTGTGACTAGGTATTTTAAAAGTGCTCTTTTGCAAAATATGTGCACATTAGATAATCGGGTGTTGCATAAAAGCTCTTTCATATTTTGGGGGCTTCGTGCATGCATAAAGTAGACCTAATTGAAGACAGAGGCTGTTTGTCACAAATGTGATTATAAGGATGGGGGACGGAGGGGAAGAATTATGTTAAATGCCAGGGTGATATTTTTTTTTTCCTTATTAGTTATTTGCAGAAATGTATCAAAAAGTCATTTTGATGCAGTGTACAATAGTATCACAGACTTGTGCTTTGCATCCTAAGTGCCTGGTTAGAGCACAGTTAGAAGCTGAAATCATTCCTCGATTAGTCCCTGGAGTCCTATATAAGTCTTTAACTCTCAGCATGTGGTCTGTGATTTAACAATGGATGAAGGATTGCTGAACTTGAGCTGAATGTATAACCTGAAATTTTCAAACCTGCAACCCCTTCGCTTTCTCCTCTCCCCTTCTTCCTGGAGAAGATCCATCAAAACCTTGCCACAGCTGGCAGCGCATTTGCCTTCAGGGCGGAACTTTGGAGCTGGAAAGACTGGCAGACCGCAGTTCATAAAAATGGATAGCAAAACGCTATCAAAAGCAGGCAAGAAAGGCGTCTGGCTGCCCTACGGTCCTTGGGTGTTGCGGTAGGGCTGTAACCTCTCGTGGAGGACGGGGGGAGATTAGTCCCGACTTACTGCAAGCTTCATGCGGCTGTGGGTGCAGCTTCTGATGACCTCCTTAATTTGATGATCTCCTTATTTTGATGGTGTTAGCCTTCATGTAAAAGGAAAATATTTCCCATGCATTAATTCAATCTGGACAGCTTACTTACATACTTTATATCACTTTAAAGACATGAGGCTGGGGAGGTGGGATGTGAGCCTCTAGGAAAGATTGTGTTGTTAGCCTGTGTAGACTATTTTGATACACAGCACCATGTGTGTAGCTTATAGATGCTCACGTGGTTAATAGGTTATTTCTTACAAATATTGGAGTGGTTTTTAGCCCTGTGTTCTGACTCCGCGAGTCAAGGCACAGAGCTTCTAGTCTTATGTTAAAATTTCCAGGCTAGTTACAGACCTTGCGATTCTTTGGGAGGAATAAAGTCTCCCACCACCCTGCAGATAACCAGGCGGTGGCGTTCAGTTTGTATGGAGTTTGGGACTTCGAGCTGAGGTAGGTTTCTCCAGTGCCAACAGCACATCTGCCTCTTGACAGGTGACCTGCTGGCAAGGGTGTTGCTGCCTTTCTCCCGGTACTGTGTCTTCTGAATATCTCTTCTCCTGCGATAGGTTTTAAGTTCAAATTGCAGGAGCTGGCTTTAGAGGTCTTCAGCTCAGTCCCCATCTATCAGGCAGGAGGCAGATGTTAATGGTGTTCAGATTTGACTTGAGTCAAACCACACATGTGGTTGTTCATGGAAAGTTGTCCCAGCTTGTCACGTCCTGCCAGACCTGGAAATCCAGCTTTCTCCGTGACTTGGCCTTTTTATGTGAGATTTTTGGCAGTGTTGTAACGATCTAGGTACTTGCAAGTCTCTACTGTGTTGAGCCATGATAGCCTTCGATATGGGTGGAGTTCTTGTACTGGGGAAGATGAGAAAGGAGTGTACTTCCACCCAATTGCTCATTTTCAGTAACATAATTATTGTTAGAGACCTGTTGGTATTACGGATCGGGTAAGAATGAGTCCCCTCATGGTCGCAGGCGTTGCTCTGGGAGCACCTATACAGCGCGGCAGTGTGCTGCTGAGCCTTGGTGGGGAAGGGAGGAACCAGCAGCCCCTCTTCTCATCCTTCAGCAGGTAGGAGGCTAAGCTGGTGACCGAAATGCCGCAACTCAGTGATTTCTTTGAGCTCTGCAGGTCTTGCAGCCCTAGGGAGAAAAAGAAATGACAGGACTGTCAACATGACAACAATTTTCTTTCAATCCACTATCTGTGCCAAATTTTGTGAGTGCTGGAACAAGGGGAGCCTCACGTTTGAGAACAGAGAGAGGTGCAGGTCAAAAATACCTGTGGCTTTGATGTCGTGATTCGCAGGGAGTTCATTCTTGCTGATCTGAGAGAGAAGGGGCGAGCGTGTCTCTGGAGTGAGCCCCCCGGGGTCAGGCGGGCTCAGAGCTGGAGGCATTGCCCGGTGAGATGTTCAGATCATTTGCACGCTTGGCCGAGAGGTAGCAGGGAGTCTTTGTGAGCTGTGGTGCGGATTGCTGGTTCTGCCTCTTGTCCTGGGGCCTCCACTTCCATGTCATGCACTTCTTTTCCCCAAATCCTCACTTTGGAGAGGGAGCTGTGGTGGGGCCATCCTGACCATCAGTTGTACCATGGGTGCAACCTGGTTGGCAGCACAGAGCTTGGCAGTGTGCCTCGCCGTGTCTGCTGGAGGGCTGAGGGTGAGCCCGAGCCTAGTTTCGTGTGCCTGAAGTTGGGCCAGGCTTAGTCCCCTCTTGCTTTTGGAAGCCCCCCGAGCTGCTGTGGGAGGCTGGCATGCTGTAAACCTGGTCCAGGCACAGCCCCGCGTGGGAGGTGAGGAACGAGCCAAGAGCTGCCCTGTGCTGGTGGACTAAAGTCCGCCTGAACCCATCGAGGTCTTGCGTAGAGATGGTCTCGTTGAAGCCTGGGTGCTGAGTCACGCTGTGTGTTCTGCCATCCAAATGCCAATGTATAAACACATCCGTTTTCGCAGAATCTCTTGCCAAGTACTCGGGTTTACAATGTTAACAGCTTTAAATAAATTCTTCCTGGAGATAACTGATTTATTAGGCTCCTACCCTTCTGAAGGCAAAGCTAGTCACAATTAACAGACAAAGCAGCATGAGGCAGTTATCATTCTGGGTAATAAATCTTTCAGTGTTGGGTACCACTTGCTAATGGGCTTTGAAAGTAAAACTGTACGTCAGTCAAAGTGTGCCTTCAGCCTGGGCAGGCGGCGTGTGCGCAGACGATGCGTGTGTGTGTGTAATGTCGTAGCTATTAATGTGGCGCACTAATGATTTCCATTTGCGTGCCCAGGCGTGTGTTGGAGGTGGATGATGGGTTTGCGTTTGGCCAGAGGCAGCTGTGCCATGCAGCCCCTCGCCACCATGCCCAAGTCCGTCCTTGCTCCGGTGCCGGCGTTGGTGGGCGCGCTGGCGGTGCGGTGGGCTGTGCGGTGCATAGGAGTGGTTTCGCCTTGTGTCTGCGTGCCTTGGCAGGGCTTACAGGTCTGGAAACCGGTGATGTGTGTGCTGTAGTGGTGATAGTGGTAGAAGAGCGGTCGTTGGTTTCCTTACTCTAATGAACGGGAGAAGAATGTTAGCTCTGGGGTTCAACGTGCTGTGGATAAATGAACCATTTTGATTCTGCTGCTGTCGTACAACAACAGCTACACAAAGTTGGAGGCAGATCAAGCTGTCCCTCATTTTTCTTTGGTTTACCTTGGCAGCTGCTGGACTTGGATCTACTCATTTAATCCTGGAAAAGGACTACTTTTTGCATCTCGTTCTTCAGGGGCTTTGGGGCGTGCTGGCTGTGGGGTCCATCTGTTTGGAGGAGCTCTGGGTCCTGCCAAGGGGGAGCAGCAGGAGCCGCTCAGCCTACGGGAATGAAAGCCCTTCGCAGGCAGAGTTTGCTTTGGTGCCAGATGAGGCCGTTTAAGCACACTGGTGATACTGTGTTTGCCACCAGATGAGGTGTGGTTGGCACCTGAAAGCGTTGGGAGCGTTGCAGGGTGGTCTTAGGAAAACGCGTGTCTGGTCCTGCGGGAGCTGGAGCCCGGCTCTTACTGCGGGGCGGTTCACAGCGCCGGGGCTCGGGCGCCTGGCTCTGCGCGCGGGGCGGTGGTGGTGACCGCCCTCGGAAGGGCCGCGCTCTGCAAACGAGGTGGTTGTCATCTATTTGGTCTGCTGTCAGCTATGGAGCGGTGGCTCGGCGGTGCTCTCGGGGGACTCAGAGCGGGGAGAGGGCTGTGCAGTGTGGGTGGAGGCAGGGGATAACTCTGACGGCAGAGTTGTGCTCGCTCTCCGCTGCTCTCGGGGGTATAGCAGTTGCCCTCGGTCCTTACTGCGTTCGTTTTGTTTTTATGGGTAATCCACCCCTACTCCTTTGCCACTTCTCACTCTTACCCCTTTCCTGCCCCCGTGTCTGGCTCCCGTTCAGCCTGGTGTCCCGCTCTGGCTCTCGGACGTGACGGTACACAGCTGAGAAATGAGCCCTCCAAGTTTTGGTCGGTAGTTATCATTGTTCCCTGATGGCGTCTTTGTTTGGATAAACAATTGGTCCAAGACCTGTTAGCGTGGTTTCCAGCGTCGGGGAGATATTTCTTGCCGGGTTTGTAAAAATGATCTAAATGGATCCGACATACTGGCTATAAAACATCTGTAACATTACACATTTAGTTATGTTACTAGAGACTTGAGTTCATTTTGATGGGTAGTATTTTATCTGCTACTTTTCCCCTTCTGAAAGCAAAGCTTTCTGTAGAAGAGGATTTATAGAAATATATTTCCAGCACAAAAAAAGTAATGCACATTAAGATGTTGGAGTAAAGGAGAAATGATGTCTTTTTTTGGAGACCTTGGCTGATTTATCTCTTGCTTGGTAGTTTGGTATGACCTTCCTAGCTAGGAATAATATTTTTTTATTCTTCCTTTAATAACAATAATGTCAGTAACAATGTCTTGCACTATTCCAGCATCTTCAAATCAGACTTTCAGCGGGTTAGACATTTAATGAGTGGAGCCTCACAGGCTCCAGTGAGCTGTGGGGATATATTTTTTGTTCTTCTTTTCGTGGAAATCAAGGCACATAGCACTCGATTGTGCAACATACTCAACCTAATGAGGCTTCCACAAACGCTGCGAGTTAAAATGTATGCTTAAATGCTGAGCCCTGCAGTCTCCAGCTGAGTTTCTCCCAAGACTCTTTGATACGTCAGCCCTATGGAGACTAAAATGACTTGCCCCGTGGTCAATAAGTGAGTAAACATCACACAAGGGAGACAAGCTCTTGTAGCTGCGAGGTGCTGCCTTCCTTTGGAAAGAGTATGAATGTTTTCTCTTGTCTTGCTTCCACTCTTCATTCTCGGTGCCGCTCCTCAGGGGCCCTTTTATTCTAGTCAAGGGTTATTTGATCTGCTTTAGAGCGACAACTATGTTGCTTTCATAATGGCTGGTGGGTTCCCTCTCTGGCAAGGGACACATCTTTCTTTTGTGAGATGAAGGTGGGAGTACTGTAATTCTTGCAATTCACCAACCCATTTGTGTGGGGGCAAGAGGATAAAAGAAAACGCGGCATTTCATAAAATTGTGAAAGCATTTCAACAGCAGTAATAGGCAAATCTGGACGTTTTGCAAGATTTCAGTGGTCTCGCACCAGAAGAAAAGATCACCCTTGTGAAAAAGCCAAGCGGCGTGTTGCATAGACATTAGCTTGACTCAGCAGATGAAGTAAAACTTGCTCATCAGTAACTGATTGCCATGTGCATCTATATTATGTAGATGAAATTAATCAAGGCGAAGGGTTAAAGTTTTCCATTTGTTCTTTTCAGAGAAATCATCTGGAGTATGTGGGGAGGGAGGTAAATTGCTTTACACATTTCTTTTCCCTTCCTGTGAATTTTTCTTGTTTTAGCAGAACATTATCTAGAATCTTGCCAGAGAGCTCTCGTCGCTGATTTGACTGGGTTATCATGAAAAATTAGATGATACGAACTTAGAAGTATTTAAATTGTGTCTGCTTTCTGCACTGTAGAGGCAATAAACTTTTTTTTGGAGTGACCTTAGTGTTTGGAGCTGGAAGAATTTATAAACTCTTACAGCCTGTGCGCTTTTCCTAGTCCCTGAATTGGACTGTACTGTTGAGTTTTGTTAAACACAGTGTTAAACCTCCAAACACATTTCTTCCTTCTCCTTTTTGCAAGTGCGTGCTTAAAGAAAGGTTCATTGACAGCACCATAAAAGCCATTCTGGCTGCAGAGCCGCGTGTTTTTGGGCGTATTGACCGAGCAAGCTGCTTGCATGCTGGAAGGTACGACTGCAACCGCCTGGGTGTGCTCTCCCAGCTTTAGAGGGAAGTGTGGAGCAGCCAAAGAAGGAAAAGGGATAGTTTTTGCGCACAGGATGAGAGCACGTCCCCTGCAAATCGGTTGACTCCTTGCCTGGCCAGCGCAGCAGCAGTGCCTACCGATGGGAGAGGCCTCTGCAGGATCCGTGTTCTGGCTCCTACCTGACAGCCGTGATGCATCAGAAGTGTGGCCAGCAGGGCGAGGGAGGTGGTTCTCCTCCTCTGCTCTACTCTGGTGAGACCCCACCTGGAGTACTGCATCCAGCTCTGGAGCCCCCAACATAGGAAAGACATGGACCTGTTGGAGCGGGGCCAGAGGAGGCCCTGGAGATGCTGCGAGGGCTGGAGCCCCTCTGCTGGGAGGACAGGCTGGGAGAGTTGGGGGGGTTCAGCCTGGAGAAGAGAAGGCTCCGGGGAGACCTTATTGTGGCCCTCCAGTCCCTAAAGGGGCTCCAGGAGATCTGGGGAGGGACTTTTTACAAGGGCATGTAGTGATAGGACAAGGGGGAATGGCTTTAAAGTGGAAGAGGGGAGATTTAGATTAGATATTAGGAAGAAATTTTCACTTTGAGGGTGGTGAGCCCCTGGCGCAGGTTGCCCAGAGAAGCTGTGGCTGCCCCATCCCTGGAGGTGTTCAAGGCCAGGCTGGACGGGGCTTGGAGCAACCTGGGCTGGTGGGAGGTGTCCCTGCCCAGGGCAGGGGGGTGGAACTGGGTGATCTTCAAGGTCCCTTCCAACCCAAACCATTCTATGATTCAGTGTGGCGGTGGGACTCCATGGGCTTGGGCAGCCCACCTGGTGAGTGAGCAGCACCTCTTGGTTGAACATGGCTCTGCCTGAGCTTCCGCGAGCCATTTGGCTGCGGTTGGCCAGTGGGAACGTCTGCCCTTTTGCCTGCAGCGCCTGGGAGCTGGCGACGCTTTGGGCAGCAACCGCAGCTGTATGCAAATACGGCAACAATCGAAGGCACTTACTCAATTTTGCCTACTGCTTTTGCTCTAACAGATTTATAGATTTTAATTGGGTTGATGTGACTCAAGTCACAAAAATATTGTGAGGACTCTTGGATGAGGGTTTAGAGTCAATGGGAGCTGCGGGACCTGGAAAAATCAGGCCACTTAAGTGCCTCAGTATGGATTTTGGCATCCAACTCCGGGCACACAGCCTTTGAAGTTGCTGGCCTATGTGATGAGCTGTCTTCTGGGGCGGCCCTCAGCTGCTCTTAATTGTGGAAGCCCCCCACAAATCTCGGCTTTCAGCAGATCCGTACAGGGGAGGCAGCTCGCTCTTTGGCAGAAGAAAACGTGGTTCCCTGCTATATCCATTCTCCGTGCGGTGTCTGCCCGGCTGCGCGCCCATCCTGGCTTTGGGGAAGCGGGGACGGCTGGTTGTCTTCTCCTTGTATTGTTCCAGATTAAAAAACTGAGGACTTGGGTCCGTTTGAGGAAGTTGCTTAGCTTCGTTTCCCACTTCAACCCACTTTAGTCCACCCTCCTTCACCTGTAGAGCCTTACTCCAAATCGACCTTGAGCATGCCCTTGTCAAGATGTTCTTCCACAATTGTGTCTCCTGTTGGAGGACACAAGTTTTCTGGTTGTATTTTGGATGTGGCACATACTGTTTCTTTCCAGAAGACAGTATAATATAAATGAAGGAATTGATGAACGTTGTAATGGTCAGTTAATGCTGTGTTCCCATCCAATATTGCTGCCGTGTCTTTGAACGTGAGGTCCCGGGCAGAACGCCATCTCTCTCTCTCTTCTTGCCTGTGCAGGGTGAAGTTTTGCCAGTAGATTTAGGAGCAGAGACTTCATTGCTTCCCGCTGGGACCTTTGTCCCTACATTACATGGGCATTGCAAAAATCCCACCCTGGTACATAGTCACATTGGGCAGTGATCTCCATTTGTGGTGCTTGTTAAAAATAATTATCTTCATTTGAACGTATTAACGCAGGTTTAAGCACTGCTGAACAGTAATCGGGCACGTTAGCTAAGTTGTCTGCACTCAGCGAATATTCCGAGTTACCTCCCTTACCACACCGGGGCTGAGAAGCTAAAGCAGCCGGGGGGGGATTTAAATAGGTTTTCTCTCTGCTCCCCTCTTCCAGCTGCTGTACCGCGCTTCTGTAACCCATAAAGGAGTTAAGGGGAGCACAGGGGAAGGGAGCAGCCCTAAGGGATGTGAGAGGACTGGTTATAGCGAGGCTGTGGGGCTACGATCTGTTCCTGGTCTCCGGAGGGTGTGAAGTCTGGCTCTGGCCAATTTTACTGTATCTTTTGATATGAAGCTCGAAGCCAGATTTTGTGCAAAAAAAACCCCATAAATGCAGAGCTCTCACAGCTGGGGCTAATTTTCAGGAGATTGGATCTCCCATGAAGGGAACTCTTCGTGGTGGTGCCCGTCCAGGCATGACTGTGCCTGGAGAGCGGTAGGAGGTTCGCAGGGTGCCGGGGGGTGTGGGATGCTCCTGCCCGGACAGCAAACTCTGCTTCTGGGCAGGGGGGGACGGCCGTGGCCCGGCACGGGCTGCCCTTGCCCGGCTGCGCTGTGAGGGACTACGGGGCTGGTCCTCCCCGGGGACAAACGAGGGAGTTAAATTTGGTCGTAGTCGGGAAGATGAGCGGGAAGGGCTCTGCTGGAGCCGGGCCAGGCTGGCTTGCGAAGCTCCACGGATGGCTCTGGCGATCGCTGCCAATTCAATCTGTCATATAAAAATCAGTTTGTGTGTTCTGCCTCCTGCTGATACCATAGTCATTGAGGGAGAAAAGTCAAACACCAGCCAAAACCCGACCCTCCCAAAGTTAACAGCAAAACCAAAGACAGCCAAAAACTAGGAATTCAGCAGGGACTAAGTTAACAGTTTCATTTATGAATGGATTGGGAGAACACAATCCGTCTGTATTTTCCGCAGAAATGCAGGGAACTGATTTACCCCGCTGGGAATCCGTGCTGCTTGTTTGGATTAAAGAGCTCTTTCATTCCTGCATACCTTTCTATAGCTCCAGTCGATTCTCACAGGATGACATTAGCTTACTCAGGGGTCAGGCACAAGGTATTTGCGCCGTTTAAGTCGTGCTGAAATCCTATTTTGAATACTTAAGCATGTTGTACGTGGCACGTAAAGCCGTGCTGCCTTTGCACAGGACTGACTTCTCTTGCTGTTCTGGAGCTTGAGAGTCTCATGTTTGTTACCCGACGGTACGCGGTGCTCAGCAAAACCCGTCGGTCGTTTGTCAGCCGTACAGCAGCGCTGGGGAAGGGGACGGTTCCTGGGGCGCTCTCATCCTCCGTGAATGGAGAAAGGTTGGCAGCTTGCAGTAAACGCTGCCTTTCTCATCGTGGGCTTTGCATCGTGTTTCGGTTTGTTTTTTAATAGCTTTTTGGAACTTGCTGTGAGGATCCCGGAGGCAAAAAAAAAAAAAACCTGGAGAATTCTTGCTTATGGTTTGTGCTCTGCCAAAGCAGCCTAGCAATTTAGTTAACAAGATCACTTCCCCTATTACATGAGTTATTGTTGTTTTTAATTAGAGGTAATGCTGTAGTTTGAATGTACAACACAATGGGGTATAAAATGCAGTTCAGCATATATACCAAAGATGATTTTTCCAATTATAAACCTATTTAGAAGGCGGATACATTAGAAATGATGAAATGTGAAACTGCAGATGAGGTGAGCAAGCTGGAATACGCGTGCACCCACACATACATGCTGTCGTACCAGAAAGAGGAAACTGCTCTGGAAAACAGTTATATATGCATAATTAGCTTAAACTGAAATTAATGCTAATTTCAGTAATTTGCGATGCAGATTTGCTATTAGTACTCTAGTCCACTTCCACCGTACTGAGAAGTTGAGGATGCAAAGCCGTAATGAATTCCCCGCAGGCGCACACGAGCTGCGTTCACACACCGGTTTCTGGGGGGTTCTTGAGGCTCCCGTGTGTCGGTTGGCTTCGGCGCCTGTCTCTGCCTCTTGCTTTTAGAGAGCGCTGCTCATTTTAAAAGTAGTCCTGTTTCAAGCAAAAAAACCCAACCCCAACAACCAAATGTGTAAAGAACGGTGGGGAAGTGGCACTCACAGCCATTAATTACCCTGAAGTCAAATATGCGACTCCTGTGTCAAACACAGAGCGGGCCTTGGCGTGGTTGAAGAGTGGTGGATACTTGTTGCTTGAGATTTTGAAATTCTGGGGGTTCTACAGAATATTTCATCAGCTTAAAATCCCCTTTATTCATTTGTAATAGTCATGATAATAAGACAGTTTCAGTGGGGGGAAAAACCAAGCCAAGGAAACGAAGAGTCAGTAGGCGAGTACGCAGGGAGCTCAGCGCCACGGAACCGGAGGCTCTGACTCTGCAGAACTGCCGTTCCTGCGTTTCACCCGAGTCCGTCGGTTTTCGCTCACATCGTGTATTGACGTGTTTGAGTGGGACAGGATTTTAGTTTCCAGAGACTCTATCTTCAGCCTGCTGTTTAGAGGTTTACCTGACATCCCCCAAACCCATCTAAGTGCAACCTTAACCTTGCAAAAAATGGCATAAACCCAGAAGATTGTCTTCCTAAAGCAGGGGGGGTTCTTCCTGCTCCTGCACCACCTGAAATGTTTGCTCAGTTTCAGAACACAAAGGCGAATGTATTTTTCGAAAGCCGAGCCAACAAAGAGAGGGTAACCTTGGATGACTCTTCGCAGTGGTAGTCACATGCGTTTGATTAACTGCAACACTGACACAGTATACAAACAAAGCAATTCTGCAGGTACTCACAATTAACGGACTTTATAACCAGCGTTAGATCTAACTCTCACCATCGATTCCTTCTGCAGCGAGAGAGATGCCTTCAGTATACAAAAGCTCCAAAACCATTTAATATCTACATTTTGCAGAGCCCTGCGACAGTATATGATAGATATATTCTACTGCAAATTAAAACCAAAGGCATGCAGCTGGAAGTGTTGTGGTTTCTGAGTGTCCTAGACCTCTTGGGGTCAGCCATAAAACATGGCTTTGTGATTGATGCTCGCAGATCGCTCCCCGTTACCCAAACACTGCTGTTCCCCACCCCCCTGGCAAAGCGCAGAGGGAGCCGCGGGCTGAGGGACGGGACCCCGAACCGCTGCAGGAGACTCCCGTCCCCCGTTTGTGGGGTGCCCCCACCGTAAGCAACCGACAGAAAGCAGATTCTGAAGTTGCTGCAGGAAAAGATAAAGATCCTCAGTGATTCTCATCAGAGGGACTTCACGCTGGGGACTGGTTTGGGGCTTTTTGTTATAATAATTTTTTTCCATATTTTTATAATGAGTGTTTTTCTTAGATATGTACATAAACGTTTTTATAAAATTGTAGATTTTGGTTTTGTTTAAGATATGCTGATGCATTTTCTGAGCCAAATGAGAAATTTTGATTTAAAAAAACGTTAACTTTTGAAAGAGTTGGCTTCAGCTGGCTCAGTTCCTCGTGCCTCTGGTCACTTGTCATCTTTAATGTTTACTAAAGAGCACAGTGTACTTCATTGAATATTTTTTAAACATTTGTTTTTCCTGCCTGAAATGAGCACAGATGTGGGGAGGTGATGGTGGAGAATATCACATCACTGAGATGACCCAGAAGCTGTTGGTGTCGGTGCCCTCTCTCTGGCTGTAGTCTGCTGAGGGTATTTAGTGAGGAATAAGGTGGTCCCCTCCTGCGCCGTCGCTGCCATGAGCAGTGAGAGTTTTGGGGACTTCCTAGTTAGTGTCAGTTTGCTCCGAACTCGGGTGTGAATGTGCCTGGTCCCGGCAATTTGATGTGCTTCAAAACCTTTGTGCCGGGGGAGCCCCCGCAGAGCAGGACCACAGCGCTCCTTGGCTTTTCCCCTGACGAAGCTCTGCCTCGGAACTCGCCCGTTAGGCTGATGAGGAAGCGTGTGCAGGTTAGAGCAGGAGTTGGAGGCTTTGTTTCCAGTTGGTCCGAGTCCCACCGCAGTTATCTTATAATTGAAAATTGGTGAGGCTGTACCGGCACAGACAAGTCGACTGTGTACAGCAGCTTACCTGGAGTTAACGTTTGAGAAAGAAATCCCAGAATGGTCAGGGTTGGAAGGGACCCTCAGAGATCATCCAGTCCACCCCCTGCCAGAGCAGGGGCACCTCCAGCAGTGGCACAGGACGGCGTCCAGGTGGGTTTGGAATGGCTCCAGAGGGGGAGACTCCCCCACCTCTCTGGGCAGCCTGTGCCAGTGCTCTGCCACCCGCACAGGAGAAAAGTTCCTCCTCATGTTGAGATGGAATTTCCCATGTTCCAGTTTGTGCCTGTTGCCCCTTGTCCCGTCACTGGGCACCACTGAAGAGAACCTGTCCCCATCCTCTTGCCACCCGCCCTGTAGGTATTGATCAGCATTGATGAGATCCCCTCTCAGCCTTCTCCTCTCCGGGCTGAACAGCCCCGGGGCTCTCAGCCTTTCCTCAGCACAGAGGTGCTCCAGTCCCTGAGCATCTTCATAGCCTCTGCTGGACCCTCTCCAGCAGTTCCCTGTCCTTCTTGACCCGGGGAGCCCAGAACTGGACACAGTGCTCCAGATGTGGCCTCCCCAGGGCAGAGCAGAGGGGGAGGATGACCTCCCTTGACCTGCTGGCCATGCTTTTTTTTAGTGCGCCCCAGGAGACAGTTGGCCTTATTGGCCACCAGGGCACATTGCTGCAAGTTGTTGTCCAACGGGTGCTTCCAGCACAAACGGCAGCTTTTCTCATCTGCCGGGGCTCTCCTGGGCACCCCGGGCTGAATCCGAGCCGAGCGTGGTGCGGGAGCCCGTCATGGCACGGCGGTGAGCGGGCTTCATTCCGTCACCCCTGCGGTGCACACGCAGGGAAGGGGCTGGTTCCCAAACCTGCGCGTGTCTCTCGACCGCGTCCCGGGGTGCTGGTGGTCTCCGGGTCAGGTGGGTGGGGGTGAGAAGGGGACTCCCAGTTGAGCCCGCGGCGAGTCGGGGGCGCGTTGGTACCTCGTGCCGTGGGTGAAAGAAGGCAGCAAGATCTCCCGTTGAGGCACGCCGGGACAGGAGGAATCGCTCGGGCTGCACGGTACCGCTGCTCTCTTGCTGAGGGCAATGTGTGTAACAAAGCAATTGAACCGTCTCTTCAGGAGAACGTAGATTGTAAAAGCAGACTTAATTTTGTGCTTCACTTTGGTACCAAAGAGCTGATTTCTGAAACCATTTCCCAGCTCGCAACACATCTCTAGGCATTAAAATGTTGTGAATTTGCTTGTCATTACCAATATTTTCTTTGACTGAAGCTATTGAAACAAAGTAGTCTCTTTTTTTTTTTTCTTTAACCTTCAATCTTGCTTCTAAAAGAAGTAGGTCTCTTTTTCTTTCTTTCTTGGTCAAATATAAAAATGATGATAATTTCAAATATTGCTTTAGAATAATTGCTTTCCTCTCTCTTTTGTATG
This sequence comes from Anarhynchus alexandrinus, assembly GCA_008711295.1. Taxonomy (NCBI): domain Eukaryota; kingdom Metazoa; phylum Chordata; class Aves; order Charadriiformes; family Charadriidae; genus Anarhynchus; species Anarhynchus alexandrinus. The sequence goes on along the minus strand of VUYV01000224.1, from coordinate 1,269,914 downwards.
ACAACAGAAGCTTGGCCTGATCTTAAATCAGATGCTGGCAGGCAGAGGGCTCTTGACAGCCCTGCAAAATCCTTTAGTTACAAGTCAGCTTTAGCCAATTCTTTATTTGTAAATGACCATTTTCTACAGAAAAATATATGCTTGGGCTTCAATTTCGGAGTCCTAGATTGCAGCCAGGAAAAAATAATTGAATTTTTACACTGTTTTTTTTCTCTCTTTTCTTCCTAACTTAAAAAAATAAAATAAAGTGAAGCTCTGTAGAGCATGGTTAGGGGCCGATTGAGGGAAACATCTACCCTGCTTAATTTGAATGGCACTGGAGACGGGAGTGATGTTTAATTTGTTCTGCGCTGAGAGAATTTGGGGCTACTCCAAGGTTTTTGTTTGATGTCTCAGCCCTGCGCAGGCTTTGCGCTTGTCCCCGTCGCTCCCTTCAGTAGCACAGCCCAGCGGGGCCGGCGCTGGCTGCGGGGACCCCGTTGCTCTTGGGGCGAGTCTGATGTGCGGGACGGGGTCTGGTGGTGCGGGGACAGAGCCGTGTGGGAACCCTGGACGCGGGGGGTGGCCGGAGTGCTGCCGGAGCCCGGTGACCCTCCAGGCAGCCCCCAGCGACGTGGGCGCTGCGCTGCACCTTGCGACCTTCAGTAGCTATGGTAAAAGGTATCCTGTCTTTAGTGGAAAAATAAAGAAATGAGAAAAATCCAGGCTCTGCACTGAGCAGCTGCAGCAGTTGCATCTCCGGCTGACTGCCCGGTGGCGTTCCCGTTGGATTTGGTGGCCGTTGTGTAACCAAGCAGGTCCTGGGTCTGGAGTAACGGGGCGGTTTTTCCCTTCAGCTGCTCTAAGTTGGCTGCTTCGTCCAGTTTCTGTCAGACAGGAAACAAACTCAAGCGGTTTAATGCATGAATTTCTTATTGGCATGTTTGTGGGTTTCTGGAGTTAACATGCAACATTGACTTTGGGTCATCTCTACACGGTGGGTTGGCTGGTGATGAGCTGCTGTCTCCAGTGGTGAGGGCATTGCCTGCTGTAAGCTGGGGCGGTCCCCTCTGCCCAGGCCCACGGGGGTGATGCCTGCCCCTCCGGAGCCTGCTGACAGCATTGTCCTGCATCAGCCTTGGTTTAAGGTAGCCTGCAAGGCTCAAGTGGTTTGGGATCAGCCCACCAAAGACACCAGCTTCCCCCGCCACCGTTGGAGTTTGGGTCCCTGGGCTGGATCCTGCCTGTCTTATAGGGTTACGGATAATGGGTGATCTGATAGAACGTTCTCTGTAGGCAGTCCAGCATCGTCCCGTCACCTTGGGTGGATCAAACCTGGGGGGGTGCGGGTCAGGAAGAAGAGCTGGGTGCGCAGTCGGGGTCTTTGGGAACACCAGGGGCGGGAGGGGGTTCCCGAAGGGCCTGATCCAGCCCCTGCTGGGCGGAGACACCGTGAGCGTTTCAGCTGCAACCGGGTTTGTGGCAGCTCGAGCACTGCGTCGGCAGCTCTTGCTGTCTTCCGTCATTTGATTATTTTTAAAGTAACTGTGCGAATTCCTTTTAAAGGGACCTGTGGAAGCTTAATAGCACATTGCTTCGATTTGATGTAATTACCTTTTGTCTGCCAAAGAGCATGCACTCTGTCTTTAGGAAAAATAGGGGGGAAAATGGCACGTCTTCTTGAGACAGTAGCTGTGAGGATACGACACTTGGACTCCTCTTTCACTTACATTTGCATTGAGAAGCACAATAAAAATCATTTATTAAAAAAAAACATCCGGGGGCTAGAGTTGTTATTGAGTGCCTTTACTCAGCCATTTCTCAAATAAAAACAAAACAAGACAAAGGAAAAAAAAAGAAGTATCTAATCAAATAGAGCCTGAATTGCTTTTGTAAAGAAATATTCCCATTAACTGGGTTAGGGATGGCATCTGAAGAATATTTCTTTTTTCCACATACTGTTTGAAATAATCTGGTTAAACCGTATGCTTGTCTTGTAATTTCTTACAGATGGTCACGAGAACAAAGAAAATATTTGTAGGTGGATTATCGGCTAATACAGTAGTGGAAGACGTAAAGCAATACTTTGAACAGTTTGGCAAGGTAAGTTCCTGCCCAAATGAGCACTACATACTTTGAATTCTTCCCCCCCCCCCCCCCCCCTTTATTTTTAAAGTGTGTTTTGAAAAACAAAAGTGCCATAAGGCCGATGCTCAAAGGAGGGCCATATTTTTTTTGCCTTTCGGTGTAATTTCTTGAAGCCTTTGGAATCTCTTCTGGAATTCCTTTTCTGTTTGTTGCATGCGTATGTGTACAACATTGCCAACACTGTTTACTTTCATTAGAGCAAAAAGAATCATTGGGAGGTGAATTTGTGTATGTTCAGGAAGAATTTGACCCTTAGCTGAATGATTACACAGTTGTCTACTCCATAAAATCAGCCTTCTGTTTACCCCCGATTCCAGTGGCGAAAGGAGCAGATAGACGTATTTGAGAGAGCTCATTAAGCTGTGAAAATGCCTGAAGGAACCACGTGAATAGCAAGAGTAATATGGAAGTCGCTAGAACACCTACCCATTTTCTTATTAAAAAATCCTTATGTGAGTTTGTTTGGAAATATATGTAGAATCCTGACATCATTTAAAACAAAAAATTATGCAATGAAGGAAACCTGAGCTTTGCCAGAATAGTCTTCTCAGTGCTGGAACAGCTCAAACCCCACGTCCACACCCTGGCTGGAGCTTGGTGCCACCGACTGCCGTGGAGCTTCCTGCATCCCCGGGGCTTCTGGACGCGTGGTCGGGAGTCGGATGAGGTGAAGAGCTTGCAGAGCCCTCTGCTTTGAAAGCACTTCGTGGTACCACCTTCCACGAAGACCCCACTGTCCGTAGGGCTCCATACGGCTCGATTTCTGTCCTCCAGAGTACATCAATTGATGATTTAGATGCATGATTGCATGAGGACACAGCAGGATATCCCAAAGCAAAGCAGCTCCCATTCCTTGTAGTTAGTTTATGTTTCTTTTATCTTCCCTGAAAAGCCTTGGCCAGGCAGTATTTTGTTGAGGGCTGAGGAGGGGAGTTTATAAATTGTTCCTGTGCTGGATTGATAGTTGTTTTGCAAACCATTCATTTTACTTTCAATAATAATCTTCGATTCCGGCAGGATGTTTACAGCCTGCTGAGCCTTTTATTAAAGGATTACATGAGCTTTTGGATGTTTCTTCTGTAGTTAGTTCTAATTGCAGAACTCCTCTAACCTGTATTTTTGAAGTTAATAATAGTTTCAATATAAGTGCTTTGCATATTGTCTGGATGCTGTCTTAATATAGTCTTTTTAATTTCACCATCTGGTAGTTTCACGCTTGCAGTTTTACAGTCCCTGAGAATGCAGACAACTAGGCTGCCTTTTCCAGTAGCGACCAGTGCTTCGGGACGCTTCGGTTCCTGCTTCCGTGCTCTGCCTTTCTTGAGATAGCTTGAAAGAGGTCTGGCAATACTTTTGGAAAGTCACCTATTTTTTGCAAAGTGTCTTAATTTGAAGGCCGAAAAGTTAAGGCGCTGAAAATAATCGCACAAGTTGTGATCAAGGCTGGAACCCGTCCCTCTGGCAGGAGAGCTGGGGTACGTCCTGCTGAGGCTGCGTGGTCCGGTCGGTAGAGCTCAGCTCCTGCAGGACTCGGGCTCACAGGGCTCGGTGACCTTTTCCAGTTGCATCCCCGTTTCACACCTCCCCGTTCTCGCTTGCGAAAAGGAGATGGGTTGGTGAAGTCGGTGGTGTTTTGGAGGAGAGCCTTCTTGGCTGTGTCACCGTGACTTGACCTCGTGTGCCGGTGTTCCAGTTCTCTCCGCTGCACTTTGCTGTTTATCAGCTGAGACAGTTTGGTTTGTGGGGTGTTTTTGGGTGACTCTCCTCAGGGCTCTGGTCGTGGGAAGATGCAGAGCTAATTAACGACTCCAGGAAATGGGGACTTGGGGTCCAGCTAAATTAGAAGACTCGTTAATCACTGCAGTGGGTGAGATGCTGCATTCAGATCTAATGACCCGGGATTGGCCCCGTGGGATCTTGTAGGAGCTGCTTCCTTCTCCTTCCCCATTCCGCTTCCCCACCTTTCCCTGACTCGCTTGCCCAGGTTGCAAGCTCTCTGGGGCAGGGGCTGGCGATGCGTCTGTGCGCTGCCCAGCACACGAGCCTCGCTCCCCAGTCAAGCCATTACAACGCAAACGGTGCATCGTGAGCGACTGGCAAGGTTTGTATTTGCTTAGCGCTTTCTTAAAATAAAGAAAATTGCATTGCATAATTAACGTGTAGGGGAGCCGCCCATATTTGATAAGAGCATCTCAGGTGACTTGCTCTTTGAAATGCTGAGCTTATTTATTGGTGTGGAAAAAATTGCTTGCCTACTGCTGTGATTCTTGAAATCCTGTTTGTACTTGCTGCAGAGAAGAGCTTTGCGACCAGGGGAGGTTGTTTTGGTAACTGGAGGTAGCTCTCAAAATACATGACGTGGTTAGAACAGCTACCAGCTTTGGGGCCGGGCGGGCTCGCGCATGGACCTGGACTCGGCAGGAAAGGGCCTAAAGTGTTGAATTTGAAACTGCAGCTTTTGGAGAAGTACATGCTGAAACCTTTTTCTCCAATAAAAAGATGACTACTTTAATAAACCCTCTTCCCTGACTTCACCGGTGAAAATACCTGCCTCTTAGAGCACCAAAATACCTGGTAATGGTAACTCCTGAGATTTTGATCGTGAAATTTCTGATACTGATTATTTTTTCTGTCTGTAAAGCAGGGGGTCTGTAAGAGTCACAGCTTTCATTGTGTGCGGATGGGCATCCCCGGCTGCTGTAAGCTGCGGAGGAAGACTGAGAAAAATGACCTGAGTGAAGCCAAAAGGTGTAACAGAATGAGCACGAAGCAGTGTAATTAACAGCCTCCTGATTGCTGAATGCTCAATCTGCACATGTACAGTTGACGTGGGGCTCCCCAGAGAGGCCTGGCGGGGCTCTGGGTGCCGAGGAGGGCTCTGGGTGCCGAGGAGGGCTCTGGGTGCCGAGGAGGGCTCTGGGTGCCGAGGAGGGGTCTGGCTGCGGGGCCGGGCAGTGGCGGTGCAGAGGACAGGGAGTGCAGCCCAGTGGCACGGGGCCAGGGCCGGCAGCCAGTGGGAGACGTATCTGGGCAAGAGTTTGGGGTTGAGGCTTCTCCTTCCAGTGGTTTCAGGGAGCAGGCTCCACAGGAGGATGGGAGGAGGCTAAGCCGGGACAGCGAAACTCCAAACCGAGCCATCACCATTTACAATCAGAAGAAAAAAAATATCCATTGTCTTACTACCTAATCCCGATAGTGTAGTGCAGTTGTTTCTGTGATCCTCTGTTGTTTCAGTCAAAGATGTTTCAAGCATTCTTGCAAGCAAACTGAATTCAGTGGCCATGTTAACCCGTGCAGGGTCTGCAGCGTGGCCCTGGCGCTGACGCCTGAAAAGCTGGCTGCGAAGACCACGTTTGAAGAGAATTTCAGTGAGAAAGTGTTAGCAGCGCGGGGGTCCCGAGGGAAGCACGGTGGGGCTGTGCGTTCCCCCCCACCCCCGGAGAGGCCACAAGTGCCCGGAGCCGTCGGCGGGGCTGTGCCTGCGGACCTGCCCCGTTCACGGCCTCCTGAAGGGGTGAGCGAAACGGCGCTGTCTGAGATCAGCCCATGTTGGGGCGTTTAAGGCTTCCGGTATCATTTTAAGAAGGAAAAAAAAAAAAGAAGCAACAGCCTCTTAAAGCCTCACCCGGAGGACTGTGACCGGCAGCAGAAAGCCCCCCAGCGCTCATGGATTGCGCTTCTCTCGGGACGTGCATGTTCTGCACCTTTTAAGCTGCGAGAGGCGGATGATAAGGGACTTCTTGGGGTTCGTTTTTTACTAGGTAATGCTCCTTTCTAGAGCTCCTGTGAAAGTGGCGTAGTCCTTATTTTGCGACTTGCAATTATACTTCACATGGCGAACTGTGTAATTAGTTTGGAAGACTTATGCCTAGTCATTGGTTTATCCTAATCGGCTTTGGCTTTTCCCAACAACAAAGTGAGCTTATTTTCCTAAGCTGAAACAACTCTGCTCCCTTTGTTCCTCTCTTTTATTGTCTCATTCCTTTCATTCTGCTTTACTGCCAAAGTTTTGTTTCATTAGGCCTACAAGTCATTTCCAATCCAGTGGGCTGCTACAATAAGGCCTTTATAGCTCAGCTGCCCCGGTTCCCATGTCCCTTCTGGGCTGGAGCCAGGACTTGCTGTTTGACATGGGATTTTAACCCTTTCGGTGCCCCGGCCGCGGGTCCCCCCCGCAGCGCCGGGGCCGCTTGGGTGGGGCGCAGGCCAGGCTGGAGGTGTGGGGTGGAGGGACCGCCTGATGAGCTTACGAACCCGAACGATTGCGTGCGGTCATTAATTGAAACGTTAATGTGGTCGGGCTCTGGGGACACTTTTTTTTTTTGACCCAATTGTCCAAACAGAATTCTGAGTAAAAAATCTTCTTATTGAAATACCGTAATCGGTCTCGGTGGGAACAGCCCGTTGAATGAAAAGGCGGCTGTGTCCTCCCGGGCTGTTCCCAGCGCGGGGGGAGCAGAGTGACGGGAAAGGTACGTCTCCGTTGTCGTGGGCGATTAGATCAGCCCATATAGGGCTGTTCTTGTCGAAAAAGCATGTCTTCTTGTGTGGGAGAGAATACACTTTAAATTTAGACTTTTTTGAAAAAGAATGGTGATTTTTAAAGGAGATGCGTGACATAGTTTTGTGGACAAACAATATTTTTGCATAGTTATTTCACACTGCTAGAAAAGCAGCGCTGGTGGCCCCAGCTGTTCTGCTGCTTCTAAAAATCTCCAAGCAGGAACATTGCCTTCATGTTCTTTCTTTCACAGCAATCCCAAAATGACTTTTGTGCAAGAGGGCTATGGCATTTGCTTTCTATTTTAAATTTTCAGATGAAATCGAAACAGGCCAGTATGCATTAATTTTGTTTTCTGTTCTGGCTTGCCACGAGGTCCCTCCGACAAATCGTAGGCATGTTTCAACTTTGCTTGGAATATGTTGTTTCCTCAGGAATGGCTTTTAAGGTTTGGAAATTTTGAAGCAAGACAGGATTTCTGAATTACCTCTCTCAATCTGAAGCGTTTTGTGCAGTCACTTGTTATTTCCTGTGAGACGCAAACCAGACCAGTGGAACAATAATATCTAGCTCCTGGTGTTGTGGTTTTTCTCTTCTGTGAAACCGTTGAGCTTTTGAAAACTTGTAATTTTCTCATCTCTTCCTTCTGTAGCCGTGACTTATGTCTGGTGGCAGTTCGGCGAGGGAGAGGCGAGCGGCTCGGCGAGCCCCGTCTGCGCTGCGGGCTCCCCGGGGCAGAGCCGGCTTCTCTCTGCCCAGGGCAGAACGCGAGGCTGCCGACACCACAACGGGGATGAGAATTTCCTTCTCCGGTCCTACGGTGTCACGCGTTGTAACACGGGCAGCAATGCAAATAGTGACCAGTTTAACCTTTGAAAAAATAATCTTTTGTAACAGGGTCGCTCTGCTTTCCCTGGGTAAGCGTGCGGGGAGGGGGAGAGGGAAGGAGGTGGGATCCACACTGAGGATTTCAGCCTCATCGGGTGGTTTACATAACTCGCTTCCTGCCTGCTTTCCTCCCTGACAGCTGAGAAAATATAAATCAAGAAAGCAGGAGAGAAACCCCCTCCTTGTTTGGCAAGGCCGTCTGGGTGGGAACGAGTTAATGCGCCGATGTAGTATTAAGCACTCCAGTGGTTTACTTTTCCCTGAGACCTTGAGTGTGGCCTCTGAAGATGTTATTACAATAGAGTTGTTAGCATGAGAAAAGGTGGTTTGCTCGCCATGGGTTCATTTTGGGGGGATTTGGAAGTCTGTGCGGAGCTGGGGCTAAGGCCAGAGTCGGGAGGTGCAAGGAATTTTGCTTGTATGAAAGTGAAAGCTTAGTTAATTTAGACTTGGCATACAGTTTGAATTGTATTGTTACCTCTGTTGGACATTGATCTGTAGATTTAATGGTCAATAGGATACATGGATGGTCTGTTCTTAAAGTATTTGCTTTGCAGGAAAGTAATTTTTTGGTTTGACAAGTTGTTAGCCTTTCACATTTTTCAGCACTGTATTTCCAGATTCAGTCTTTGTGAACTGCCTCCGTTTTGTGAAATGAAGGGACAGATTTGGACGCTTATTTACATTCTAGTCTGTAATAGCCGGAGTTCCCGGAACATTTGTAATACGCCATAAAGCAGAGAATGTGTTGGCATTTTTTGAGCTGCTGCTAACCTCAGTGTTCCCTTCCAAAGCCGTTCGGAGCTCTCGGCCTGGCGTGGAAGAGCGTGTACCTCCTTGTATTCTTCTTTCGAAGTCACCTGGGTGTATCTCGGGAGAAATTGCTTAACTTGAGTCATTGCACCTCCTTAAAACAGAACGAGCCGTTGACAAATATGTCATTGTTGGCAGCTTCTGGTGAGTTTGGGACAATGAAAAACACGATTCGTGGGGGCTGCTGTGTTACAGTAACAGGGAGCAGCAGTCAGCCTTGTTCACGCTGCTGCCTCCGCCCTTCACTCCTGCTTTAAAGTTCAGTATTTCTGGCTTTCCGTATTTGAGTGTCCATGATATTCCAAAGGATAACGAATGTTCCTTTAAATTTTTGCTTTGGCATGTGACAAAGGGATCTGGGATATAGTGGTCCCTCATGGCCTGAAGAACTTTTTATTATTTCTTCTCCCTCCCGCGCATGCTCTTTTTTTTTTTTTAATACAAACTGACAAACTCGATCGTTACTTAAAAAGAAGTCAGTGTTTTCATTCTGTCAATGAAAAGTTGTACACAGGAAGTCAGTTTTTAGGCAGTCTGTAATAAGGCGCATGCTTTGTGGAAGTGGTTTTGTTATAAATGAGATGTTGGTTTCTACCTGGGTTGTATGAAAGAGGAAACGTTAAGGCGGGATTTGGGGGCACGGAGGCTGTATCAGAACTCAGCAGAAGGTTGAAGTACAATTTTATTTCCTTTTCTACTCTGGTTAAACGAAATGGCAAGGAAGCTTTCGTGCTGTAGCGCCCTAGCCCGTGGGAGATCAGGCGGTTGTGGTGGGGAGTCAGGACCCCGAGCGTCTGTCTTCTGCGTCCCACTGTGCCACCCGCTCGCTGCCCGCCTCTGCGCAACCTGCGTTATCTCGCCGTTCGTTTCCGTGCCTTTCTCACTGAGTAACCTCTGAAGGGCACGGGAAATGTAAACACGCCAGCACTGGTGTCACTCGCAGCCTTCGTGGGTGCGGATTCAACTGCAGAAGCGACGCGGTGGCCGTGGCTGTGGCCTCGGGGCGAGCGCGTGCCGGCAGCGCCGGGGCTGGCTCAGGGGGCTGCGCTCGCGCAGGCGGCGCAGCTCCGCCGTCGGTACGGCTGAAGCGTCCCAGCTCCCGGCAGCCCGAAGGGCAGGGCCCGCGTCCTTTCTTTGAATGTGTTTATTTTAAGACAACTCCGCTGTATCCTTTGATTTTTATTTTTCTTTTTGGCCTAAAGTTATGGCTGGTGCCCTCCGTGCTGTCTCACGTACTTTAGTAATAGTAGGGGAGCGGTGCTGATCCTGAGCTCGCAGGGCACGGTACACCCCTGGGGACCCAGAGTCATACCAAGAGCCCAAATGAAATCGGTAATTAATCAGGGACCGTGTTTGGGGATAAAAAAGTTCTAAGAAAATATTTGTGTTTCTTCCTCCAACACCTGTGGGAATGTTTGTCTGTAGTGTCTTTGTATCAGTTTTGCAACTGAGCCAAACCCATGAAAATGACCTGTATCTCTTCTGAGACCCCAAGAAAGTTAATTTTGTTTTTCACCCCCGCTTTTATTTTATACAAATGGGATAGGCTATATAAAATACCTAACAAATTTAATTATTCATGTTTAGTAACATCTTTAAATTATCCCTGGAGCATCCTTGGATTCAGCCCCGGTGTGGGTGAGTGGGGTTGCAGGGTTGCAGGTGTAGAACTTCTCTGGAAGGGAATTAGTTGGTTTTGTTGTGCTGCGGTAGCGGGTCGGAGCCCTGTTTCGGAGCAGGACCCGCAGGATGAACTCTGCCCCGGCAAGGCACATCAGGCACATCAAAAGCAAAAGATAGCGGGGTTAAACCACAGCAACATGAGTCAGGTAAGATTTTCTGATAGGTATTTCCAATATATGCTGCAAAATTGCATCAGATTCCTTTTGGCACTTGTCTTAAGTGCATCCTCCTGGGCTCCCCAGGAGGTTATTTATAGATGCAGGCGCTGCTCCCGACATCCATCGAAGTGGTAACCTGGGCCCGGGACGTTACTTCTGTTCTTTGAGTAGCTACAGTTGAGGGTGCCAAAGCTTTGCCTTGGGGAAAAATTATGTTTTAACATTGGTTCTCAAATGAAAAAACAGCAGCAGTTATTTAAAACTTTGTGTGGTGTAATTGAAGCTTGTACTGTGCTGCGCACAAATCTGGGGTAGGCTCAGCAGCCAAAGTGAGCTAGTTAAAACATAATTGATTGGAGAGTAAGCGTTTGATCATTGTCATCGTACTACATAATAAATACACCCGGATTGACTGATAGGATGTGAAATGTGAGGGGTTTTTAAATGCAGCTCTGAGTCCGGGCCCTTACAGAAAAGGGCTTTTAAAAGTATCCATGAGGAACTTCGTATAAATTGTTCCAAATGTGGAAAAAGAGCACACGTTACTGGAAGGAGGTGCAGTAATGTTTTTTCCACGTGGAAATGAGTGGCCGTGCTCGGTCTCTCGTACCGCGTTCAGCTGGCAGCACGCAGGGTCGGCGCTGGTGAGCAGAGGGGTGCCCGGCGCTCCCTCCCCTCCCTCGCCGCGAGCCAGCGACCCCGTGCCCAGCCCCGCGGCCACCGCGCTCGCTCTGCGCCGGGAATGAAGCTGAATGTTTGTCAGCCCGCCTTCCAGCCGCTGTTCCAGCCGCCTCTGTCGTTCCCCCTGCTGTACCGTGCTAAGGAAATGCCTGGTTTGATCTGCAGCCGGGTTTTTAAAAACTTACATTTTTCTGATGGAAAATTTGTTTTTAAAGTGGAGGGTTCTGTGCGGACCCCGGCGGTTCTTGTTTTGTTTGTGTGCTTGTTCTTTTTATTTATTCCTGTGATTTTCCATCAGGGTGCTAAAAATCCACAAGGCGGTTTTCAGTCAGTCCTAGAAGTGAAATAACTGAGATTTGTTCACACATGCAATATTGAGGTATGACCAGTTTAATTAAACTTCTGCTTATTCTGCAGAGATAGAGTATGAAATTCATCTGACGTCCATCTTACACACATATATCTCTCTTAGGAGAACTTAGTGGTTTATTTTCTGGGGGAAATACGTGCCTGAGTGTATTTTGGTAGAAGTGGCGCGGTAGCCCAGCGTGGCCGGTTGGTCACCATCAGTCCTGTGGATGGTCATCCAGTACCGGGGAGGACGTGCCAGCCCTGAGAGGGAGGGATGTGCGAGGTTGTGCTCTGTGTGTGTGGTACAGTATATGTATTTATAAATACAACTTCAGAAATGGGGACAAGGGCAAAGTAGCTCAAATGAAGAGCCAATTAAGATAATCTAAGCAGAATGAGGATTAGCGGCCTCTTAATCTGAAGGATACCTAAAGTGCATGTGGCCAGTTTAGATCAAAGAAACATTGTCTCTGTTGGGGACATTTGGAGGGGGTTTGGGGTGAACGGGAATTAACAGTGGTGATTTCAACTTATTGTCCAGCGCAAAATATTGCTGAATAGTGATCGGGGCTGTGGTGGGTCCTGCTGGCCGAGTGTCTCACAGAATATCTTGCTTTGCTGTAATGTCATCCCTGTGGAAGCTTGAAGAAGTGAGAATATTGGATATATCGTAAAGAAATGATTGTTCATATAAAAGGGGTTCACGTTTTGCAGTTTTCACAGAAAGCTGAGGACGCTAGCGAGTCCATCAGAGAGGAAGCTGCTGTGTGCTTTCTTTTTTACAATGAGTTGCAGTGCCCGTCGTGACCTTTACTGCCGCTCCTACCGCCGAGAGAGGCTGGTGGGAAACGCGCCGGTAGGGCACGTTCGCGTGCCACCGGCTGGCAGCAAAAGTGAGGTTACATTTGCACCCCCGTTCCGGGACACGGATTTTAAATCGGAGCAAATAGGAGCGTGTGCAGGATTCCACTTTGAGCACCTATTTATTTTAACGCTGGCGTTGCGAAGCCTTGTGGGTCCGCGGTGGCTGCGGGCGCTGGGCTGGCTCCGGTGGTGTTTATTGGGAAAAGGGGTGCGCAGCAGACCCCGCCGTGGCGATGCTCCGGGGGTGGGGAAGTCGCCGTGCGAGCGAGCGGTGACTTTTCGGGAGAAGGTCCCTCTGTTGACTCTATTACTCTGATGAGTGGTTTAGCGAGTTCAGAGCGGTGCCGTGTTAATTGTCAGGACTGGGAGGGTGGGAGCAGATTTCACCGGGGGCAATGGAAGGGATCCAATGAATTTCCACTCTGTTTCCCCGCTTGGCAAACCGGCACTTACTGTCACTTTGCATAAATAGGTTTATTTCAGAGGGTCAGCCGTCACCACTCCCCCTCTTCCCCTCCCGGCCCACCCTCCCCTGAAGGAGAGGAGGCCGACGAGCATTTAATTTCCCCAACAGCAGGTGCTTGTCATCCATCTGAAGCTAGCTGCCAACATCTGGTGCGATTGCCTCAGCAAACGCCGTAACAAGGCGGCCTGCAGTTCAAACGCAGAGAGAGCATTGCCTCTTTAATGATAACAAGCTGTTGGCTTCCCCTCTGAGATGAATTCATCTCACAGATGTTTGTCTAGTTTTGGCAATCTTATCACTATAGCTTTGGTGATTATGCTCAACTGGAGACTATTACTATAAAAGAAGTTGGAACTTGTTCCATTTTTGCATTATTTATTTATTTATCCATTTATTTCTTTGCTTTCTGGATATAATTTGTATCAACAACTGTAACGTCGGTCCCATTACCCAAGTACCCGTACATGGTTTTTATTGCATCTGCTGCACAGTAGCTCGCTACTTGACATTCCCCACTGGCGAATGTCTTTCAGCCACGCTGACATTTTTAACATTCCCCATCAACAGCTTTGTGGTTTGAACCCTCTATTTAACACTACATTTTCTGGGATTACTTGGCGCTCACTCTATCTGTTCTCTCTAATAACTGCAATATACTTACTATTTCTGCAAAGCACGAGTCGCCAAGAATATTCTGGATGCTTCCTTTTGGACGCTAGCACTCGCGTGACCTTGGCAGGGGTTTGTAATGACAATGTACGACCGTCTTCATTGTTAGGTCTTAAACATCGCCAGCCTCGGCGTGATTGTACGAAACATGGAGACCTGCAGGCTGAAGGCTTCAGCGCTCGTTTGCTAACGTGCCTTTTCTCCTGTTGTTTTGTTTTTAAGGACACATTTTCTCCTGAGCATGTAGAATTTAATTCTGGTAAATAGGATTTATTTTTGGAAACACGCTTGTGAATAGGTGACTCATGCCTGAATGAAGATGTGTCACTGTTGGTGGGGACACCACGTATATAATTTCTTAGTCTATAAATAGATGTCAGTCCAAGTATTGGTGCCACGGTGATGCTTTGCACTGACTCGTTAGCTGCGGAGTGGCTTCTGAGGCAAGTGGTTAGAGCGTCGGTCTCTGCTGCTGGAGCAGGAATTTCTGTGATGCTTAAGGAGTGGACATGGATAGCTTCATAAAATACTGGGAGTACTTTAACTGGCACAATGGAAATCAGAATCCAGACACGTTCCCATGCCCCCGTGGGGGGTTGCATTTGTAGTGCTTCTCTCTGTTGCAGAGGTGGAGAAAGTAAGCTGGGGAGTTGGGATACGTGTCAGAGCCCAGGGCTCTCCCCGCAGGCTCCTGGAATCCAAACTCGCATGTGGTCATTTCACGCCTGCACTAATTTCTGTTACTGAGGCAGATTTTAAGCTAAACGTCCAGGATCAGAGATCACTACGATTTTCAAACACTGGAAGTAACAGTTCCTTCTTCCCGTTGCTGATGCTAAACTGGTTATGTGTTGTTGATGTTTGCTCAACACCATTTACCCACCAACACAGCACATATGGTTTAATGTCTGTCTTTTTTTCTGCTTCTGCTGTAGTTACAGTATTATTAAAAATCCATTAAATTTTAATGTACATCATAAAGTATGTGCTCCTGTGAATGCGAGCACAGATAATTATTTCTGATGAATAAACCAAAAGGACAAGTATGTAAGAAGTTCATCCTGCAGCTTTCAATTTTCATTATATACATCTCCTGCAGGGGCAATCGTTGTGATGTTGCAGCTGGTTATTTCTGTGGCCTGGCTCTCCCTGGAGATGGATGATGACAATGCAAACTTGAACTAGCAGAAGTGCCAATGTTTTTGCAGGCATATTTGTAGATAAATGGTTTACCAGGGGAGGTAACCCTCTGGAAGGTAGAGGATGTGAAGAGCACTGCAACACAGCAGCAACTTTCTCAGAGTTTTTGTTCAGCACGTATCGGCTTTGTGGAATCTTGGAAAGTAACCCAATTATTTCTCATTAAAATAACCCAGAAATCTAGCAACAAGCAAGGTGTCATTGCTGAAACACCACCGGGAAGCTAGGCAAGCTCTTCGTGGTTTCCAGGGCCTGGAGTAGGCGAGGGAATCATTAAAAATAATGCATTACACTGTCCATAAAGTTTCATGCAGTATATAATGGTCCATAGGGGCCTCACCTAGTTTTCCATATATGATACATACATAATGGTTACAGCTTCTCATTAACTTTCCCATAACACTGAATATACTTCGCTTTAACACCCCCTTCAGGCTTCACGTTATTTGCCAAGCGTTTCCTAAGAAGCAGGAACTTAAATATTTCTCATACTTGCCTCCTGTCCCCACCAGGCTAAAGGAGTTTTTGGCCTCTCTTCTGTCCGTTTCCTTTCCTATTCCTGAACGCTCTGGAGAAAGCCCAGCTCTGGCAGAGTCCCGTCCTCTTGCTGAGAAGATGTTCCTAGGGTTCCCCTGCTCTGGTTGTGAGAGTTCACCCCAATGCTGTTTGTGTTTAAGAGCATGTCTGCACCCCGAGAATTAGCCATGGTGTAGCACATAAACTCTTGCCGGGACCTTGGTCTCAGCAGTGGCACATGGCCCTTAGCAATGCCAAAGAAGAAAGCCAAATTATCCCAAGAAGTCCCAGAGATCCCACCAAATCCTTTGTACCTATGGTTTCTCTGTGTTTGGGTATTAGTGCTAAAAACTGCTCAGGACTTGATGGATCCTCCATGGTGACCTGGTTGCTTTTTGCCCTGGAAAGACGTCTTTCAGGGCTTGGCACAGCTGGCGGTGAGAGTTTTCGCGGAGTTTAGATAAGTTAGTACTGAGGAAAGGGGGTGTTTTGAGCTGCTGTGGTCTGTCCGATGAGGCCAGGAGTAAAGAGGAGAAAGAAGGCGTTATGGCTGCGCTGGCACCACGGTTGAGGAACGTAGCTTTGCAGACGTGGCACTGATTTACTGTGTTATTTTGGTCTCATTTAGGTCCCCACCCAAAATCTGGGGTTAATAGTGTGGCTTTCCCATTGCTGCCGTAACTGCAGGCTTTTCCGAGGGGGAGCGAGCGTGTCTGTGTGCAGCACCTTGCCATGACCTTGATCAAAGTCATAGTGCTGCTGTGATACCAAATGATGACAAATAAATTCACCTTCATACAGTTTAGTCTAGCTGGCGTTCTTCCTCCGTCCCCGATCCTCCCTGCGAAGCATTTTATTTACTTTTCCTGAAATGGAAGAGGCACTGTTACATAGTCCTCTTTCAAAAATAAACCTCTAAAAAGGAAAACAAAAGAGAAGGAACAAAAATCAGATGTTGTCTGATAATACAGAGCAGATACCGATCTTGAGTTCAAAGCAACTTGACCCAGAGGTTTGTTTAAGCGTAACACAAATTCTACCATTTTTGGACAGTTTGAAACTCTTCTCCTCTCCCTCCTGTACTTTTGGAAAACAATCAAAAAAAGAGAACAGTAAAATTGTAGAAGTAACAGCTATTGATTTTTTTGTTTTGTTTTGTTTTGTTTGCTTTGTTTTGGGTTTTTTTTTTCTTTCCTTTTTTTCCCCCCTGCCATCTTCTTCAGTTAGATTTATGCTCCAGAGTTCACAAAGTCAGTTAGGTGCTATGGAAAAGCTGTATTTCATTTGACCTTCTGACTGTATTTTGACTTCAAAAAAGTAAAAATACCTGATAAAGACCAGGCTGCATCACTTCCAAGCCCAGCAACAGATTCTTGAACGGGGAGAAAGAAGAGGAGTGAGAAAGAGAGAAGCCCCTTGCCCGCTGTCTGAGGGCCCCGTAGAGCCACGGTGGCCCACCCCGTGGGGCTGGGGCTCCCCTGCACGCCGTCCCCACCCCCTGCCGCCCCGCACGCGGTACTTTGGGTGTGCTGCGAAGTTTGACGAGCTGTATTTACTTACTTACTGGCCACTTGCAATGTCTTATTGCTGTTTGGAACTCACTGGGAGTGAGCTCTGAGCAGTCGGGGACGCGGGAGTGAGCTGCGCTGGCTGCTCGTGGAATCTGGATGCATTTACTTGATGGACTCTTCAGGCTGTGATGACTCCAGAGGAGCCCGTCGTGTCAAAAGAGAAGAGCTGCAGAGATTAAATACCCAGCGACGGCGAAAGCAAGTGAATCAACGTAAACATCGCTCCGTCTTCGCGCTCCGCCTCCCCGGAATGTGACCTTGTCTGCCCATGTCCCCAGGGCCGGCCGTGGCAGGAGCACAGGGAAGAGCGTCCCACCGCTGCCGTCACCTTGTGTCGCCGCTCGCTGCAGGCTGCCGGTCCTGGGGCCGGGGTCTGCGGCTGCAGGAGGAGCGTGCTGCGGGGAGGGGAGGGGGCTCGAGCGTTTCTTTTAGTGAAGGGTTCAGCCGCTTTTTCCTGCAGATTGACTGAGGACGTGTGTTGGATTTTTACTCGCAAAGCGAGAACGAGCAATTAGAATTGTACCTGAAGGAAAGATGTCCTCTCCTTGCTGCTGTTTGATGTTTCAAAGCACACCACGTAGCACATTTTACTTTCCTTTCGGTGAATTGAGGAGGCTGACACTGCCTCGCGAGGCCGCCTGGTGCCAGCGGCCGGAGCCTTTAATGTTATAACCTCTACCTTCCCTTTGCTGAAAATGGAACTTGAGAACGTTCCCGTGAGCGGCTGCGACACTGCGGACTAACTGGGTTGTACGTGGGAGCGCTCAGCTCGGTTTGGGTGGCTTCAGGCTCTCTCCCCCCAACCACAACTGCTGGCAACCGGCCCGTACGAGGCGTGAGGCTTCGTGGCTTGCGTTCGTTGGCAAACGAGCCTCTTGAGTGCCACTGGCTTAAATACCTCAGTGCCATCAGCAGATACAGCTTTAGCACTTTGCGGTCGTGTTTCTGAAGTTAATAATTAGCAAATGTTGGCTATTCCGCACTCCCAAAACGGCAGAGGAGGATAAATGAAAACCTCTGTAATGCCAGAACTGCGTTTTGTTCATCAATAACTGGGATACGGGTTCCTGGCAAAATGTAAGCTTTGTGCTTGGTCGACTCATAGGTCATCGTTTCCATTCCTGCTTTTCTGTTTAAGGGGATACGTTTATATACTATCCCTTGACCTAAAAATTTGCTCCATAAAACATACAGAAGGTGCAGTCTGAGATAATGCATCTTTCGGGACCGGAGGCTTGCTTCTGATCTCTATTTACATGATGTAAATCAAACTGGAGTAGAGCCGTGGAAATAGGGCAGGCCGGCTCGTGCACCAGGGGCTCTTCAGCCTTATCACGGCAATAATTCTGTGTAAAAATGCTAATACGTACTACGGTTTTGCCACAGCCTTTGGTGATCAGGGAAATGCTCTAAAAATAAAAGAATTAGAGGTAGTTGATGATTTCAGCCAGATTGTTTTAGACAAAACTCCTCGAGATGAGGGGGGCTCTACGCCCACAGGGCGTGAGGGAGCGTGACCCAGCGGTGAGCAGCCCTGCGGGCTGCGCTGCTTTACACCAGCTGCAAATCGGACGCTTTATTTTGTATCATATATGGCTGGAAAAAACCCATTGAATGAAGGATGAGCCTGTACTCCTCCACGTCTTGTTCTTCTCTGTACTCTCGTGGCCTCCACAAGCAGGAGTTGGCGGTGAAGCATCGGTGTCGGCACGCAGCCATGGCCGCAGCCACGCGTGGTGTCTCGTGAGCACGTGTGTGCTTGTTGCTCATAGCCCGGGAAGAAATCCCTTCATTTGCTTATAGTGCTACTGAAATATTAATGCAGACAAATCATCCGGTTTAAACCGAACATCAGACCAAAGAGAGAGAAATGGTGTGTGATGCTCTCCGTGGTTTGTAAGGGGAAACGTGCCCCCGCTGCGACTGAATCCTCTGGCAGAGCGCCCTGTGTCGGGCGCGCAGGAGGATCTCTCGTAGCCGGGGCGTCCAAGTGGGGAGAGTTTCAGTCTTGAACCCTTCCCCCGGTTCCCAGGGGCTGAGGTGAAATGGGAAAAGGAGCTTCACTATTTTGCATCATTTGTGGCTGACTGGGAGGATTTGGGAAATGTTAACTGCTCTTGGGACTTTTTCAAACAGACTGTTTAAAGTAGTTATCTTTCCCAGATGGTAAATATAGGAGACATCCTCAGCAGCCTGCTAGTAATAATAATACTTACATGGCACTTTACATTTTCAAAGTGCTGTCCAAGTAGCTGATTTGTCTTGTCTTTTGCAGTGATGTGTAGTTAAACTTGAAGGATATTGGCCTGAATTTGGAGCAGTTTGTCAGCCACATCTGTGGGCGAATTTACTTTTCTGCTGTTTTGTACTATGTGAGTAAACTGATTTCTCCTGTGTATCCTGACATTGACTCCAGTCTTTCATCTTGGTAGTGAAGAAGATGATCTTTAAGCAGAATGGAGAAGAAAGATGTCTTTCTGCCTATTGCACTACAAAAAAGATGAGCACAGCTGTACAGAGAAAGGATATTCTTTTTTTCAGCCTATATAACGTATAAATTAACTTAGACATTCTTAAAAGGAGCGTGCTTTTTTCCTGTGGAATGACCCCCCTAACTCTTAGCCACACAGCGGCTCAGTATATGCTTTGGGTGCAGCTAACGGCAGTTACAGTGTTTGGTGTTTCTTTTGAGCTGGGGAGAATCTCAGCCATGTTCCGCCCGCCGGACCGCTGGAGCCGTGGGATGGTTCACTGCCTTAAACCCGGACTCCCTCAGCAAAACCGTTCGCTGTGTTGCCTTCGTTTGGGGACAGGGGCAGGGCCGGGACCGGCACTATGGAGGCAGTGGGGGCATTCGCTGCGACTGACGGCCCCCGCCTTCTCGCTGCGGGGACGGGGTGGGCCAGAAGAGGGTCCTCTCGGCGCCGGAGGAGCCCCGAGGTTGCTGTGCCATGCCCTGGTTGCCTGTCCCTGGGTGGCACGTGGACAGCCACGGCACCTCTGCCATGCATCTCCCTGATGTCATCCATCCCAGGGTTTTCTTTTCCTTAAAGGTATTTCCAGAGAGCGTTAGGTGCAGGCGGAGGGAATAGGTTTGCACACCTGCCTGCAATTAAGTAGTTTGTTTTTATGCTCCTTAATCTTTTACGACAGTGGCAAGGACAGTCTGTGTAATGCGAAATTGTCATTAAGCCAGTGTGTAATGCTCATGAATGAAAAGCTCCGCCCCGCGCCCCGCTTCCCGTTCTCGTAGTGTCGGCCGTGCCCCTGCTCGCTGCCTCGTGCGGATCTCAGCCCGGCGTGGCAAACGCCAGCGGTGCCGAGGGCTGGCGCCGGCAAGAAATGGAGTGTGGAGGCCCAGGGTGATGGTGGTGGCTTGTGGGAAGGGTGGAGGAAGGAAGAAATCATCCTTAGTGAAAGGGGCCAGGGGAGAGAGAGCCAAGTTCCTAGAAAGAGGACCTTGCAAGGAATGTGCAGATGACATGAAAAAGTAATTAAAAGGAAAGCCCTAATGGGACGTTAGGGGGAGATGCAGCTGGAACTTGAATAAGCAAATGTAAAGAGGGAATTAAGTTTGTAAGCTTTCCTCCAAGGAACCGATGGGGAAAATACGGCAGCGGCTTCTGTTGATGTAAATCAGCATCGAGCCCGTTGCTGAGGAGCTCCAGCCTGTGAGTGTGGTTTGTTTCATATTTGCCAGTCCTAAACCTTGAAAAAGCACGGGGAAGGAGGATGTGGCGTTTTGCAGAGGTGACGTGAAGGACACTGGATTCCAAAGCAAAGGATATTGACTTCAAAAATGAAGTGAAACTGTTGGTAATGTAGTTTGCCTGGGGCGATTGGTGGTTTGCTATAAGTAATATTAATTTAAGTGTATAATGCTTTAAATTATCTGGATAATTTAATCTATGTGATTTTAAAGAAATAATTTATCAGCCCTGATCTTGAATAAAAATAAAATAAAACAAATGGAACAAACCCCTTCAATTAATATTAGCACTGCTCTTTTACTCTGGAGAGTAATATACAGCAGAGACATTTATTTTTAGCTGTGAATAATTTGCATGTGTGTTTCCAGATGTATTCTTAGACTTTGTACTGCTTAAAATTCAGCCACCACAGTACATAGATCTGAATTTTCCTTTCCATTTTGTCTCTGACACTGTGGGTATCTTTTTTTTTTTTTTTAATTCTTTTTTCTCTTTTTTTTCCCAGCAGAGGTGGTGGAGGGGGGGTGTGATGATTAAGGCAGCCGGTAAGTCTCTTAGTTCCTCTGAACTTTACTCCCTCGGCGAGGAGTGACCTATTTAGATGAGGCCCTTTGATGGAGTTGGGGAGGTCAGGTGAGGTCAGAGCACTGGCCGTGCCAGGAATCCCACAGATGCAGGAAGCGAGGAACTTCTGGAGGATGCGGGTTGAACAGGCAGTCATTTCAGTATGTTCTTTCTCTGCGTCTGCATTTGTTCTCCTGCTAAATTCCTGAAACAGAGAGGGCCGGATCCTCTGCAGTGCCGAGAACAGCCGTAGTGCCTCTGCGTTTTGCAGGGGGGTGAAGAGTCCCCGGGGGCAGCGGTCGGGGGACGGAGAGGGCAGCGGGTGAGGACACGGCAGCGCCCGAGCTGAATTCTCTCTGGCTCCGATACCCCATTCGGTGGATCACTCAATGCTTACGCAGATGCATACAAATTGCGACCCCGCCGCCCCGACTCCTCCTTCCCAGACCCATCGGGTCTGTCTCCTTCCTTACAGCTTGCTGTCTGAAGACGGGGGCTGCACAGATGCGTTAAATCATCCAGCCTTTTTAATTTCTCTTAATTGCCATGTGGAAGAAAGGGAAGGAGGAAGAATGCTCCTCTCAGCTTGGATGTCCCAGAGTAAAATCCCAGCTGAGCAGCTTAAAATAGACGGTCAGCTGGTTGGGAGGACTGGAACTAGCCCGGGGAGCATGGCATCTGTCTCCCAGGAATGCTGCCTGGTCATCAGGCCGGATAAATTAGGACTAGTACTGCTCTGTGTGTGTGCGAGAGACAGAACGTACTGAGGATGGGGAGGTGCCTGAACGTCGGTGAGGCTGGCTTGCTCCGGTCCTCTGACATCTGCCTGGGAATCGATAATTCACTGATTGTGGAGTCGCAGGGCTAAAGCATTGATGTGCTGATGCTGTGGCGGTGCCGCTGCCCCGGCAGCGCCTGCTCCTCCTCGGTCTGCCCCAGCGGTCTCTGGCTGTGAAGCTACTTTTAATGGTGCATCTAATAACTGATCCAGCTAAAAAAAGGGGGTAGGGAGGGGGAAGATTATGCCTATGATAGGCGCACAATGACCAAGTCTGTATTTTCCCTTCTGTGCCTTTCCTCCGCACGCTGCCGCCTCCCTCCCTCCGGGGCAGGGGCTGGATCCAATGACGGCGCTGCTCCTCCTCAGATGCAGCACAAAACAGATTTTTCTAGTGGCTGAATTTAATCACTTAGATGCAGAACACTGATAGACTGAATCAATTTAATTCCTATTGCTCATGACTGGGAGGGGAGAGAGGGGAGGAGGAAGGTCATAACAATTTAGCAAGCAACAACTTGGCCTCAAAATGTAACCAATAGGTCGGTCTTTGGGTTTTTCTTTCTTTTTTTTAAACTGCCCAGGCCAAGATGGCAACCTCAGGGGATGGGAAACACCGTGCTCTGCAGAGCGGGGAGAGGTCATTTCTTGGTGTAAGGTCTGAAATGCCGGGGCTGCTACAGGGCTGTAGGATCACCTCCCTTCAGGAGATGAAGTTGGTGGTACCCCTTATTTTCCTGAGGGAGCTGCTGGAAAAGGCGCCGTACCATTGGGTTGGGAACGTCTGAACCGGTGCGTAGTGTCTGAGCGTCTCGGTGTCGTGTGTGTTTGCCTCAGAGCGTGTCTGCCGAGGCGGCGAGTGCAGAGCTGCGGGGCGCTCGGATGGTGCCAGATCTCTTTGGGAGACTTCAGTTACCTGCTGCGGCACAGTCTTGCTCAAAGAATAGAAGGATTTAATTGGAAATGGAGCGGTCTGTGAGTCTTCTTTCAAAATAAGGCCCAGCTTTTCCTAGTATCTGTTGCAATTACAGTGTTCCTGTTCCATACGACGTCCAAAGCTAAGGCTTTGTTGGCAGCAGCCGTGTAGTGCCGTTTCCGAGGGTGGTGTCTGTCCAGCCTTGTGTCTGGGACACGGCCCTTTCTGTGCCAGGGGCTTTCGGACACTTGCAATTTCGGTGATTCCAGGAGATGAGACTTCTGCGAAGAAGAGATTCATGCAGGTGTAAGCTGTTGATGTTGGATTCATTTTTTCCAGTCCTCCCAAGAGAAGCCTTAGGTGCATCACCCTTAGTGTCAGCCCCGGGTGGCTTTTCAGAAGAACCTTTAGCAGTTTCTCACACAGTTCTTACCCAGGTGGGTGCTGCGGGGCGTGGGTGAGACTGTCGCTGCTGTGGTGGGGGATAATAACTCGGCAGCGATGCTGCGCCGTCCCTCATGGGGAAGCAGCCGCCCTCCCGGGGTCTCCCGAGCTGCCACCCGCCGGACTGGGCAGAGCGGCACAGCCCTCGTCCAGGCGCTGCAGCCGCCCCGGGGCTGGCGTTAGAAGCAGCCCTCGTTCCTAAGCGAGACGCGCAGTAGTGGTGAAGTAATAAAAGCAAACTTGGCCAGCTCGACGGCAAACTTGGTCGCCTGCCACAGCCATCAGCCCATATGCACAGTGGTAAATAAAAGCTGTAGTTGAATTTCTTTCAAGTTTTATATAATACTCGTTACAATATGGAATGCAGGGGGGGGGAAATCCCTCTTACGAGTAGTTCTGCTAAAAAACAAACCTGAGCCTCCCTTTTGTGAGGTCGTCGCGCAGCAGGGAGCGACGCTGTTGGGAGGAGAGAGCTCTCCTGTTCGCTGCCCCCTCTCTGCTGCGGTACCCCAGAAACGGCCCCGGCGCCGCCCTTGCTGGGTGAAAAGCTCGCGGCTGAGGGGAGCTGCGCGAGGACGCGGCATTAGCGCCCAAAGGCAAAGCAAACTGGATATCCAGACAGCTAGGGCAGGGGTGGTGCCTTGCCGGGCCCGTCTGCCCAGCTCCTGCGGCCCGGTACCGCCGGCGGCGCTGAGCAAGGACGTACAGCACAGCAGTGACGGCGGGAGCAGAAGGGGAGGAAGTTTGACTGCGCTAAGTGACGGTCAACTTAAAAATAGACCCGTCTATTTATAGTGTTGGCAGCACGCTGCTGCCCCCCCAGCGAGAGGTGCAGCCTGTCTGCAATAGCACCTACACACACACACACACACACACACACACACACACGTGTTGTGGGCAGAGAGAATGGTGTGTGTGCGCTTAAACACAGCCCCGTGCTGCGGGGAGGCGGACAGTGTGACGCTGGCGGTGTTGCTCCATCGCTCTTCTCCCAGCCCCATGTTCCTCTCCAGCACGAGCTCTTCGCCTCGGCCAGGCACCTCCTCAGCCAGTGCATGGCACGTGTGGCTACTGGCACGACCCTCCCGCTTGCCCTGGGGCCAGCGCAAGGCCACGGTGTGCACGGGGCGTGATGGCGCCTGCGGCCTGGGCAGGGAGCGCTGCAGCTGGCGGCAGGGCGGGTGGCAGCACTAGCGCGAGCGATTTGGGTGTCTTTTCCCTTCGTGCCTGGGCTACGGAACGCCCGGCTAATGTGTGGGTGGCCTCGTGCTCTGTTGCTGCCGGCGAGGAAGGAGGTGTAATGTAAACACCGTTTAATTGCCACATGTCGATCGCAGGCGAGTCTTCTCGTTTATAGACGGAGGCAGCGCCAGAGACCAGCCTCGGAGAGGAGGGCGAGCGGGGTCGGGGTTACACGCCGCGCAGAGGCCACGCAAATTACCACGCGTGCCCTTGCTGCTGCGTTTCTTCCCGATGGGGCAAGACGTGGCCCCATCTCTCCCCCTGAGCTCCAGTCTCCCCATGGCCAGGAGGTGTCTGGCCTAGCAGTGGGATGGGGGAAGACCCGAGGCCGTGGCTCGGCGCGCCATGGCTGGACAGGCCGCTCGGGCNCAAATTACCACGCGTGCCCTTGCTGCTGCGTTTCTTCCCGATGGGGCAAGACGTGGCCCCATCTCTCCCCCTGAGCTCCAGTCTCCCCATGGCCAGGAGGTGTCTGGCCTAGCAGCGGGACGGGGGAAGACCCGAGGCTGCGGCTCGGTGCGCCATGGCTTGACAGGCCGCTCGGGCCCCGCTCCCCCGGCGCTGGGAACTGGCGGCCATTCGTGTTCCTAATTCAGCCCTTCCTGTTGTTCCCACACAGGTATTTTTGTTGCCATTGAGATTTTCTGAGCTGACTTTGGGTTTTTTGAATATAAGCGGAAAATTGAGTCGGTTTTGACCCAGTGGGGAAGAACGAAGATGGCGGCTGAGTGCAGAGAG
Organism: Anarhynchus alexandrinus; assembly: GCA_008711295.1. Lineage (NCBI taxonomy): Eukaryota > Metazoa > Chordata > Aves > Charadriiformes > Charadriidae > Anarhynchus > Anarhynchus alexandrinus. Next base: position 1,245,034 of record VUYV01000224.1, on the reverse strand, counting down.
GCCCTCTGGAGGGCTCGTGGCGGGTGAAGCGGGAAGTCCTCTCCGGGGGTCGCAGGGAGAGTTTGCTTTGGCTTTAGAGCGCAGTGTTGACCTGCGCATTTTGCCATCTGTTCTCCTGCCCTGCTGCCGCCCGTCCCGGTGGCGCGGGGACCCCTCGGCGCGAGGGCTGGCGGTGCCGGGGATGCGCGGGGGTCTCCAGTCTCTGCCGGGACGGTGCCACGCTCTTTCCCGAGCCCCCAGCAGTGGCTCCTGTGCTGCACACTCGGCACATCGCCCAACGAGCGGGACGGGACGGAGGGAAGAGCCCCTGCGAGGGGGTGGGTGCCTGGTGAGCCGCCCTGCCGCGGAGAGCGAGGCAAAGCCGTCCGGCGTGGCGAGCTGGTCGTCGGTGCGATGGCCCGTGGCAGTGCGCCGGGGACCGCCACCCGCCCTCTTCGCGGTGATAAAACTACCGTTCTCCTGTCCTCTCCTTCGGCAGGGAAGCCAGGTCGCCCCTCTGCTAGCGCGGACACGGAGCGGGGCAGAGGCGTCGATTCGTTTCGTGTACAGTCTGTTCTTAATAGCGAGGGGTTTTTTCCTCCCATTTATTTTCAGCTTCCCGCTCCTAATCGGAGGCTGTTTGGGAGAGTTTATTCTCATGAGCTTTCACATTCCTAAAAGGGAACCTGTGCCACTGCTTCCATTGCAAACCCCCGCTTATAAAAATATCTGCTTCTAGTTGAAACTTAATCTAATTAAATCTTAATTATATGGAGTCCCAGGACAAGGTTGTGATTTTTTATATACATTTAAAAAAAAAAAAAAGGAAAAAAAAATGTGTGTAGGGACTGTTTACTGATTGTCTGTCCAGCACTGAGGAATATTCTGTTCATTATCTGGATGTTTCTAATTAGGTTAATTTTAGGACCTCTCAGGCAGGGGTGATGGCTTTGGTTTTCATTTGTAGAGTCACTCGCATATTCAGTTCTGACCTAGAACTGGTACTTCTGTGATGGAAATAATCAGCAGAATAGTACAAGCTTTTGATGGATGGCACTTTTAGTCAGAAAAGCCAGCTCCTGTGAGAATAAAAGTGGTTTTTAGGAGGGATTTGAATAGAGAGGGTGATCAGTACGTGGGCTGAGCTGGAGTTTTCCTGTGGGACAGCGGGCAGGGAGGGGGACGGCGTACAGAGGCAGGAGGAGCTGCGTTCCTCCTCCGTCAGAGGGGCCACTCCTGTCGCCTTCACGGCACCGGTGTGTTTGGCCCGGCGCAGTGGCAGAACAGTGGTCTGCTTGCGAAGCAGTAGCGCTCCCCCCTTTCCAGCACATGTTGACTCTCTGCCTAAATATATTTTCACCTAGAGGACCCTTTACCTAAATTAGACACGAAGTTTCAGTAACATTTTGCGAGGGAGCTTTTTTCACTTGAAATGAAACCAACTGGTTTTATTCCAAAGAGCATATTGAGGGGAGATTAATGTCTTTCCATACACAATTCATACAATGCCAGTTGTGGGTTCTTTTTGTTGGGTGTTTTTATTTTTTTTAAATGGAAGAGTGATTTTATATCTATGTTTCAACTTTGGACTGCCAAGTCAGGTTTGAAAGTAGGGGCTGCCGTTTCCTTCACTAGGATACACTTAAGGGTAGAATTTCTGCTTTAGTTTTCAATCTCCTGAGCTTTTGTCATTTTTTTATCACAACCTTAGGTGTTATTTAAACACTTTTTTATTTAATCAGTTATTCTTTTAAGTGGGCTTAATTGTATAAAGATTATCATGCATGAGACATCTATAATTAGAAGGGGGGATTGGTACTATTAGACAGTGTTTTAGTGAAGAAAATTATAGTGTTCATAAACTGTTTGGAGAATGGAGGCAGCATATATTAACATTCAACAAGTTTTGTGTAATCCTAACAGAGGATTGACTCTTGCTCGCTTGGGTGAGTTTGGGCTGCTCCAGCATTTCTTCTTACAGGCTTTGTCCTCTGCTCTCCTCCTTCTCTCCCTCTGCCTTTCCTCCTGCCTCGGAGGTGGAAACCGTCCCGTCTCTGCTTTGCTGCAGTGCCACGGGGCTGCCCCGCAGACCCGAACGCCGTGCGAGGTTTAGTCCGTTAAATTAAATAGCAGGAGTGGTGCAATGCCGAATGCTCTGGAGCTCCGCTCCTCCTCAGGGAAAAGCTTCCCAAACTCCCGCTCTTGGTGCAGTTTTGAACTCGACTAAAAGATGGAAGCTCTGGGTTGGGGTTCTCTTCTATGGGAATAGTAAACAAAATCAAAATCGCTTTTCACTTTTCCTTGAAAGCAGGAATGACTTACATGGCAAACACTAATTGGTGATTTTATATCGGTTGGGCTTTAAAAGCCTGTGAAGATGTTTGACTTTGGCTGCTCCCCTGGCCGGTGGCTGGTGCGGGACCTGCCGTCAGACGGACGTGCCCTGGGACAGCCCGGGTGATTTCCAGCTCGAAGGATTCAGCGGTGGGATGAACGCGAGGTGGCTTAAAGCCTTCCGGGCTCTTTCCAGACTGAGTTTTGGGCCATCTTTCTTGAAAAGAAAATGTCACCACTGGTCTTTTTGACTGGCGTCCTCCTGTTAACAGTGTGCATGTGCGAAAGTACAAATAAACATACGAAGCTATTGTGATATTCCGTATGCAGGTAGGTAATTTATTGGGAACAATTACTCTGCACATCATTTGTGAGCTGAAATGAGCAGGAGAAGGATGGTGTGCGCCGCGGCTTGGCAGCCTGCCTGCAATACGTGTATTGTGAGAATTTCTTCTCCCTCCATCTCCTCCCCTTCCCCATTGAAATGACATGACACCGGGGGACCATTGATTTCTGCTCTCCACGTTGTTAATGAAAAATTCCTTGTTGGCTCCTAGTTCTCTAAATCCTTTGAGACAGCTGCAGCAGTTTAGATACTTCAGGAGCAAACATGCCAGCCTGGGTGATGTATGACTTTGTGAACTTTCAAGGGACAAAAGGGTAGGCTTTTGTTGGCCATAAAACCGAGAGAAGCTCTTATCCATGTAATTATTACGTTTTCTGTAGCCAGTTTGCTGAACATATTTTGGTAACTCAGTACACAGTTTCCATCTCAGATGGCATACGAGATTTATCGTGTTTCTTAGTGCTTAATAATTTTAGTTTGAAGTTTAGATCCAGCCAGATAAGAGCCATGAGTCTTGATGATGCTAAATAAAGCCTTCTCATACGTTTCTTAGGACTCTAAATGCAGTCCTCATTTTCTTCTCTGCTGCGTATCTCTCTGCCAAGTTAAAGCCATTAATTTTGAGAGAAGGGAAGTATTATTTTAGATCACCTTGTAATGCTTTGTTGCCACATTTTATGTTCCTGGACAGCACGGTAGTGGAACGCTCTCTATTTATGAAGTGCAAGGTACAGATGGCAACTCATTAAAACTTTAGTGATAATCGCCCTTCCTATGGAATTACCACTTAAATCTGGTTAGTAGAGGAGGAGGAGGAGTGTCACAGAAACATGCTTCTTCTGGGTGATTTAAAAGCATATGGGATTGAGTGTTTTATGTGTGCCCCCTTGTCAGGAGTCCTCAGAGCAGATTGCCAGAATTGTTGAGCAGTTAGTTTAATGGAGGTACAGGAGCTTTTCCTCTTGATCCCTTTGACAGTTAAGCTGTCGTCTTCAAGTGCATTTTAAAAAAACCCTCTTTTAAATACAGCTTTTTTTGCGGAATAAATGGAGGCAAGAACAAGTATGTGAGGCAGCTGGTAAGGAGCTTTTTGGTCATTTCAAGGTTGGGAAGCGTTCTTTGGGGAGTAATGCATCATTGTTAGATGGCCTCAAAGAAAAAAAGGTACTTGCTTGTTTGTCCTCACTTGTGCAGATGGTAAGAGGAATGGTCCCAAGGGCTCGCTGAGAGCTTGGAAGTAGCTGGGAGTTAGAAAAAATATTTGGATTCAAGGCTCAGCACTGTTGCAGATTTTCTTTGGGACTTTAAGTCACTTTTTTCTTCTCTGCCTTGGTTTCCCATCTGTAAAATCCAGGTGAAGCATCACTGCCTTTATTGTAGCAAAGTATTGGAGGTACGTGCATTAGAGATTATGAAGTATTTAGGTAGGAGCAGGATTAAACATTAACAGAGGTAGGCAGAGTCTTGCAATGTGTTTTGAGACTTGGAGGTGGTGAGTGTGACTGGCGATGCCCCGAGGCGGGTAGCGATGTCCCTCCTCTTCCAGACAGCTGCATTCAGGCCCCGTTACAGAGCGTACTGAGCAGCACCTTGAATATACCGACACATTTCAGCTTAGAGGTGTCTGAAAAGCTTCCTGAATAAATTGCTTTTGTTAAAAATGTCACTGTTTTCTTGTAAAATACTGTTTTAAAATGGGTTTGGGATTTGCAAGCCTGGAATGGGCACTCAGGGTTCCCAGGCAATGACATCCCAGGCCTTTCTCTGGATAGTGTCGTTCTTTGTCACCTGAGCATCCTTTGTTATTTGTGTGTTTGCTGAGGAGAGGGCTTTTCATCTCATGGGTAAACTGCTGGGAGTCGGCAGAGGGGATGAGTGATGCTTTCTGGCTTTCCCTGTTCTTCCCTGTCCTCTTTTTTAACAAGTGCAGCATCTTGGAAGGTGACTTGTGCTCGGAGGAGCAGGGGGGAGGCGGCTGGGTGAGGTCGGCACACCTTTGCACAGCGCTGTCGCATTACGGCACGGTTGGCGATTTGGCCCAACTTGAAGCAGACCAGCAAATTATCCCTTATAATAACCTAAATGATCTGCCTTGCCTGGGTAAAGCGGGTACGGGAAGGGTGTGGACCTTTTTTTTCCCCTGTTCCAAGGACTTGTGCCGAAGTGTCCCCACGTCCCCTGTCTGCGCGGCTCCGCAAAGCTGTCTTTTCCTGAATTTCACTGGAGGGCAGCCAGCGGCCGGGCGGCTGCGCGCGCGCCTTACTGCTCCTGCCCTTGGCTGCAGGTTTGCTGGCGTGTGTGGGGCGAGCCACCCGCCAAAATTTGGCTACTGTTCCCCCTGAGTCACATCTGTCTGGTCCTCCTAAAGCAAACAGAAAAAGCTTTCCTGCCTTTGGTGCTGCGGAGCCAAGAGCTGTATTCGGGTCCGCTCGCTCCTTTGCTCTGGCTGCCGCGGTCAGACCTGTGCCCGGTCGCAGCGTAGCCAAGAGCTGAAATGGTGTGTGCCAGGTGAGCGCTGGCTGCTTGGCAGGAAAAAAATAATAGATGTTTTGAACAGTATCCTGTCTTTGATCAATTTTTATGTGGGAAAACCATAATGCAGGGTGGGACACAGCGAGATCTCGTAAATACGGACCTTTCTCCTCATTATAGCTATATTTGAAATGATAATTGTCTATTTAGGGTACTTAAATGAATCCCCGATTGTGTCCTTGCCTCTTGCAGTCTGATTGTGGTTCAGTCTCCGCCCTGTGCTCCACTGTCACTCAGCCAGTGCTGGAGACCGGATTTAAGTGCCTTTAGGTGCTTTTTGCTTATCTTGTAGCTTGCGTTTTGCCTCATTCGTCAGCAGTCAGAGCTTCGCTGCAGCCCAAGCCCCTTCTCTGACAGCCCTGACGTGGCTGAGAGACAGCAGAGGTGACCAGGGCCATACACGCTCCCGCTGGTGTCACTGCTGTAACGTACCCAGGTTTTGGAGAGCGGCTTCGGCCCTGTCCCGACCTCTCCTCTGGCCACTGCGGCACAAGGCGAGGGCGGGACCTGGAGCTCTTGGGTGGGTGTGCGATGGAGGTGCTCCCCGTGCTGCTCTGGGATCAGCCTCGTCTGCTTTGAGTTTAAACCTCAGCCTGTCTGCTTTGGATTCTACAGCTTCATTTTCAAAAGGAGACGAATAACTTTTTCTCTCTCTCATGTCCTCTTTAACAGCCTCTCGAGCTGTGAGTGACACTGAGTACATGTTTACTGGTAGTGGTGGGGTCTGCGGCAGTTCCTGGCCCCATGGGCAGCGCCACGCGCCGTGTGTCCCTCTGCACTCGGTGGCAGAGTTACGGGCTGGGGGCAGTGCCCCAGGGGAGGTGAAGTTGCACACGGGTAGTTCGGTCCTTATCCATGGCTTTTTTGTTCCCAGCACGTGGTGTCACTGGGGTTGCACCTGGTGGTCTCTAAATTTGAGTTAGAGTCAACTCTGGTTTGAGTTGACGGTTCGATTAGGTGGGTTTGCTGGGCTGGTCGTGTACCGCCGTCTGCTCTCCTTGCCGGGGGTGTTTCACGTGTGTGTCTCCGAGAGAAATCCCTCTCTCCTGCAACCGCAATCCATCAGCTCAGCCTGTGCAGAAGAAGCAACATCGCTCCACTTGGTTCCCGGAAAATGGATAACATCTCCGGAGCAGTGACCGTCCTGTGGTGCTGAAGGCTGCAAAGGGGGAAGCGCATTCCCAGCAGCTGCTCGGTGGCCAGCTGGTTTCCATGCCAGGGAAGGAGAGGGATCTCCGTAAGAAGTCAATGAACGGGTCAGTGACCCCAGTGGCAGCTTGTGTTTTGTTTTAGGGGAATGGCAAAAGCTGGAGGTTTCTCTCAAGTCACAAACTTGCACCCGAAGGAGTCATGGGCTGAGCAGAGAGGGAATAACTGAGGCCCCTTTGCCACACCGGGATAGAAAAAAGGGATTATGGTGGAGGAGGCAGTGGCCAAGAGCGATCAGAAGGGTTTCTGCAGGACACCTGCAGTTTCTCATAACTATGTGAGATAAGGAAAAGTAGCCAAAATTTTTTTGGAAGGGCTTGAAAATAACTGACCAATTCTGTTTCAACAAAATAATTTTTTCTGACTGTCGCTTCACCTCAGCTCCCCTCCGCCCCCAGACCTCACACAACCTCGCTCTTATGTCCAGCGCCCTGAAATTTAAACACACGTCATGTATCTGTAAGCTCTTGAGGGACCTCAGGGCCGTAAGTAGCACTGATGTGTGCTCGGCATCGTATGACCTGTGATTCAAACCGAACTTCTGCTGAGGACACGGTGGGGATCTGCCGGACGGGTTCGTCCGTTGTCTCGGAGGAGCGTGGAGGTGCAGAGAGACCCGCGCGCTCGCCGGGGGAGCAGTGCCTGCCCGCCCCTGCCCACCACCCGCCGCTCTGGGCTCGCGGGGGGAGCTGGCACGGGGGTTGTGGGGCGCTTGGAAGACACGCGTGCGCTCCCCACGTCCTGCAGGGGCTGTGAGAAACCCTGGCGAAGCAGATGAGCGCGGGGGTTTTCTGCCTTGTGCTTTGTATGCAGGACAGCGAAGGATAGAAGAATCCACCCTCCTGGAAGGATATCATCTTTTAAACAAGGCACATTTGAAAAAAATACAATAAAATTTGCGTACATTTGTTCCAGTATAAACACACATGCTCATCAGCGGCAGATGTGGAGGCTGTGGGTCTGGAGCAGCGCGCACGTGTGCAGCGGGGGCAGCGTGATGAACTGCGCAGAGCTGCTCTTCCCCGCGCGTGTTGGAAGTACTTAGTTCTGCTTTATTACCGCCACCATCCCCCCCCCCAAAAAAAAAAAAAAAAAAAAAAAAAAAAAAAGAAAAGAACATCTGCTAATGCATAGCTTGAAAAAAGCAAGCTGCAGAGGAAAGCCCGCTCGCGTCGCTGCAGCTGAACTCAGTGAAGAGTTCACAAAAGGGCACGCGAGCTGCGCTGCGGTCAGGCTTCTGGGAGCGCTCTTGGTCACACCCTGATGCGTGTTCGTGGCACTGCACGTTTGGGTTTATGTGCGGTTATAAATTGTGGGTAATAATAGCAAATGCATATTAATTTTTAATAGAAATCTGTAACAGCTCACGATGCTGAAATATGGTGTCTCTGTTGACAATTGCTATTTTTGGTGGAAACAAACCCTAAGGCCTTTGCAGCGCTTCTGTGTGTTTATAAACACTGCTGTCTGCAGGAGAGGAAATGTGTTTCTCAGCATCTCCATGCAGTAAGTAATTTTTCTCTCTGATTTAATGGAAAACTTCAAAGTCGATTCTTTGGACTACTGATTGCAGCAGTTGTCTATTAAGTTCCCTTTTGGTCTTCTCATCTCTTAAATGCATTTAGCGAAGTGCGCAGATACTGGAGGGTGGGAGTCATTTAAACAGAGACACCCCCATGCTTTTTGTATACTTGCTCCAGCAAAAGTTTTGCTGTGAAATAATGATCTCGGAATGTGTACAGGAACGCGCTCGGTATTGTAAGTACAGTGTTTTGTTTGGGCTTTCAGAAGGAAATCCAAGTTACCTTTGTTTTGTGCGTGTTTCCGACAGACGCAGTTTGTTTCCGGCGGGCCGCCCTTGCTGGGGAGCCGTGCCGGCAGCGCGGGCGGACTGCGGCACGCTGGCGGCTCCGGCGGCCGCACTCGGAGCAAGAGCTGTCTGCCTTCCCCCGGCGCCTTCTGCACGGCCGGGCCCCAGCGCTGCCTTGCTTAACGCTCGGCTGTTAATTGCTTTAGAAATCGTCACTTTCAAGCTCTTGGTGGGGGATTTGGGGGGTTTTTGTGGATAGCAAGAGACTTTCGCGTGATGGGAGTGCGTTGGAGCCGGGTGTGGGCATTGCTCAGTGCTCCTCTTTGGTCTCAGGCACCCGCAGCTGTCTCCTGCGGTTGTAGCATCTTTCTCAGTGGCCTTTGCAGATTCAAAGGCATTTTTACCTCTCCCGGGAGCGTGAAGAACCCTAATGGCTGTCGCTGTGGGCCTGAGGACGTATATCTCATCCTGTTTCTGGTTACAAAAGTTTAACCCGGGAGGTGGCGAGGTCTGGTGGGTGCTGGTGGGGCCGTTTTGTGGGTGCAGTGGTTGGAGGAGGAGAGGGGTGGTGTGCGCTCAGCGGCTGCACATGCACTGGCCAAAAGCTAGTCATGAAATACATCTCTTTTTAGACCAAATAATTTTTATTCGGCATGGTACCCAGCACTCCTGAGTGTCGGGGGGGTGAGGGTGGTAGGACACAGTGGGGAAGGGGACCCGTTGTCAGGCTGGGCAGCAAGGTGGGGTGGACAGGTTAAGGTGACTTCTTAAAACCCAGCGACTCCTCTGTAAGGGGTCAGCCCTCAGCGCCTGCAGTAGAAGGGTCTTCTGACATTAAAGGAAAACGTGTCTAAAGCTCTAAAGCTTTTTTTGAGCATGGGGGAGCATCGGTGGTGGTGGCGGGAGGTAGAGCGGCCGGCAGAGCCGGGGCTTCTGACCTGGCTGGCCAGGGCTGCGTCGGAGCTGTCTCCATCGAGGGTTCTCGCGTCACTCTTCTGTTGTCCCCAGGCAATAGACACACAGCACGTGATTTATGCATTTGGTAATTACCTGTTCCTTTTGCCCCTCCATCTTCGAGCTTTTACTGTGTTTCAATGATTTGTTCCCTTTGCCTGGAGATAAGAATTCTTCTTAGTTGTTTTTCTAGGAATTGTTTTCTCCCTCTTCCTGAAAGTCAGTCCAGAGACTGCTGGAGAGCGATGCCTCCAGAGAACGTGCGACTGTTTACCAGACACTTCAATCACTGCAGCAGTTGTTGCAGGGAGTTCTTCAATTTCTGCTGGGTCATCTGCACAGGCCCGGCTTTTATTTTTACCCTGCTAAAATTCTGCGAGACTCTCCCCCAGCGCCGGGAGCAGACGCCGATAGCCGCGATGCTGCTGCGTTGCCTCGTGGAAGGGTTCGGATTTGGGTACCACTGACTCCTCGCTTCTGCTCCGGCTTTGTTGGGGCGGAGGGGCAGCACACGGATACGGAATTTGTCACGGTGTCGGTGAAGGTGAAGTCTGCAAGCACCCCATGTGCATGTAGCTGTGGCTGTCGTTTATTAGACTATCAAGAGGGTTTGTTTTCCCAAATAACCCTCTGAATTATTCTGTGTAATTAACTCGTGAACTTATTTAAAATGATAAGGGAGTAGGGAGGAGGAGAGGAACCGTTGTGGAGCTCAGTAAACCGATAGTATTGCATAGCTTTTCCCCACTGATCACAAGGTCGTCTCCAACAGCTGTTCAGGCGTAATTAGCCAACCCCGACTTCATGGTCTGAACAATTGAAAAATTACAGGGGTCAATGACTTGGTGTCTTAAATTTTAATAAGTACATAAAAACAAAGTGCTGAGTTATTAAAAATTAATCCTGCTAAGTGGTTGTTTAGGCTTTTTGGGGATGGAAAGCCCGAGCCTGTCCATTTGTCCGGTGGGGCTGGAGCGGTGGGGGTGGTTATCTCGCTGGCCTGTGCTGCTCTCCGGCAGCAGTTTAATGGGAATGTTAAGTTTGATTATTAATTTAATCAAGGTCATATTTTGTTTATGCAGAAGTAGAATGAACTGTGGCCCTCAGTAATCCTTTCTCTCCTCGCCAGCTCAGCCTTTGTAATTCCTATAAGCTGCTCATACGAGCAGAGTTGGGATATTCACACAGTCAAGTGGATATTGTGCGAGTGTTGATTATAGTGTGCGGCTCTGCCTCTTCCTAAGTACAGAGATGTTCTATTAACACGGAAGGGAAATCTGTCAGCATTAACATTATAAGCCTAATTTTTTTTTTCCTCCTTTCGGGGCTTTGGATCCCGGTTATAGAACTTGGTTCAGAGCTTAAAGCACGGCGAGCGCGCTTTCTTCCCTCCATGCATTCTTCAAAAAGCATTCAACCGTGGCGTTTATACAAGAACAAATTTGGGAACTTCTGGCTGCTCTGATTTTACAGCTTTGTGCTTGTGTGCTGTTCTGTGAAGCCATGAGAACTTGCTACAAAAGAAGGCGAACCCCTTCTCTGACCCACCTGGCATTGTTTTCGGAGGCAATTAAGTATAAATGGCATGCAAAACAGGGAGGATAGGTTGAGCCTGGGGGTGAGTTTTGGAATGAGACGTTTATTTCCTTAAGTTGTGTGCAGGAATTCGTAAAGGAATCCAATAAGAATATTTGCTTTTATTTAAACATAAAAGTATTGGGAAGATGCGTGCTATCGGATTGCCTCGGGGATAGCTGGAAAAATCAGGAGGTCCATTAGACATATCATCTGAATTTTCAGATAGCTGGAGATAGGATATTAGATCTTTTTCCTGCATCCTCAGCACAGGCCTTTGAGTTAGCCAAGGTCATTGCTGACCAGCTTTCCAGCCTGCATAATGGGACTTTTTTATATAGCGGTTCTTAAACCTGCCTAAACAACAGCTCCAGTGAAAACTTTGGGGGCCTTTTGGCCAAGCTCCCCCTCGGAGGGGGAGAGCGCTGGGGAGAGGGACGTCCCGTGGCTGGAGCTGAGCTTCCCATTCCTGGTCTCCTCCCTCCCGGCGTGACCTTGAGCTGCTGAACTGCCGAAATCCACAGCCAGGAATATTAAGATTAAACTGATGCTGATTTTTGTTTTCTGTAATTCACTGGGCTGTAATTTATGGCTGTAACTCGCAGCTGAGCGGCGGCCACGTGAGCGTGCTGGCAGCCGAACGTGGGGGACGGCGGGGCGAGGAGGCTGCTCGCAGCCAGCCCCGAGGAGCCGCCGCCGCCCCGTGTCACCCTTCATCCTCTGCATAACGTCTCCCACCGCACAGCAGGGTCATGGGTGCGAGTGCCGCAGGGGTCGCAGGGTCCCTAGGTGCGCGCCATTCAGGCTGGTTGATAAATAAGGCGTATAACCCACCGGCATCGTCCTACCTCCCAGGGGAAGGGACCTGGGGATTTTACCCCAAGCCGTTAGTAAGGAGAGCAGGAGGCTGCGTGGGGAGGGCTGCGGACCTCTCCCTGCCCGGCTGGCGTTAGCACAGGGTCCTGACCGCGGGGTGATGCCGAGGGGTGATCGCATCCCTTCGGAGCTGGGTGCCGGGACCATCACCCCTTCCCGGCATCGCTGCTCCCCTCAGCCGCCCGCGCTGAGCTGCCTTTAACCGTCTCTCCTTTTGTAAGCAGCGAGGTGAAAGAATAGCAAGAGCCTTATTAAGATGTTTTTAGATAACGTTTGCTCAGCTGCGAGCCGGCAAAAGATTTTTTCAGAGTCTATTAGGCAGCCAGTGCTATTGAATCGTAAGGTTGATTTGAAAAATTGGCACCTAATGGTTTACAACTGGAATAAATTTCCGGAAATTGGACCGCGGAGAGAAACTTCTTTCTGTGTGTGCGTGCGGCGTGCTGGTGAGCCCGCGCCCCGGCGAGGGGCCGCTTCGCGCTTCAATCACCGCCCGGGATTTTTCCCTTCTAATTAGGGAACGCGAGGAGTTCAGATCAGCTTCTATTCATTTCTCTGTTTTGACAAAGCTGTTTGATGGGGAGAGGGTTGCTGGGGGGAGGCTCTCTTCCTGGCTGGAGTCTCTTTCTCCCCTTCCCTCCTCCTGCCGCGTTTTGTAAAGGCCAAAGCCTGAGAATTCCTGAAAAATTAATGGGGCCTCAATAGGTGCTTTGCATCCCCTGCTCCCCCCTCTCCCGCACCCACCACGGGTCACCGCTGAAAAGTTTGCAGCATAATAGCTGCACAGCAGCTGCTCTTTTGTATGTAAATATGACCTAAAGCGGGGTGGGGAGCCCCTCGGCCACCGTCACCCCGGTGGCTTCGGACCGGCGTGCTTCGGGTCGCTGAGACGCTCCGCTGAGATGCCGCAAATGTCACCGGCAGCTGTATCCCCGTCCCGCTCTGTGGGTGCCGCCGTCTCCTCCAGCACCAAACGTAATCACCGCGCTGCTAAATAATTTAAAGAGCTGCCTCGGAGGAGTTGGGGGTAGGGGAAAGGTCTCTGCCTTCAGAAAACATAAAGTCTCTCGTTTTAGTGTTTGAAATATTCAGAAGCATCCTGGAGGGCTCTGAACTCATAAGCGTCTGCCTTTTTTCCATTATAGAGAAGTCCTGCGTGGTTTTCATTACTGTTATTATTACGCTATTTCCAGTTAGCCGGTGCTTGTTTTCCAGCCTGGCTTTAAAATGAAAGGTGCTGGGGAAGCTGCAGTCCGAAGTCGGACCTGCCCGAGTCAGTCTCCCGAGGTTTCTGCCCGTACCTCTTCCACCAGGACTGAGACACTCGCTTCCCTGCCCGGGTTTGGCGCTCGGTTGAGAGCGCTTAACTTAAATCTCTCTCTTCTCCTTTCCTTGAAAATTTAAAAAATTGCCAGTTTACTCTAATAATTACTTGCTCCATCCAAAAACCCCCACAAGAAGAAAAGCCCAGCCCTGAGTGCTAAGCCGTGCTTGTCATCTTGTGGTATCACGGCACGTCTGGGATGGGACTGTGGTGGCCGTGGCCCTGCCTCTCCCGCGCGTCCCAACGCTTCACCTTCGGGATTCACAGCGAAGGGCAAAGGCCTTCCTTTTCTCCGAAGGAGGTTGGGTTTGTTTTTACTCTCTTTGTTAATGTAACACCCCCCAAAGGAAAAAACAAAATAAAGTGAGAAGTCTTCTCAATTTGGCAGTGTGTAAAGGCTTTTTAAAGCTAAACAAGAAAACCAATTATTTTTCTAACTGCTTTACTCCTTCAAATCTTTCACTGTAATGGAGATTTAGAATCCATCACTGTTTAGCTATTATTTCTGTGTAAACAGAGTCATGCCCTATTGCACCAAGCAAACAGTCAATTTTTTCCATTATACTTAGCTGCAAATAACAAGGGTACAGAATAGATGACCCGTTTTGGAGCATATTTTTCTCCGTGCGGCGCTCTGCGTGCCCGTGTCCCCGCAGGAGGCTGAGGAGGGGTTAAGGCACTGCCCGGGCTTCGCCTGGCCGTGCTCCCCCTCGCGCTCCCTGCCTTGTGCTCTCCCTGCCTTGTGCCCAGCGGAAGGGGCTGCGGGGAGTGGGGGGGTGGTCCCCACCTTGCTGCTCTCCTGCTGGCAGGTCCTCCACGGCCACGCAGGGCGGCTCCTGGTGGCTGTGCTCAGGCAGGTCTGGTGCCTTCTGAGCCCTTATGGAATCATAGAAGGGTTTATGTTGGAAGGGACCTTGAAGATCATCCAGTTCCCCCCCCTGCCCTGGGCAGGGACACCTCCCACCAGCCCAGGTTGCTCCAAGCCACGTCCAACCTGGCCTTCTGTGTAGGCAGATTTGGGGAGTTGACAGCGGTGCGGTAACTGCATCTGGGCTGGTGGGAGGTGTCCCTGCCCCAGGGATGATCTTCAAGGTCTCTTCCAACCTAAACCGTTCTGTGATGCTATAAGTGCACCCACACCCCCGAGCCCGAATACGGCTGGTGGTGACGAGCTCGATGTCCATGGGGAGCTGCCACCGGGGCTGGTTGTCCTCTGCCCTTGTCCCCAGCAGGTGGGAGCTGCCGCAGGCAGGGGCTGCTGCCCGCACCCTCCTCCCTGCTCCCAGGCCAAAACGCTTTGGAGGGGCGATGCGGGCGGGGGAGCGGGGGACACGGGGGGCGCGCGTCTCTCGGGAGGGCTCCCGGCCGGCTGGGGAGCAGCTGGGGCTCGGGAAGGTGGCTTTTCCTTCTCGTGATAGTTGGCTGGGTCTGACTTTTATTTAAATGCAGGAGACTCTTGCAGGCGATGTGTGTGTTGTGTGAAAGTGTAGTGTGCAAATATGTAGCCAGCAGCTGTTTTTTAAAATTAAACAGACACTTGAGGTTAAAAAATCCGCAAGTTCAACGTTCGCTTCCTTCTGTGCTATTGTTTGGATTATATCCAAAAACTTCATAATTTTATTTTATGTCATCGAGCTGCTTTGTTTACATTTTGCATTTCATTCACATTTCACCGTTAGGTTTTGCTTTCCAGCTCGGGCGTCACTGCCGGGGAGCAGTGTTCGCGTTGCGGGCTTCGTAAGGGGGGGTCCAAATCCAGAAACTTACTTTTGTTTTATGAATATTTTTATGTAAAATGCACTTAATGCCGGGCAGTAACCGTCGGTGGCGGTGGTGCTCGCGCCGTGGCGCCTGCGGGGCCGCCGGCGGGGTACCGGTGCGGTGGGCTGCGGTGAGTCGAAGCTGCGGAGCATCCTTGTGGCAGAGGAGGATCCGGCTGTCTCGCAGGAGCAGCTAGAAATGACAGGGAAGACTGAAATAGTGAAGTGTGATAAATTAATGGAATAAAACACTGCACAGGGCTCATTAAAAAAATAATTTTATGAGGAGCATGTGAGGAGGATTTGAGTATGACGGGAACTGGCTCTGCCGAATTCCCAGGTATTGCTGGTGAAGACCGGGAAGTGCTGATGCCTTTACACAAGACCTCAACTTGATCACCCATCATGAGAAGAAATGAATCCTGGTTGGAAGTTCCAGCGGGCAGCTGTTAAGCTGATCGAGGGGAGGGGAGGGAACTAGAAGAGTTGTTTAGTCCGGCGAAGGAGAGTGGGGGGATGCGGGTCCCTCGGCGTCCCGGGGTCAGCACCAGCCAGGGGGGCATTTCAGGGAGGAGCAGAGTCAACAAGAGAAGCAAAGGAAGTGAGATTAATAGATTTAGCCTGGAGGTTGAAATTAAGTTTCAAACTATCAGTAAGTGAAAGGGATAACATAGACTGATGGTTAAGACAGCGAAGGACTGTGAGATACAGGATGTCCCTTCCAGTGCTGAGTTCCCGTGACTTTCACACTTACAGTTCATTCCTCTTTTATAGTCTTTGACTTGCATGACTAAGAAAGAACATTTTTTTTCCTTCTTTTAAAAGTATTTTATATATAGTCTGTTCCCAATTGAGGCTTTTATTTGAGAAACAAATGCTTCTGGTTAGCTTCTGTATGGAATATGTCCAGCTTTAAACCATTGCCAGGAGCAAAATTCATTGACAGCAAAAAGAAAATAAAAACAAACATTCCCTGAGATGGGGCACTTTCGTCTGTGGGCCAGTGGGAATTATTTTCTTTAAAGGAAAATAGTATTTATATGTTTATATGTTGATGTATATATACAATAGATACGTGTATATATGCACATACAGACATCCAAACCATCCTCTGGGCTTGCCCTGAGCTGGGGACCAACCGAGGCGCCGAGCCCAACCTCTGCAGAAGGCGCAGAGCTTGGCCGTGGGGCCGTGGCCATGGGGCCGTGGGGCTTTGGCCATAGGGCTGTGGCTGTGGGGCCATGGGGCTGTGGTTGTGGCTGTAACTGTGGCTGTGGGGCCATGGGGCTGTGGTTGTGGCTGTAACCGGGGCCATGGGGCTGTGGCCGTGGCCATAGCCGTGGCCGAGGGGCCGCGTGTGCAGGGCGCTGGTGTGGGGAGGTTGTGTACAGCCCAGCTGGGTGCAGGGAACTGGGGAAGGACCTCTGGAAAAGGGAAAGTCTGGGTTTGGTAGCTGTGGTTCGCAGGAACGCCTCTCTCTCTGGTGGGCGGCCGTGAGGTGCTGCGGCTGCGCGGGCGCCCTGGCGGTGCCGGGGTGGTTTGAGCAGGGGAGCCGCAGAGCGGGCGAGCTTCGAGGGACTGAGTGGAAGTGGTTTTTATTTTAGTTATTTATTTACTTTTTTTTTGGGGGGGGGGGGAAGTGGTTTTTATGAGTTTTTTGGTGATGTGGGCTGGTGGTTTGGTTGGTTGGTTTGTTTGTTTGTTACTTCAACTGTCTTAGCTCAGGGAGCACAGATCAAACTGGAGTCTCAGGGGTAATTGTGTCCTCACCACGCAAACCTGTTTTCCTCTTTTTTTTTTCCCCTCCCTTTGGGCATGGGAAGAGCTCGCTCCGCTTTCCCTTTCACGCTCCTCCCTTGGCCTAACCAGGCAGTGCCCGCAATCACGGCTTTTGCTCAGCAGCATCTCGTACCAGAGAAGGGGGAAGAACTGAAGACGTCCTCATTTAATCCACCAGATGTTGTTTTCTGCCCGTACTGATCCTGACCAAAGCAGGTGCTGCAGGGGGAGAGACCGGCACAAACGTGTCCCCGCGCAGCAGCGCTTGCCGGCCGTGTGCCGGCCCTGGAGAGGGGCTGGGGGTCCCGGGGGGGGCGAGGAGTCCGGGACGGCGCAGGAGCATCTCCTCTGGTTTGTGAAGTGCAGATCTGCCAGAAGCTCCGCACTGGACAGCTTGTTTCTGCTGCTTTTCTCCTCCTCCCCCCTCTGCCTTTTTTTTTTTTTATTCCAGAACAACATATTGAGGGGTTTGATTTGTTTTTGTTCTTGCTTTTGTTTTTCCAAAGCCGTGAACATGTTTTAGACAAACATAATGAAACAATTTAAAAAAATAAAAGGAATGGAAATAACCTCATATAACGTGGCGGAAAAAACCCACTCTCAGCATCGTCAGCTGTGCTCACGACAAGGCGTACGCTACTGCGGTGCCTCAAAGGCACTTCAGTCTGCTTCATCCGAGAACCCCTGTGTGGAGGCAACGCTGCGATGCAGCCGCTGCTGGTGGCGTACGGAGAGGCTGTGGTGATCAGGGTCTTGGGTTGTGGGTTTGCTTTGGTTTGTTCTTTGCCAGGGTTGTTCTGGTTATGATCTTATGGTGCTTTCAGATCTGCCGGGCTTTTGATACGGCATCTCAAACAGACCTGTGGGAAAAAGAACAGTAATTAAAAGCCCAACCCTCCCCCAAACCTCCCACCTCGCTTTTGGTGGGTTTTTTTCCTTCATTAAATGGTTGGATGGATCGGGCTGCGTAGGTTGCTTTGTCTTGCTTTGATTTCCAGTATATTGGCACCTCACCTGGTGCCAGTGCTGCTTGTGGGAACCCTTGTTTGTTAGGAGGTGTTTACTGTGTGGGTTTGGGCCCTGGAAAGAAGGATGACTTTCTGAACTGCCTAGAGAAGCGGCTGTCTTTTATCACGGTTATTGTTTGAGAGTATTAATGAACTAAAAGCCATCCTGTCAGAAGAATCCTCAGGAAGATGTTTTGTTTTGTTTTTTTAAAAGGGAAGCAAAATTGTTTCTTCCCTTTTTTATTAAACAATAGTGCAGGTTCAGACTCTGTTCTGGTGAGTCTTTAATTGGCACAAAAGGGCAGTTTAGCTTCATCTTAAGGAAGAGTTGTCAAACAAGCCGGAATTGTTTGCCACTCGGAAACATATCGAGCCATATACTGTGATTTGCATCTTCTTTTCAGCCATTACATACTGCAGCAAGTTACTTCATTGGCATGAAAAGAGCCTCTAATGAGGACACTTCTCCATCTCTGATGCTGTCCCTGCAAGAAATAGAGTTCTTACCAGAAATCTCGTTTCTGGGCTGTCTGGGGCAGATCTAATGCCTGCGTTTCGGGGCGGGAGAAGGGCCGGCTGTGGCGGGCGGGTGCTCCATGGAGCAGCGAGGACGTAACCACCCAGACTGCGACTGCTCCATGTTTGATCCAGCCCTGGCCTGTGGCGTGCCCTTCTCTTTCCCATCCCCCGCGTCTCTGAAGATCGCAGAGCCCCAGACCTTGTGTTGATAAGCATGTGGATGTTCTGGAGCATCTTGAATTGAATCAAAGCAGCAAGAAATTGATTTTGCAAAGAAGCTTCTTAAATGAAAGAATTCCATGATGTAATTTTTATTTTTTTTTAAATCCATGCAGTAATTCACAGTAATTCCTGTAAATTCCGCTGTGTATCTCTCGTATAACATAGTGTTTTGGACTATTACTGGAGTATATTTTGTTATAATTGTTTTCTACTTCCTGAGTGCTTTCTGGGGTTCTTTCTCCTGGTTGGAGAGCCGGTACCATCCCATGCTGGAGACACTCGCATGGTTCTGTGGGTGTTCAGGAAGGGTGAGCGCGGTGTTTGCATGGTAAAGGGTGGGTACAGGCAGCCCGAGATCTACTGGCGGCGTGTAAGGTCTTCCAGACGCAGCTGACTGCTGGTGGCTGCACTGACACTTCAGATGCTGGTGGATCCTTTGCAGACCACGTCTGCTTTTAGTGTGTGCTGTGCGTTGTGCCTCTGCTTTGAAAACAGGCCGTGATCAAATAGACAAGTAATTAAACTGGAAACCCTTTTTAAACTTCTATTTATTTATTAAGAGCAAAGAATGCTAGTAAGAAGCCTTGCGCTGCAGCAGTGGGAGGTTTCTCCTCTGGGAATGGACTGAGCTCTCAGAGGGGCCGAAGGCGGCCGTGAGCCGGGCTGTCCTGTCCTGTCCTCCCCCCGGAGAAGAGAGCGTGCTGGGGCCGCTCTGCGGGCTGACCCGCGCAAACACCGCCGGGGCCTGCGGGCGATTGCACGAGGCGTGCTCGGCCTGAAGCGCTCCGTGTAAATCCTGGCTAAAACCCATCAGCAACCGAGGCGGTCTTCTCCGGCAAGTTGTTAATTTAACCTTTTGTTCTAATCCCTTTTGTTGCAGTGATGATTTAGTACAAACCCAAGAAGAGAGGGGAGTGCTGTTATTCTTTACGGGTCAGGACCAGCGCTGCCACTGTTGCGTAGGAGGGAGAAGCGGAGGGCGCTGGAGGGGAAGGGCAGAGCGCGCTGGTGGCGGCGTCGAGCGGGGACACGGCACGGCTGCGCAGGAGAGCAGCGGGAGGGCGACGAGGGGCTGCGGTTAAGTGGCCACGCCGTGGCACTCTGCCCTCCGCCACGTTGAACGTACACGCTGGTACTTTTCAGAGTAATTGCTGAGACTTCTCCATTTTCCCAGGGATTTCTTCTCCGCTGCGGTCGGTGGAACGCGGGGCGTGCTGCAGGCCGGGCTACGGGAGCCTAATTAGAGCAACGCTGTCAGCACGGGGCTGCGTTCGGTAATTGGCACCGCGCGGATCTCGCGGGCGGCCCCTGCTGCAGCCTGCCTGCCCCTCCGCAAGCGCCGCGCGTTTTCCCGTGCAGTGCGGCGCCAGCCGCCCCGTGTCCCCGTCCCTGTGTCCTCCCGCGCGGTGCTACGCCGGGCGAGGACTGGCGGTTGGCAGCTCCGGGAAGAAGGTATAAAACCCCAACAGTTGGGCCCTTTGCTGCGAACAGTGCGCCAGCACGGCTTAACCTTGAGGTTAGCTGGTGACAGCAGAGGTCCGTCCTTTTGGTTTCACTGAAGTGCGCAGCATCCTTTAAACATCCGAGGAGCTGCAGTGGCGCTCCCGGAGCGGGTGTGTGCCGCCGCTCACGGGTTTGGGGGAAAGGGGCACCCACCGCGTGTTCAGCTTCTGCTGCTTTATAGCTCAGAATTAAAACTCCCTGGCAGAACAGCAATGAAGGGTTTGACCTACGCCCTCCCCGTGGCCATGCTCACGGCTCGAGTGCGTGTCCCAGGCCTTTCAGCCCTCCCGAGACGTCCCCGTGCCCGGTGGGTGCTCTGCGGGGCAGCGCGTGGGGAAGGCTCCACGGGGAGCAGCACCCGAGTCCTGACCACCAGAGCCACCGCGCTTCCCACTCCTGCTGTCTCCTGGTGAGAGCTGTATTAAACACCCACTGAAGTCACTGGCAAAAAATACCCCTTTTTAAAGGAGGCGGGTGGTTTAATACCAGTGATGGAGAATTTTTCTTGAAAAACTGGAAGGGAAGTGATTTTGTGAAAGCTCTTGATGGTTGTATTAGGATGGCAGTGCTCGGTGGGCTCCAGGCTCACCGACTGGGACTCCTCTGCGCGATGGACCATTGGTGTGTCCTGCGCCGAGAGCAAACCGCTCGCTCAGACTGAAGCTAAACAGTGGGGGTGGGTACCCTTTGTTATTCCTACGGTATTTTCTTAGAAAAATAGTTAAGCTAAGATCAATATGATTATTTTATGGTCATAAGAAGATGTGAAACCTTTCCTAAAGGAACTGCNTGGGGGGCTGGTGGGGCCGGGCTGGGGCAGGGGGAGCACTGGGCGTTCCAGTGCATCTCCCGGCTGCACAACGTCACGGGGAGCTGCCAACATCGCAGGGGTGTGGGGTAACCTGGTTAGTGTTCGTGAAGTGCTCAGAAGGGTCTGTGGCGAACGCTCTGGTCCCATTACACCACTGAATTCCTTCGAGTGTGTTTTTTGCCGGCAGCGGGGTGTCTCTGGCAGCCTGAGCCCCGGCCCCGATGCCGTGACGCCCGCCGCGCCATCCGGGGGGATCGGAACGGAGCGAGGAGCTTTGTTTGGATGGAGACAGCTTTTAGGTCTTGGGTTTCATTTTGTTGTCGTTATTGTTGTTTTCCGAATTCCCTTCCAATCCATCTGCTCTCCTGACATCCTTTTTATGTTGTTGGGAAGACGGGGAAGCAGTTGCATTGTGAGTGTGGTCAGGTCAAACGCCTCACTTTTATCTTTGCTCTCTTGTAGGTGATGGGTATTCGGGGAATAAAACGCTAAGAGCAGGGTTTAACAAGCCTTTGTTTGCTATTGTCCAGCTGTGCTTGAGACAGCAGCAGAGACGGGGAACAATAAACAGTGAAAGGAAGTAGAGATTTTAAACAGAACTGTTTCTTTTCTTCCTATTTCTGTGTTCCTGGAATCTGACACATTTTGCTTTTTAGTCCCAACTGTATTAGTAGAAAGAAGGCGGCAAGGTGCGTTCCGTACAGCTCGGAGCAGTGGTGGGTTTGGCTGTTGCTTAAATATTTTATACATATATCTCCATTTATGTGTAGTGTGTTTATGGGGGGTGTCTGTATGTTCTGAAGGTGCTGAAAAAGACGTAATTATATTTAATGACCAACCCTCCTCGTGTCAATGTGTTTTCCACATAATCCCGCGTGGTCCCCCGGGCGGCAGTGGTTTGCCCTGGGCTTGTGGAGGCACCGTGCTGGACGGGGCTTCCGAGCAAAGTTCTTTCCCATCTTGGGCAGCCTCATCCTGCGAAACTCCTGCGGTACTGCCCTACGAGGTCTTGGCTTTTCTTACCCTCTCCAGTACCGCTGAGGGCATGGTTGATACCTTGCTGCTCTGATGGCTAGAAGCTCACCAAATTTATCGCCTAAATTTATCTGTGGCTGTTTTATCCCCACTTTGTTCGCTTGCAGCTCCGTGGGCAGCTGGGCACCTTCCTGTCTGAGGCTTCTTCGGAGATCCTCTCTCCAAACCGCGCAGCAAATGCCAAAGTCTTCACTTTTTTCTGGTTGCCACTGGTTCAACCTGCGTTCCGACCCTGATGGGAAAGGTTTGCGTGTGGGTTTAATGTTACCTGTGGGGATGTCTGCAAGAAGAATTCACTGTCTCAGGTCACCATTTTGATTTTTTTCCCCCTAGTTTTTATCGTTCGGTCTCTCATATTTTTGTGGGCTGTTTCCTCAGGCGCTGCTCCGGTCCCTTTCTTTTCGCCGCGGCAGATGACCGATTTACACTGTTGATCGGAAAGCGAAGGAGCCTGGCAGAGCGCAGCGTCGCCTGCCCGGTGGTGGTGTGTGCGCCGGCCTTTAGTCTTTCACAGAGTGCTCACTGAGGTCAACCTTTCCTGCTCAAACCCTTCTCCGCGTAAGCTGCCGTCTCTTGCTTTGCCCTGCCGAGCGCTCGTGAGCATCCCCAGGCGCGAGGGAGACCGGGGATTGCAGCCGCTGGGTCTTGCCCCGTTTGCTGCATCTCGCAGTGAAAAGCTGAGGGCTCCTGTGTCATATTGTGCTATCCCTTTCTTTAATCTTTTTTTAAAATTTATTCTCCAAGCGCTTTGCCTGTCAGATGGCTGTGGGCTGGCGGGAGCTGGTGTTTGTGACGGGGCTGTGCCAGCGCCGTGCGGTGCCATTGGGACGGTCTGGCGTTGGCGGCGCTGTGCTGTGGGGTACCGGTGTGGCACTTCGGACAAGTTTAAGGAGCCGCAGGTGGGTCAGGCTCTGCGGTGGGTGTGTTGGTCTCCCCCCGTCCTCTCGGGGCTTCGTACCCACCCCTCCTCGTGGGAAGATATCTGCATCTCCCTTTGAAAACCTCCACCTCCTTCAGAAACGCTGTTTTTAATAGCCACACTGTTCTTAATTTTTAAACCCCGAGAGTAGCTCTCCGGTAGGAATAGAAACTGAAAAACAAAGCAATCAAAGGAAAGCTGTCCTACTCTCTGGGCATGTTTGGTTAGCGGCATCTCAGGGGGATGCTGAATCTAGTTCTTAAAACCGATGCCTCTCCGCGGCGTAAAAGGCTGGAAAGTTGCAGCCCGCAGCATCTCTCAGACTCATCTGTGGCTGTAATGTATATCGAATGGAGATATCCGTTCTGCTGAAGAGCATATAACAAAAATAATCTAACCTATTCCACCCAAATAAATAAGTCTGAAAATAAATCTCTCGTCGTACCGTCTTTATAAATATCTTTTAAATTGAGTATGAGTGACAAGATGTGGTTGAGTCACCAGGCGAGCATCTCTGATAGCGTTGGAGAAGCCTTTGCAGGTGTATTTGATCCCCCAGATGTCATTGCAGCCGTACGTGCCCTGGCCGCCTGCGTTGCCCTTCGCTGGCTGCCGGTTTGAAAACGGCAATTGGTCGATTGGAGTCGGAGATAGTTCTGAGCCGAGTGCTGCGTGGTGCTTCCTTGGCTGGGCCTGAACGGCCGGGAAGGGACAACCACCCCCCTGCGAGGGAGGAGAAGGGGCCGCGCTCCCACCCGCCGCCCGCCCGCGCCCCGGGTACCGGGTACCGGCGGAGGGGGGCACCGACCCGCCGTCCACACGGGAACCGGCAAATCGGGCTGCACGTCCCTCGCCCCGGAGCGGGGACTCCGCCTGCGCTTATTAGATTTTCAAATGTTATTTAGCTTGATTGCAGCCTTTCTACAAAAGGAGTTAAGACATGGATATAAAAGATAATAGAACTATAAATTGCAAGACAGGTTCTTATGAAATCAGTAAATTATTCATTTAACAGTTCCGCGCGTGCTAATTTCATGTTGCTATGGTATCTCAAAATGGAGGAGGGAGGTCAGTCTGCGAAACACGGGGCTTGCACAAAACGCGCGGATCTTTGTGGAAGACAGATAACGCATTGCACACAACCTTCAGCTGAATGATAAATTGCCTCTTTATCTGGCGTTGTCCAGGGAGATCCGAGGCAGACAACTGAAAGAGATGTTTCGCACCAGCTAACGTTTTTTGGAATTAGACCAAAAATCACACATTTCGGTCTTGAAATCTGTTTAAGTATGCATTGTCTTAGTGGCATCTCCTCTCGCTCTGTCTCTGGAGATAGACAAATCACAACAGTCTGAAAGCGAACTTTTGGGGCTGCTCTCGTGCTACGTCTTACCGCTCTCTGCTGTTTCTGGTGGGCAGCGAAAGCCGCTCGTGGAAAACGGATTTTCTTCCAGCTGCCGTGGTCAAGAAGGGGACATTGTTTTCTCTTGGGTTTGGGGGTGTTTTGGAATAATCTATTAATAGACAGAAGTAGTTCTGTGTTCCTGCTAATCCATAGACGTTTGCCTGTGTTGCTTTATTGCCCTCCTCGTGTCCGGCAGCGCTGGTGGCGGCGGCTTGCTCGTTCGGAGGGCGGGATGGACACTCAAGTGTTGGACACAACTTTTTGCCTTTCAAGCACATTACGCTTGCAGGGAAAACAGCGGGACTGGTGGGGGGCTGTAGGGTGGTAATAGGAAGGGATCTCTTCTAATGTTGATCGTATCTTTTGTTTTGAGTTCGACAGCTGCTGCTGGAGGCGTTCACCACAGGAAGATGCTCCTGTGCTCAGGGGACGGCTCTTTTGTCTGTTGGGTTTTTTGCAGAGCTGCAAGGGTGTCCGGGCCAGTCCGGCCCAGACCATGACAAAGGGTCTGCTCTCGGGGTTCTCCCTTTAATTCTCGCGGTGTTGGACACTCACACCTTCACTCCATGGGCATTTCTGAGGCACTCACACTGATCGTGCTTCATACAGTGGACAGTGATGCTGTGACACTCCAGGCAAGGGCTGGCACAAAGCCGGTCTGTAATGTCTGCGAGGGCAAGGTAAACAGCTTGAAAATGTGACTGAGACTCCCTTTCATTGCAAAAGCAATGGATTTGGGAAGTGCGAGTCTTTTGAGCTATCTTGGGTACAGCAGGCAGGCAAGACAAGTTTTATAGTGTGACTGTGTCTTAGAGATACTGAGTGTTCCCTAGACAAAAGGGACGTAGGACAGAGTGAATCCACCAGGGTCATAAAATCCAGGTCTGCTCAGTCAGAGAGGAGTCCAGACTGGCATCGTCGCTGCCTCCGCACACCATCCGAGTTCCAGCCATCTCCGAGCGCGCTGAAGCAAATCTGGGAGACTTTGGTACAGATGACCTGGAGCCCGGACGGGTGCGTTACCCACGGGGGAACAACAGCCCTTCCACGGCAGTGGTGTCTATTCCGCCGTGCGTGGCTAATTGAGCCCACTGTGAATGCTGGGCAGCACGGGTACCTGGGGTTTCCCCCAAATGCAGAGAGTACCTGTGTGCATAGGGGGAAGTCGTTGTGGTCTTTGGCACTGAATAGTCTTAAGTCTTCCTGCTGGCACACGTGCTAACTGCTGCTGCACTTCAGGTAAGAAGATAATGATCACATCATTAAGACACTACTAAAGCTGGCATTACTTGTTAGGTCAACATATCGATCTTGACATTACGCTGCAAGATTTTTTTTAGATAATGCCTGTCCATCCTGCCTCTTGCTCGAGGAGGAGGGAAGAAGAGAGAGAGGGGAAATAAATGCAAAACTAAAAGCAACTCAGCATAGATCTTTTCCCCAAAATAAAAGCACTTTGCTCCTTAAAAGATTTGTTCTGCTGCAGAGGCTCCTGCCTTGTTGCTGCTGATGGGATTACTGGCAGATTTCCTTTAAGTCGATAGAAATCCCAAGGGAGTTGCTGGGCTCGTGGGCGGATAATTTGCTCATTCCAAAAAAAAGACTCTCCTTTAGCCTTTTGTGTGTGGGTGCCCAGTGCCTTCCCACAGACAGACACGGCCCCTCCGGCTCACGGGTTGGAGGGGTCTGCGCTGAGCTGCCCTTGGAGCCCCCCCGCTGCTGCCTGGGCACGGTGGGAATCGGGGCTCAGAGCTCCCCCCGCCAGTGAAGACTCTCCCTTGGTCGGCGTTTGCGGGGTGGTGCTGAGGAGTGGGGTCCTGCGGGACTCGGGGCGTCCCGTGGGGAGATCGTCTCTGCCATCACGTCGGGCTTTGCTGCTGCTGCGTGAGCGCTGCGGGGGCTCCGTGCGACGGGGGCCGCAGCAGGAGAGGGGCTGCGCTTGCCATGGGCGCCCGTAGCACCTACAGGCGTCTGCCCGTCCTCGAGGAAGCGATGCACGGGTTAGCTCCCTGAAAAACCTCTCCGTAACTGCTCAGCTTCCCTCTGGAGCGTGGTATGCGTTCGCATCGTACCGATGTTCTGAGCGTATTAGAAATCTTGGAAATCACCTTCCTGTCTTGCCGCAGAAAAAAAACACCTCTCACTTTTTAATAAATTTCTGCTTGTCTTGTTATCTCTTCTGTATTGAAGCTGTCCGAGGCAGTTTTTCTCATTTCACTGGGCTCTTTTTATAGCATGCTACTTAAAGGCATTTTGTAAAAATAGCAGTAATTCTGCTTTATGTATCTATA
Source organism: Anarhynchus alexandrinus (assembly GCA_008711295.1). Lineage (NCBI taxonomy): Eukaryota > Metazoa > Chordata > Aves > Charadriiformes > Charadriidae > Anarhynchus > Anarhynchus alexandrinus. The sequence goes on along the minus strand of VUYV01000224.1, from coordinate 1,218,844 downwards.
TGTGTGGTTTATATCACTAAAGCTTTATTGGGTATTTTAATCGGAGCTTACTGACTGCACTTTTAAGGACTTTTAAATCAAAAGTGATAGTTCAAAAATGCACGATGTTTTTTAGCCTCTGTCTTCCAGAGAAGCAGTGCGTACCCCAGCGCTGAGCTAGTTGAGTATCCCTCCCTAAATGTATTTCATTAAGAGTGGTCCATATGGTGTGTCAGGGAGAAGGGGAATGCGGAGCAGAACCTGTGTCTGCCAAAGAAAACTGTTTTGATCTAATGTTCAGCATAGTACAACTTCGGGGGGGGCAAAAATAAACATTGTCAGATGGGTGCTGCCAAATTTCACAATTTATCAAAAATTTCAGGCTGTTCAGTGATATTTTTTTTCTTCTCAACGCTCCAGTTTCTGGAGTCTTGTGATTTACACAAGACTGTTCATTTTCATTTTTAAAACATGTTGTAGAAAACAGCCTCAAAATCCGGAACCGAGAGGCTCTCGTGTCAGCAGGCGAATGAAATCCTCAACCGTATTGTGTTTAAAATCCGGCGGCTTTTTAAGCGACTCTCCTGATTTGGCGATGGTGGGTTGTGGAGCGTCAGGGTCGGTCTGAGACAGGAACTGGGAGGAAGGGCACTTCTCAGGCGTACGGGGTGTATTCTTCATTTTGAACGAGGTGAGTCCGTCCGACTTGTTCTCCCGTTCTCTCTGCTCTCGCACGCCGCGCCTGGTTTCCCGCTGAAAGCCGTTCTCGAGCTGCGCGGGTGCTGGTGGCGGGGACGGCTGTGCCCGTGGGTGTGCGCTGCCGTTCCCCGAGGGTCCCGTGGAAGCGCAGGCGGAGAGTTGGCGTCTCTCTCGGTCACTTTTGGCCGGATGACACCAAGGTGCTGCGTCTCCGCAGCCCTCTGCCTCTGCGCTGGTGCTCTGGACCGGTGAAAGTTTGCTGCGGTCCTCAGAGAGTTTCAGTCCCGTCTCCACAGTGGCAGTTGGTCTTCAATGCTGCTTTCTCTTAAGGTGGGAGAAATTAAAACACCAGAGTTTGAGAAATGAGCCGTTTTCCCTTCGGCACCCAGCGCTGCCTGAGCCGCAGCGTGTGCTGAGCCGGCCCGGCCCCGCGGTGGTGACGGTGGTGTCCTCAGGAGTAACCCCAGATTTTCTCATGGTTTCCTTTAGTATCGTTTGAACTCGTCTTTATTTTTTTTAACATGCCCAGTGAAGTTCTCCAAGTACGTCTAAGGTTAATTCACACCAATAAACAAAACCTCCTGTCACTAAAACGGACAGTGTTTTATACCTTTTGGGCTTACTCCGGGAAACGTTTGGAAGATGCCACCTAATTAGGGTCTGGGGAGCTGAAGGAGCTGGGTTGGAATTTCTGACACTCAAGACAGATGTGGGTTTGATCCTCGTGATCTCCCGGGGGGGCAGTGTGTAGATCTAGAGGGTCTGCAGACCCCGCGTCAAACAAGAGGAGGTCAGTGGCGGTGGGGGGGGTCCCTGCCGAGAGGGGTGCGGGTGAGAAAGCCGTTCTTCTGCTTTGCTAAGGAAAGGGCTTGGAGAGGCGGCTGTTGAAAGAGATGATCAGAGTCCTTCAGTACAATCATAGAATTGTTAAGGTTGGAAGGGACCTTTAAGATCATCAGGTCCAACCATTACCCTACCCTGACAAAACCACTTCTAAACCACGTCCCCAAGTACCACCTCTACCCTTTTTTTAAACACCTCCAGGGATGGCGAATCCACCCCCTCCCTGGGCAGCCTCTTCCAATGTTTGATAACCCTTTCAGGGAAAAAATGTTTCCTAATATCCAATCTAAACCTCCCCTGACATAACTTGAACCCATTTGCTCTCGTCCTATCACTTGTCCTTTTTCCAGTAGTTTTAAACTCCGACCCTCCTGGTTTAATTGGACCTTCGGAGTGGTGAAACGGACCCGACTCTTTAAAACAAACCGCTGGGTCTTGGACCGAGGAGCGCCGACACCAAACCTGGAAAGATGGAGCCATTCCTAATAACTCCACACATCGGTCCCCAGAATCAGCTTTTTTGCAGTGATTTGCTGGAGAGGCAGTCAATCCAGAATAACCCAAAAAACTAATGGAAAATAGTGTTTCATCGGCTTCGGTGATGCGAAGTTGGGAGAAGCTGCAAGGGCCGTGTCCTGAGGGGCAGCAGCGGTGGTTCCTTTGGCGCGGTGTTTGGCAGAGCTCTGCGGAGCTCCTCGTGCGGGGAAATGCCCCGTCTCCCTCGGGCTGGCAGTAAGCTCAACGTAAAATACGGGGTCTGTTTATATGACGTTACAAAATGACCCTTTATGGTAGTTAAGTGTTATAAATCAGTAACAAGTAAATAAGGGAAAATATTTATTTCCATTACCTGTATTCTCCTGGCGTTGAAGTGCTGGGAAAGCCCTCGGGGGGGGACGGGGAGTGCACAGGAAGGAAACCCATCGTGTTTCCTTGAGTGTTGGTAGTGTTTTGGCTAATCATTATCAAAGGTCTTCTAAAGAGTCTCCCGAGCTGTGGGCGAGCGGGGCTGGAGCCAGGGGCTGAGGGGGGGAGTCCTGGCCGGCTCTCACAGAAAAGGCCAAACCGAGGGGACCCCGCAGGAGGCGGAAACCCCGAGTCCCACACAAGGGCTGTACGTCGGGGACGGTTTTCCTTCTGGCCCTGGTTTGTCTTCTGAGCTGGAACAAGTCACTGCTCGCGCTTTCCTCCTCTCTACTTTTTTTAGTCCTGTCCATTATTTTTTTTTCTTGTTGGGTTAGCTTTGAATGTTACAGGAATAAAATGGGGAAGGTTGAAGTGGAAAATGAGTGGAGTAGGAGGGTGGGGAGGGGTTGAGAGTGCCTGTGTCCTACCGCAGAGCAGCAAGGTTAAAATCCGGCCACTTTTAGCCCGCTGTGGATGTAGTTGCGAGATCAGCACTGTAACCTTACTCATGGAAAGCGTATAAATCTCATTTCTCAAGGCACTTAAGACTGGGTTAGCAAAAGCATGAGCAACGCACAGCAGAGAATGCTTTTTGCCTCAATCTTGAGGGGGTGGGACAGATCCTTCCACTTTTTCTTAAGGATATTTCCCAGCTTGCAGCCGGCACTTGAAAATGCACGATTATAAATTTGTGAATCTTCTCAGTGCTTGTTTCCAGGTTATTTTTCTTTCTTTCCTTTTCTTTTCCTTTTTTTTTTCTCCCTTTGCCTATTTTAAGCATTGGCTACAAAATGAATGCTCTGCTTACTGCAGCCCTTTATCATGTAATGTTTTCAGCAGACACTCAAGAATTAAATATGTACAATTTCCATAATACTGATTATCCCTGTTTAAGTGCTATTTTAGAGGGTATTAATTTCTGTTGCAGTAACAGCCGCGGCACTTAGCACCGCCAGCGCGGTTTTCCCTCTGTGCCTGAGACTCGGGTTCGGCGTGAGCCAGGATTTGGCCGGAATTGCCCCCGCCGCCGTCCGCCGCGCTGCTCTCGGCGGCGATGCCCTTCTGTGCCGCGGCCGCGCAGGGAGAGCCGGGGCGAGGAGCCGGTGCGGGGCGCGAAGGCGGCTGCCGCTGTCACTTCTGATATCTTCTGTTTTTTTGTATGCAGAAACACAAAGCACAATTAGAATACAGTTATATATCCTCATAGTTATTAAAGCTTGGATTAACATGACATAAAGTTTTGTCTGGGGAGCCTTTTGCTATGGCTCAGGGAGCATTTTTGTGTGACAGTAATAGGCTACAGTTAATATACTTGAATGATACCAGAATCTGTGTAATAAGACAGAACAAAGGGGGTTTATTTGAAGCTGAATTACAAAGGTGGAATTATCATTGTGAACAATCCGCTGAGATCGCAGCTTAATTATTGTATTTTGCGTTATTTCGGCATAATAAAGTGTAGTCAGTGAAGCAAAGTTAAAAAACCCCACCACGTACGCATCTCAGAAGGACATCTTGTCAGTCAGGCGGGATTGATGTGGGGACCCGTCACCTTATTCTTAACACCAAAATCCTCTCTTTGCCCGTTTTTGCAGTTTGTTTGATTTACCGAGCCTGTTTGCCGTGGTTCGAGAGTCTCTTGCAACGTTTCTAGGAGAGATTCATCACTGGGACATAATCCATTCAAATAGCTTTTGGGCAAGAAATGAAGTGTGTTTGAAGCCAAGAGGTTTCAAACAAAACGTTCAAAGGCAGCGGTGGGGCCCGCTGGAAGGGGAAGGGGAGGGAGGGATTTATTGTTCCCCGGGGTTTAAGGGCGAAAAAGGAGGGACGAGGTGGGAGCTGCCCTTCGAATCGCGTTTTCCTGCGGTGGGTGAGTGTGTGCATGTCTGTGCCCACCCTCCGTCGGCCCTTCCCCGGGCTCCGCGGCGCTGGGCAAGGCAGGAGAAGGGGCAGATGTCCCCGTGCACGTGTGGACATGTGTGCGTGTGGTCACGCGCAGGGACGAGGCGGGTGGAAATGGCACCTTTGGAAAACGCTTGCACATACGCGTTGTTTTGGAAAACTCTTGCCAATCCACATTGCTTCAGTCAACAGCAAAAATAAGCCATCCTTTGAAAAAAAAAATAAATCGGACCGAAGCGTGAAAAGTAAGCAGTGTGTTTTGCGTTACACCCACGTGTCACACTATTTCAGTAAGCAGGGTGCCCTGTTTGTGGGCACAATAGGGGGGGTTGGTTAAGCTGTTTGGGTTATCTTTCTGGTTTTAGCCCTGGTCGGTGTGATGGATTGAGGCAGCTTCACCTGAACGTGATCGGTCTCCCCATACTGGGGAAAGGTGCAGAGCGTTACGGAGGGGACTGCAGAGCACCTTGATGTCCCCTGGGAAAACATGCTGTGAAAGCGCGGCTTATTGTACCTCATCACGGAGCTGCTGCGAGGGCTGGAGCCCCTCTGCTGGGAGGACAGGCTGGGAGAGTTGGGGGGGTTCAGCCTGGAGAAGAGAAGGCTCCGGGGAGTCCGTAGAGCCCCTTCCAGTGCCTAAAGGAGTTCCAGGAGAGCTGGGGAGGGACTCTGGGTCAGGGAGGGGAGCCATGGGATGAGGGGGAACAGTTTTACACTGGAAGAGGGGAGATTGAGATGAGATATTAGGAAGAAATTGTTGCCTGTGAGGGCGGTGAGCCCCTGGCGCAGGTTGCCCCGAGAAGCTGTGTCTGCCCCATCCCTGGAGGTGTTCAAGGCCAGGTTGGATGGGGCTTGGAGCAACCTGGGCTGGTGGGAGGTGTAACGAGATGGTCTTCAAAGTCCCTTCCACTAAGAACCATTCTATGATGATGTCAGGTTTTGACGAGGGAGGATGGCGCCTGTGGCCAGATGCTGTTGTGATGCTTTCCCTAATTCCGGTGCTCCTGCCCAGCTTGTGGCTGTGTCTGCCTGTTGCTGACCCCGCGGTGCTGCCCGCCCACGGAGACCTCGCTCGGTGGCTTTTTGGCCGTTTTCACATTCAGGACATTATTCAACCATCCTGCATTTGTACTGAAAGTTAACCCTCTGCCTGCGCCCCGAATCTCCATTACGTGGGTAATAAGGGTGGAAGAAGATCCTTTTTTTAATTTTCATTTATAAACTGAAGAAAGTGATTTCTTTTTCACAGAAATCATTTTGATGATTTAAGTAGCTGCGGGAGGTTGAATGGCTTCAACGTGGTTTTAAACAAAAAACCCAAAAACCAGAACAAAAAACATTGTTTTTTCTGCAATAGGCTTTAAAAGAGTAGTAACATAGCTCCAGAAATCTGGGTACGGTGATTATGCCTGCAATCCCCGGGCTGTCCAGGGGTAATTAAAAATTGCAGCTGAACCTTGGTTTCAAATGACTGGGTGAGGCTCTGTCAAACTGATGAGAGCTTGCGTTGTTGACACGTGTAAAACTCAATTTACCCACCAATAACTGCGGTTCGTGGGCATTAAATCTCTCTCCAAACAATGTGACACTGGGGCACAGCGGGATGCGCCCGCGTTCGAGGGGCTCGGAGAGGGGCTGCGGGGCGAGAGGAGCTGTGCCGAGCCGCAGCCAGCGCCGCTAATTGCTTTCTTTTTAATATTGCATTCAGCCTTAATAGCCTGTCCTCCTGGTGGATTGCCTTTCCCAGCATTTATTACGGCGTGCTTAGGAGCCTGACCGGAGAGTGGGAAGGGGCGGAGCTGGAGGGAATGAAATCAAGGTGGTGCTTCAAAAATCCATCCCGACAGCCCAAACTAATGTTCCAGTCTGAGCTCCCTGATTGAGCTCAAATTAACGGGGGCCAGGCTGCCGCCAGCAGCCCCGGGGTCTGGAGTGATGGAAATGGCGTTTCGTGCCCGGTGCTCCTCACGGCGTAAGAGCCGTGGGCCAGGAGCGGGCTGGTGGCGGGGCGGCCGCGTCGTTACCACTGAGCGCTGCGGTAACGATGCTTTGCTGCCGTCAACAGACTTAAAAGACACATTCCCCCAAAGGGTCTTGGGCTTCCGTCTTCTCAGCCAGACTTGGTGGCATATGTTAAAAGAGCCTAAACCCATGAATAATAGAAATCAGAGGGAGTGCTTTGTCCGTATTTCTCCTCTGCTGAAGGTGGGCGACGTGCCGTGGCGCGGGCGATGCGGGGCTGCGAGCGGGGCCGTCACTCCGGGGAAATGGGTGCTCCCGGCTCTGGCGGTTTCAGTGCCGGCGCAGAGCTCTGGTCTTCCCAAGCGGATTGTAAAAGCAAATCCAGGCGCTTCTCTCCTCTTGTTCTTATCACTAATTCGTGACGATGGGAAAACCATTTTTGGTTCCTGTGCGTGGGTGCTGCGAGCTGCTGGAGCAGGCGGCGTGGCTGCGCGTGTGCGAGGAGCGGTGGGGCTCTGATCCAGCGGCCTTAAAAAAGTCATAAATCATCAGTGTAATGAGTTTGGTCCGAGTACAGTTCTCCGAACCCCTTCCCCCTTGTCAGCAGCCGGCCCGGGAGAGCTCACCCCTGCCTCCCGCGACGCCCGGGGGTAGAGATGGGATTTGGACCCCCGAACCGGCAACTCAGCGCCTCTCTCGAGCGCGGCAGCGTGCAGCACTTGTTGCAGCACGGGTCTGGGGTGCGGGTGTTGTTTCCATAAATGAGAAAGTCCCTAAATGTAGAGACACACGCTGCGTTCGATTTGGGGCTGAAGGACAAGCGAGGAGAGAGTTCTGCTTAGAAGAAACAGCCCTGGAAAAATATTAATATGCAAGTCAGCGTATGAAAAGAACAATAAAAGGGAAAAGGTTCTAGCAGGAAATAAAATGAAACTTTTTTTCATTACAGTCAAGGGAAACTTAGATGAGTTTTCCTTTGCTAATAAACTACACTGTTTCATTTTGCAGCTGAGCCTTTTGCTGAAGCTGACTGTGGCAATTGTTCATACTTTTTTCTTTCTTTCTTTTTTTTTTTTTTTAACTCTGGGCAATAAAAAAGCCCTTCATGCATCAGGAAACATCGTGAGGCAGTACTTGTCTTATCTTCACACTTATTCAGCAGGTATTTACAAAGGGGCAGCAGGAAGCTCTTTAAACTCGATCCTGTTGGGTGGCTCGGGATGTCTCTCAATCAGACGTTTACCTGTGCCCGTCCCGCGCTGAGCTGTGCTGCGGAGCAGCGGCGAAAAGCCCCTTGGGGCCTCGCGGGTCGAGGTTTTCTCAATGCGCCCTACTGAGGTTCGCAGGGCTCTGAGCGACTTTTCACTGTATGGCGTCAGGGCACCGGCTGAAAACCTACAGCTTGTTGCGGTCCGTTCGGTGGGTGAGACGGACCCGAGCTTCGCTGCTGTGCGTTCCTGCTCCGCGGCGTGACAGAGGTGTGGGATTCGGTTATTTCTCCGTAGGTTTTGTCACTGGGTGAACAGGAACCTCTTTTCTGCTAACGTGGCAACGCAGCCAGTCATGGGCCGACCGCGCATCCCTCGCGTCTTCGCTCCAGAAGGTGCTTAAAAGGAAAATGCGCAAATGCCGTTGTCGTCCTCAGAAACCGCATCGTGGAAGGACTTAATTCGACTTAAGCGAGTGATTGAAATTGAGCCGCGCTGAGTCGTAGTTTCCATTTATTGGCGGTTGTTCCTGAAACGGTCGATGTGTGATTCGGAGTCCGATGTGTTGTCCTTTGGTGTTCAGAGAGATGGTTTCTGATGCTCTTCCTGGCGTGTGGCTTTTAATGGTCTCTCTGCACCTCGTTATTTGGCATCTTTGTTGGTGGTAAACAAAGCAGCTGCTCGGGTTTTAGCCTTGCGTCAGTAGGGAAAACGCTGGGTTTGGAGAGAAAAGGCTTCACCCTGCGTGTGGCACGCTTCATCCAAGGACCTGCAAGCGCTCCACAAATATTTGAAGCTCCTTCTCCACTGAGAGAGGTTGTGGCCTTCTTTGTTCTGGCTGTTGCTGGGTCCGGCTCCTGCGCAGAGCCCCGGGGGAGGCTGGACCCTGCCCAAACCTGGGGGTGCCGCCGCCGGAGCCGGAGGCTGCTGGAGCCTGCGCTCTCGCCAGCGTAAGCTCAGCGCCACGTGCCATGGGCCAGAGCAGCTCCGGCAGCGGCCAACGGCCCGAGTGCGCGGTGTCCCGTGGGGAGAGCCGGAGTGGAGCTCCCAGGCTGCGGGGGCAGCAGGCGACGGCTTCTGGACGGGGGCGTTTGCTGCACATTTGGTGGTGGTGGCCCAGAACAGTCCCTTGCATAAGTTTGATGGGTTGTCACTGTCAACTTTAACACCTTTTTTCCTTTTTTTCCTTTTTTTCCTTTTTTTCCTTTTTT
>VUYV01000224.1:1136618-1209817 GCA_008711295.1 Anarhynchus alexandrinus | reverse complement strand
TTTCAGGAAAAGCACTAACTCAGCCATCCTCTGCCTGCCTGTGGGGAGCGGGGCAGTGGGGCGGTGGGACGGGTAGGGGGCTGCTGGGTGGCTCGAACAGGAGGGTGGCACTGGCAGAGGGGTCCAGGTCTGGGCCAGCTTGGGCTTTATCTGGCTCCACAGCTCTAAAACCTGAGTTTCTTGTGTGGAAAATGCCGTGTGCCCTCCCGGCCTGGGAGCTGCACCCTGTGGCCGCAGCAACGCAAACGGAGATAGGCAGAGTTTGAACTGGTGCTGTAATTACATGAAATGACAGTGTCCCTCTTGCTGCAGCCCAGAAAGGAGGACAGATGCTTAAATTTGGTGGCTTTTCAGGAGGTGGTATTGCTCGGAATGGCTAAAGCCCATCAGGAGAGAAAGGGGGGTAGATGTGGCTGTCCGTGCGTGGACGCGTGTTCACCAGGAGCTGCCTCTCCTCCGGATGGAGGTTTTAACAGTCTCGTGGTTTCCAAAATCCGCTCTGGCCAGGCCTAACGGGCAGCGCCTCTTAAGTATTGTTTGGAAAAGAAAACAGATTGCGACTTTGCAGTGCTAATATGCAAACGAGCACTGTGAAGGGAGGAAGAATTATTTCTGCTGACTGCAGCTAATGTTCCATGAAAGTAAAATCACGAACCGCCTCGCACCTGGCTCGCTGAAATGCTGAAGGAGCAATGTTCCTCCGGTGCCCCCGTGGTGGCATCGCCTCCGCGCTGCCAGCGTGGAGAACGGCCCTCGCCGTGCCCCGCGGCGCCTTTCGGGGCACGTAACTGCGTGGGAGAGCGCGGCCCGAGAGCACCTGATGGAGTAACAGAGCTGAGAGGAGCTTCAGCGTTGTCGGCTGCTGTGGTTGTGCCGTGGCTTGTGATATCTGATGTATTTAAGCTGCACTTCGAGTGATGTGGTGAGGTGGAGCTCTCAGCGTTTGCTTTCAAAAGAGCAAAAGTTCTTCTGCATTTCAGCGGCAGAAGCTTAAACATGTAAACCCTAATGGCTCCCGCGTGAGGGCTGGAAAGAATCTTTTGAAAATATTGTGTGTGCATTTAGAAAGTACAGTTTGTGTGTGTTTGTCTTATGGCTTTGTCTGGTGGTCACTCCCTCAGGCAGCGAGTGAGGGGCAGGGCTGGGAGCAGGACGAATGGAGCTCGGGTTCCTCATTCCTTTGCAGATCTCGCAAGAATGTGGGGAAAACACTTGTGAAAACTTACTCGGTTGTTGGGGAAATTTGTAGAAGATAACGTGCATATGCGTGTGCACGTGTCAAGGGCACAGCATGTCTTGAATAAATAGATGGACCGGGGGGTGGGTGGGAGACAGCTCTCCTGAAGCCAGCAGGGAACCAAAGGCGAAGGTTTCCAGGACTGTGGCCCCGGGGCCACCGACGGGTCACTGAAAACGCCTGTAGCTTAATTTCCCTCCTAGTCCCACCCTCTGCCTTGTCTATTAGATGGGTAAAACACAAAGATGTTTTGAGGCAGCGTGAATTAAATACTTGTGAGAGAGTTTGGAGGCTCTCCAGCAGATGTCTCGAACTGGATTCTGCTCTTACCGCTCCGTTGAAGGGCGGCAGTGGGAGCTCTGAGGTCGAACACTGTCTTCAGATTGAACGAGCTCAGAGTATGCTCCTGCTCTTGCTTTTTAACACGTACTGAAGTGTTTTTAGCTGTTGACATGTATTTTAAAGTTATCAATCGCTCCCTGTCTCATACTGTAGCACAGACCAACTTTGATCACAGAAGAAATTTCTGTGGCAGCGATTTCTGGCAGAAACGTAGATTGGAGTTTTATTATAGCAGTGATGGAGGCGCTGCTCTAATTCACAAATGTGTTTTGTTAACCAAATGCTACGGCTTCGTGTAAACATGTGTATCGCGTGGCATCAGATCAGTCTGCTTCCAGGAACGAGCATGGATGTCTGCTTTCTGTCCTTTGCTGGTGAGCTTGCGCTTCCTTAAAGACAGCGGCACGTCTCGGAGAGTGGATGTGACCGTGTGTGGCGCAGACGTCTGCAGTGCCGGAGAGGAAAGAAGCGGCTCTGCCGCAGGAGACGTGTCCCCGCGAGCGCAGGGTCCTCCCGCTGCTGTCCCGCGCGTCCCCATCCTCTGTGGCGGTGCCCCGGGCTGCAGAGCTGCCTTCACCTCGAATCCCATCCGTGGGCAAAACCCCCCAGTGCAGCACTGGTTTTAGCTGGTGTGGCACATCCACTGGGCCAAACGCGGGCAGTGGCCTGTATGGGCATAGAGCAGCCGGTCTCGGTGGTGCCGGCCACCGCGGGACCTGCTGGGCTGCAGGTGATTTCATGCTGCAGCAGAGGTGTCTGTGCCTCCCCGTCCCGCAGCGGGGGCACTGGTGCGTCCCTGCCGTGCCGGGGCGTCCCGCGGAGCCGTGGTGCTCAGATGCCGCCGTTTGTGGGCAGGTCAGCGTGTGCGTTATGCTGGTGGACACAAAAAGGGGTCGTCGTAGCAGCTCTTGCTCTATTTATATGGCATTTGTCATCTCTGTTGCCATCCAGAGATATTTCAGGCACGTAGGAGGTCCGGAGCAGTGGCGCTCTCGGACCTGGGGCTGTCCCAGCGCGCTCTGAGGCCGTGAGCGTTTGGGCACCGGGCACTGCCCCCTCTCTGCCCCTTATCAGCAGGGGACGTTTTAAGTTGGTTGCGGCAAATCTCCGTCAGTGCAGGGCTGTAACTAGCGCAGCATCTGGCAAGTTGTTCTTAGCCCATCTTTTGGGGTTTGTGTGTGTTGCTAGTGAGCACGTGGAGTTGTCTCGGGTTGTGTGTACCCTCTGTACCCTTTTCCATCGGGTTCTGAGAGCGCTGTACTGCGTCGGAGGTTTGTCAGCCGCAGCGCTGCTGGCCTGGGAGAAGGGCAGGAGGATCGGGGCCGTCTCGCTGCCTCCCGCGAGCTCTCCGAGACGGTCTCGGTGTCGGCTCCTCTGACTCTTACTCGTTTCAGAAATGCAGCGCTGGAACCTATTTTCCCGTCAGTCTGAGGAGACCCCGGGGAGAGCCGCCCGTGCGCTGGCGGGCGTACATTGTTCTGGGCAATTAGACCTGGCCGCAGGGCTTGGTTGCAGAGGTCGGACCCAGCCCAAGGCTTGCGTGCTCTGACAGAGGCGGCTCTTCTGCCTCAAAAAGCACTGCAAACATACACGTGCCCTGTGGGCAAGGAGAGGGTACCACTGTGATGGGTTTGTGTGACTCTGTTGCTGTTGGCTTCAGCTCGATCCCCGCTGTGAGAGGCATCCCTGACGTCCCCAGCGCTACAGGTAACTGGGAGGTGAGGGCCACCCCGTCAGGAGAGAGCGTTCACCCCGGTGAACACCGTGTTGTTAATGCTGCCGCCCGGAGTGGGTTGTTCCGCATCCCTTTTTCTCGCAGGGACCCACACACCTCTCTGGTGGTGGCCCTGGCTGCCCGGCTGCATCGTACCTGTTGGAGGAACGTCCCGGGAGTGTCTGCGGTGGTGGCCGTTCTGCTGGGTGCAGGTCCTCACCCACCCAAGCTGACGTTACACCGCCTTACGGGCACTGGCCTTGCTTCTCTGCCTGCCTGTGCTCCCGGCCATCCCCGCGGCTGTCCTGTAGTGGCACAGCAGCCCCTCGTGCCGAAGGGAGAACGGTCTTTGTGTTTCTGAGTTGTTTGGTTTTTGGTTGGGCTTGTTTGGTTTTTTTGCAAGAGCCTTGTCTTCCCAGTCGGTGGCCTTAGCTAATGTGTGCTGGAAACCTGGTGGGGATGGGGGAGGTTCTCAGCCAAGGCGGCAGGTCAAAGGCGGACTCTGAGAGTCCTCACATAGTTTATACCTTGATCTGAGAGTGGCCACGAGCCTTGCTTTCATCAATGCTTCGTATTAGTAATGCCAGAGAAGGAGTTAATGAGAAATCATCTATGGAGTCATTTTTAATTTGTCCCGCTGTGGAAAGCTGTTTTTTCTGGAGAGCATTAGTCATTCTGACATCCCCCTTGGTAGAGTAAGCGTTGAGTAACGTGTTGGGCTTTCGCAGGAGCATTTTGAAGTCCACGAGTAGCCACTGTGCTTTTTGGCAAGCATTTGGGATGCTCTTTGCCATGTCACGGCTGGTGAGCAAGCCCTGAGATTAACGTGATTGAATGACTGTTTTAATTTCAGCCCTGATGGAGTAAAATTAGTCACAATGATATGTGTGTGTTGAATAAAATTGTAGTTTTATTAGCTATAATTGCTGAAGAAGACTTTTTAAAGACTTGACTGCTGGGGGGAAAAATTGCTAGCGCTGGAATTTGTTCTTGCACAGTATGGCATTGATTATTATCATGGTGCATAATGTGTCAGTCCTCGGTTGGTGAGTCGTGGCTGCGAAACGCTGGGAAGCGCTCAGCGAGGGATCTCGCCGCGTGTCTCTGGCGCCCCGGGGAGCGCTACCCAAACGGTGCCCCATCCGTAGGGCTTGTGAACCTCTCGCCACGCGGCCGGGGGCCGGGGCTACCTCGTGGAGCTGTAGCGGTTCCTGCGTTCAGCCCTGGAGGCCCCCGCTTTGCTCCCTGGTGCCTCGGCCGAGGCAGCAGCCATCAGGCCGAGCGCAGGCGGGCAGCCCTGGAGCGTGGGGGGGTGGTGGAACGGGGACCAGCCACGCTCTGGGCCGGGAGCCCACGGTCCGGTGTGGTCACCTGCGCTGGGACACGGGGCTGCAAACGCCGGCGTCGCGCTGGCAGCAAAGAAGGTGCTTCGGGTGCCTTCGGCCGGGGAGGGAGCCGCGGCGGGAGGAGGGGGGACGTGCTTGACGGAAGGAGGGGAAAAGGTTAAAGTATTTGTTTCTTTGCTTAATTCCATTGTAATCAAAGCCAGAGGCCTGGTGTGGGGGAACCATTTTTTCTCACTGTCTGGCATGCGATACGCATTTGTCTTAATTTATGTGGGGGGAGGTTGTAAATCTGCAGAAGCACGGTGCTGGCGCTTAGATTTCACATGCGCATTTAAAATAATAGCACCTGACAGTTTACTAGCAGCTAAGAGGCTTTTTCTGCTTCAGAAAGCAAAATATTGGAGGAGTTGTGCAGTGTGTATAAATAATTTGAGGAATTAGACCAGAATATCCAGCACGCTTTTCTTGGGAGAGCAGAAGGAGCGATAGATCGGTAAAGTTTACAAGTCGGGACGGAGGGGGTCAGAACACAACCCAGCGCTGTGTAGCTGAATGTCATCCTCCTGTAATTTCTTTTCTCCCAGGACCCAATCTGAATTGCCACAGCCTTCGATCACAGCGCGTTATTTCATTTGTCTGCTCTAATTCTTCTTTACCTTGAAGGGGCGAAGAACGTAGCACCAAATCTGCTCGGGAGTGTTGGAAACAAACAGCCCCCCCTGTCCCCATCTGCTCTGGATGTGTCGCAAAATCAGGTTTTGGATCGGGGAAAAGCTTTCCTGGGCTGGATGAGGAGTAAAGACTGCTGTGTGTCCGTTCGGTATAGTTCCGGCAGTGGGTGGTTTCCCCACGGAGGCTTTACTCAGGGAGCAAACTTGATTCAAATGGCAAAAAAGATAACTTGGAAATGTGGGATAGTGGCCGTTGTTTCTCCCGTGCGCGTGGAGGCACCTCGCAAATAAACATCGGCTTTACAAGCTGCAGGCATGTGGACCACCTCTTGGGTTGGCCGGTCCGTGCCATCACACGGTTGTAGAAATATAAGACCAGACATGAAAATTTCCAAAAAACATCCTGGTTTGGTCATCTCAGCTTTGGGTGGCAGCGCCGTGCTCCCGTTTCTGGAGCGCTGCTGGTCCCTGCAGAGGACTCAGCCCGCTCATTACGGTGTGACGGCGATGGGCTGGCGCCGGGTTTGATCATCGCTGAGTGCTCAGGACTGCCCCGCGGAAAAGAGAGGAGTTGAAAACGCTGAAGAGGAAAGTGGGAGGAATGAATGGGGAATATTGTGTGTTCTTGTGCCGGGCTGGATCAGTTGCATTAAATCAGAGCCTTCCTGAGTACAATTAATAGTCATTTTATTTAGGTCACCCTGGTTTTGTTGCTTTAAATGTATGCCTCCATTAAAGTGGAAGAAAATCAAATACATTTATCTCTGTGGAGCCTTTTGTGAACTGGTTGGGCATATTTTAAATAACCCTGGGAACCGTTAGGATTATTAAAGTCTTTGGCTCCTCCAGGTTTTTTTCTTTCCTCCTATTCTCCCCTATTCCTCCTTCCAGGCGGTGATTAAAGAAGTGCTATAGCCCTTCCTTTTCTCAGAGCCCCAAGTGGGTTGAAAAAAAATATTAAATAAACTAAAGCCCATTAGTTAGGCTTTATGTGAGAAACTGGGTCTAAATTGGGTGTATGTATGGGGTATGCTGGGACAGAGGAGAGTTCTGTTGGGCTTAAGTGACCATTCGTAACTGGTATTATCTGGCAAGTCTCTTTTTTTTAATTTACCTTAAGTGCTACGACTGTGTTCATTTTATAATATGCTCTCATTTGATGCCGATAATTAGTTCAAATTAATCAACTCCTTCAGGCCCCCATATTGAGCCGTACTACGGCTGAAAAGAGAGATCAATTTTTGGGTTGCCGGGAGCTTTCTGAGCACGCTGGGTGGGACGTGGCGCTCTGCTTGGTGGCACCGCGTCTCACGCCTGCACCGGGGGGGACACTCAGCCCTTCGCGGGTGTGCAGTTCTCGGCCGTGCCCCGAGAACGTGGCCCAGAGACCACTTTCGGAGCTGGTGACGGGGTCCCGCCGGGGGTGGGCGGTCAGTGCTGGGGGTACCCCTGCCGAGCCTGGCAGGCGGCGGTTCCATCTTCCAGTCCTGTGTCCACCCCCGGAGAAGACTTCCTTCTCTTTTGTAAGCAAGGGGCTGGTTGCGTGGTTCGAGTCGGGACCTGGAAAACCTGCGGTTGGAGCGCCTTTCAAACCCCGGGCCAGCGCGGGAGCCTCCGCTTGGAGGAGGGGGTTAACTTCGGGGCAGTCGCAGCTCCTGAATGTACTTGAGTTTCATCGCTGGGTTGGGTTTTTTTTTTTTTCCCTTCCCCTGAAATAGGGATCAATTTGCTTACTACGGGGTTTACTGCCGGTTACCTTGACTGCGTCCCTTATTTCTCCTTGATGAAAACTTGAACAAGCCGCTTGTGTTTGATTCACAGAGAACCGTGAGAAACGGGCTGTGTGTGTGAGGCAGTGTGGTTTTCTCATTCTATTCAGCCCTTTGTATATTCAAATTCTTCTAGTTTCAGTTCTTGCTGTTCTGCCAGATTTCCATACCATTGATGGGTTTTCTGAATTAATAAGTTTCTTTCTCCCCCTCCCTCCCATACCCTCGCCACCTTTTTGCAACTGGTGAAAAGTTTTTCTAAGCGCGCTGCCCTCTCCATATTGATTTTCTTCTCTTGCTTGTCTAACCAGCTCTTAGATGTTTTATTTTGCAAAGCGTTAATAGAATTTTCCTTTTGCCGTTGCACTTTATCTATTCAGGAGGTTTCAAGAAGTCTCATTGTGTCACCGGACTATGGAGGAAAGAGGCTATTCTTCTGTTACAATGGCTGCCCTAAAAAATAACGCAGGGTGGGGTAAACTCAGAAAGGGCAGAGACGGAGATAAAATGGTCTGACCTTAGGAAACAGAAAAGATAACCAATTAGACATTGTTGAAAGGGCACCAGCTGGCTTAAAGAACACCCCACTGATTATTTTTTCTTAAAGGCGTGCTTGGGCCGCGTCTGACACTGGGCTGCAGAGCCGCTTCCCCCCGTGCAGGTTTCCAGCCTTGAACTGGCGGGGCTGACCCTTCGCAGGGAGCTGCGCGCCCGCTTCTGAGCCCAGAAGGAGGTACCGCTGCTCGGAGGGATGCGGCGCCCGCCTCCAGGGCATCCGCGCTCCTCGGGGTCCCCGCCAGCGCGGTGGAAATCTCCCGCGTTAGCGCAGGCAGGCTGCGTTCCTTACTGCTAATAAGGATTTATTTGCATAAAAAAGATCTCTGCCAAGATCATCATTCCAGCGAAGCGGGGCCTTAGTACACATGGCACAAAGCGTTGTTTGCCAGAGGACCTGTGCCTGGTGGGCGAGACAAAGGGTCGCGTTGGACACTTGGGAGATGCCACCGAAACCACAGATGCCGGGTACGACCAGGAACCGGACCCAGAGCCCCCTCACCCCGTCCGGTGCCGGGTCCCGTGCCAGGGCCTGTCCCTCCTCTGTCGCGGCAGCACTTGGAGGAGCAGGATGGGGCTGCACAGGAGGTCCAGCGCCGTGCTGGTGCTGCTGTCGGCCATGGCTGAGTCAAGAGAGGGTTCCGCACCCTGCAAGGCTGGGAGCCCTCGGCTGAGACGTGGCCGTGCTAAAGCCGGGTTCGGGTCGTGCTGTGCCTCATCTTACGGCTCTTCTCCCCCTGAAAGCAATACAAACAGCCTTTGGAAAGTCCCCGGTCATTCATGTCCTTGCAGGAGGAGGTGTTACTTTGAAATGTGTGGATGCAGCCAGGAGAGCCTGGGCCCAGCGCAGGGTGTGGGCTGGTGGGATCTGTGCTGCCCCGTGCCCGACACCTCTCTGGCCTCTGGTGTGGCATTTGAGGCAAAAAGATGACACTGGGAGAGTTGTGTGTTAAAACTTTTGCAAGAGCGATTGGCGTGGGGACAGAAGGGTGGTCAGCACGCTCGCGTGGACCGAGGCGGGGAAGCCGCCATGCTCTAGAAAATAGCATTAGGTGCGACATGTAATTTTTGGTTCGGGTGAGGCCGAGACCTGTGAGAATGAAAAATAAAGATTGCTGTGCAAACGTAACCCCGGAGCAGAGATAAGCGGTGGTGGTAGGGTGAAGGGCAGCTCTGTCCTTATCTGCCTCCCGGTATTGCTCATATTTGCGAGTTTTCTTCCTTGGAGTGAAGAAAGACAGCAGGACAAATGGCTCTCTGCTTAATGTGGTTTGGATTTTTCAGTGCATCAGCATCTTTACGTCTCGTTCAAGATGGGTATCAAGGAGGCGTGCTGTTCTCCACCGTCTCAGGCCGTTGCTAACACATTTTGCAAACCACTTTGACTGAAAAAGTTAAGAGCAAGTTAACCAGCGGCAGGTTTTCAGGCGAGTTCAGGCATCGTGTAAGGTTTTGCTGCACTGTGGTTTTTTACTATCTCCTGGACAGTATTTCAGTCCTGTAGTGGGGAGAGGTTCAGGCTGTGTTTTTACCACCTTCCCAAAACACGTCCCTGCTCAGCCAAGACTGAGATTGTAATTCTACACAGAAGTAGGCTGGATATGTGTGCCCCTGCGTAAGAGGACTACAGTCAAACTATACTCTCCGAACTGTGAATTTTAGCCAGGCGGGAGCTTTCAAATCCTGCTGTAATTCCCGGGTGACGGTAAGGCAGCAGGAGCTGCCACCGCTACCCAAAGTGGTCCCACCTCCCATAAGGTGCTGCTGCTCTGCCCTCCGCAGCAGCCCGTCCCTTGGGTCAGCACAGGCGTTGGGGTGGCCCTGCTGGGACCCTGAGCTGGCTTAAAACTGACCTGGAAGAGAAAGTAGGGCTCATTTTAACCCCGTAGCGGTTCCCTGGCTCGATCTGCTGCGCAGACGTGTTGGCTGAAAGGAATAGGACAGCACAAAGCGGGCGCGGGCGGTCGGGGTGAGAGGCAGACCCCCGACGGCACTCTGTAAGGTGGAGAGAGCATGTAAGTGCATTGTGAGTCACTTCCCTAAAATAAATGATTCGTAGAAAGCTTGAATATAAGAACATGGAAATATAAAAACTACTGGGGGAAAAATAACTAAAAAAAAAAAAACCCAAACAAAGAAAAAACCCCAAACCCACCCCCACAGACAAGCAGTGGAGTCCTTGAAAGAATAAAACCTTTTCTTTAAAGATCTTCTCCCTTCCTGCAATGTCTTCGGCAATTTGTGGGTGGTACAGGTTTTCCTCAGCCCCTAGTTTACAACGGGGAATAGCGAGTCTGTGATTTGTTTTCGGAGAGATTGCCCCGGACGTTCCCGGCAGTGTGCAGCACCGACCTCCCCGGCTCCTGCGGCATCGGAGCGACGCTTTAAACTGGGATAATGCTGGAAAATAAACCCCAGCACAACATCCTTCTAAAATAAGTGTAAAATTTTAGGTGTGGCTGCACAGATTAAATGGAGGTGGAATAAATCATGCAAATAGTAATGAAAGTTGAAAGCAATTTGGTTGCACTTCAATACGTTTCATCAGTCATCTCTCTTCTGAAGTGGAAATGCCAAGCCTGATGCGAATTAAACTTTCTCCCTCCTCCCTTTCCCCTCTTTCCTCTAGCTTTTCAAAAGGCCTTTTGAAAACCTCTGAATACCTTTCTTGGCTGACCAGATTTTACCCTGCTCGTACTTCTTGAAACCTCCTAATTCTCAGCCAAGACAGCGACTCTTAATTTGGAGAAGTCATGGGCTTGATTTGCATCCGCGATTCCTCTCTTGGCCCTTCCTTATCTCCCTGCAAAAGGGAGAGGGGCCGAGATGAGGCACAGCCAGGGACCGACGAGAGGGGGAAGGGCTCCTTAGATACTTTGCTTTTTAGGGGAACAAAACTTTTGATGTTCACTTTTCCGCTTTAGGATCAAATGTCAGCTAGGAGGTGGCTTGCAAGCGGCGGATTTCCCAAAGGAAGAGCTGACTCTGAGCAAAAGCGAGGCGCTCTGGTGCATCGTTCGTGCCCGAGCTGAGCCCGCTCCTGCCTTTGTCCCCCCCCGCTGTGTCTGTTGTCTTTGCGAGCCGCGCAGGCGCTGTGTTAAAGCACGCATCTCCCCTCTTCTGTCTTGCAGGTAGAGGACGCCATGCTTATGTTTGACAAGACGACCAACAGGCATAGAGGTAAGAGAGAACGGGAGCTCAGACATCCCATTTTGTGACAGCTTCTGCACGGTGAGCACAGCCAAAAATCAGCATCAACATGACGGCCCAGGGGCTAAATCCAGTGGTGCTAAATCGGCAGAGCCGTTTGTGTGCCACGCAGCTCCCTCTGTCCTTGCAGAGGAAAGGCTCTTCGGCACGTAACGCCACGTGTCACCTGGATTTTCTTATGAGGGATGACTTTTCTGGTCAGTCTGATGACTTACCTTTGGGAGGACCACAGTGGGGCTCCGTGGCGTCCCTGGCGGTAGTGAAGCCCCGGGGCTGAGGCTGCGGGGAAGCCGAGGGTTTGTACCGCGGCGGCTCGCATCAGGTTAGGCTGGGTGAGGGGCCGGTTAAGCCCAGACGCCAGAAATGGAGGTGCTAAACCCCTCCGCTGGGGTTTCGGGCATGCTGGAGTTCGGAAGCTGAGGACTGCTTGTCCTCCAGTGACGGTAGCCCAGAATAAGCAGATCTGCACAAGAGGAATTTCCCTTCACATATTTCACAAGAGAGACGAGGTTTCATCACTGCTCGTACAGTTCTGTGAAAATGAGCTGAGGATTATTTTCAGTGTTACGGCCATTCCTTTCAGTGGAAATAAATGATGCTCCTCTGTCTCTCGGCGAGTGGTTCACGTTATCGCTGCAGCCGAGCTCCAGGCAGAGAGCAGCCCGGCAGCCGCTGCCTCCAGCACGGGGAGTAAACGTACCTGGGGTCCCACAGTGCCACCAGAAGCTGTGCTGGGGACAGGCTCCGAGACCCTCTTCCCTTTTCTCCGAACGAGACTGATTGTACGCCACCAGTCTCCCTGCTTTAACACGGCGCCTGTTTGGAGGCGGCGCAGGAGGCCGGCGCGGCTTGTGGCTTCTGCCCCCGTGCGACGGCGTGGACGTGTGGCCCCGAGGTTTGTCGTTTGCCCTTCGCACTCTGCCCTCTTTGTGGGAACTCTCTTGATTGATACGGTTATTGTGCCAGCTACCCCGAGCGGTGCACGTAGCCCCTTTGTTTAGGGAGGCTGCCAGAAGGTGTACAGGAGCCTGCGCCCGGCCCAGCGGTGATGGCAGCCCCGGGAAGGGGAGAGGGCAGCAGCCGGAGTGCCCGACCACTGCCTCCTCCCCTCCTCTTCATCTCCGTGGCAGGGTCGGAAGGTGTGACCTCCCAGCGCTGTCGGAATTATTCGCCGCTCTGATATCTGCCTTAACAAGCAACTTAGTGTGCGCGGATGGCTGCGTGAGTCAGGCAAACCTCCAGGATAACATTCCCTCCCTCCAGCGGTTCCCTCCCGGGCACCGCTCCCTCTCTGAAGTCAGGGACCATAGTAGCCTGGAAAATTCAGCAGCGGTGAGCAAAAGACTTGCTTGGAAAGATAAGCTCCTCAGAGCCAGGGAAGGCAGTGAACAGCCAGTGCCCATCAGTTTTGTAACGGGAACCAAGTGTTCAAAGCTCTTAGACAGTCTGGAAAGCTCAACCCCTGACAACTTCCTTTTATATCCAGGGAATTTTCCACCCTTCTCTTTGCAACCACCCTTAAATGGGCCATAAATGCCCTTCTCCATTCCGGACCTTGGCACGTTGTTTCTTGCATGTAAGAGCTGCGTTATGTGGTGCTTTAGTGCTGGGCACAAGGGCCCCCCGTCCCCATGCTGGCGGGGGCTGCTGGCAGCTGGGCCCCAGGAGTACCAGGGGGGCTCTGGTCCCAGCAAGGCACGTACCCAGCAGATTCGGCCCCCGGGAATGTGTTTCGGCGAGTCTGCTGCCTGCCTCTGGTTGTAGTCCATGTCTCCTCCTCTTAAACCGTTTCTTGCCCTGGCAGTGCGTCCCGGCCTTCGTCTCCCTGCCGTGTCCTCTTGAGGCTTTTGCAGCCCGGTTTGCAAGTCCCTGACCTGGGGTTTCGCGTCTCTGCCCCTGTCACCCCGCAGAGAGGTCTCCGCCATCCCCCTCCAAGGGCACAGCGGGCTCCACGTGGACCCCTTGTCCTGGGGGAGGTCAGCCTGTCCCGCAGCCCGTCGGCAGGGCTGGGTGGCCCCGCGGCTGCCTCGTCCCCGGCTAAGGGCTCTGCTCCAGAGACACGGGGGGAAAGTGAGAAAGTCTCCATTTGCTGAAATGTCCCAAATCCTGGAGTTTTGTTCCCGCAGTGAGCTCTGGTCCTGCCCACTGAGCGCACTTGTGGTTTCTTCACGGAATCACGGAATCTTCAGAGTTGGAAGGGCCCTCTAGAGCTCACCCAGTCCCACTCCCCTGCCAAAGCAGGACTGCCCAGAGCACAGCACTCAGCACTGCATCCAGGCGGGGCTTGAAAACCTCCAGAGAAGGGGACTCCCCCACCCCCCTGGGCAGCCTGTGCCACTGCTCTGCCACCCCAACCCGAAAGAAGTTTTTCCGTGTATTTGAACGGAACCTCCTATGTTCCAACTTGTGCCCGTTGCCCCTCGTCCTGTCATTGGGAACCACTGAAAAGAGTCTGGCTCCATACTCCTTCAACCCACCCTTTAGATATTTGTACACAATAATAAGGTCTCCCCCAGCCTTCTCTTCTCCAGGCTAAAGAGTCGCAGCGCTCTCAGCCCTTCCTCATACGGGAGATGCTCCAATCCCTCAGTCATCTCAGTTGCCCTACGCTGGACTCTCTCCAGCAGTTCCCTGTCCCTCTTGAACTGGGGAGCCCAGAACTGGACACAGTATTCCAGTTGTGGCCTCACCAGTGCAGAGTAGATGGGGAGAATGACCTCCCTCTACCTACTGGCCACACTCTTCCCTATGCAGCTTCAACAGCTTGTGCCCACCTTGAGTGGGCTCCGGTGCTGGGGTGGGCAGGAGGCTCTGCACAGACGTTGGAAATAGAGCAATGGTGTGTTGGTCCTTCCTTTGCTTCCTGCGAGCGAGACGCTCGTCTCTTCCCTGCGTACCTCAAGGTGTTCCCCCCGCTGTCCCCCGCCGGCGGCACTGTGCTGCTGTAAGCGCTTTCCAGGGTGTGAGGGCACGGGAGGCGGTGGTGTTCGTGCCCTGCTGGTGCCGAGCTCTGCTCCAACAGCTCCGCTTCGGTTCCTCTGTGCTCCACGGGGCGGCTGGAATAGCGTGCGGGGGAGCCCTGCGGTCAGGTGCGAACCTGAGCAATGCGCCCCAGAGGACGGATTCCTCTCCCAAAAGCGTATTTCCCTGTCTCGTCTGGAGAAACCATCCGTAAGTGCTGAAGCTGAGGGCTGAGCATAGAATCATAGAATTGTCTAGGTTGGAAGAGACCCTTGGGATCATCGAGTCCAACCATCTACCCTACTCTGCAAAGTTCTCCCCTACACCATATCCCCCAACACCACATCTAAACGGCTCTTAAACACCTCCAGGGATGGTGACTCAGCCACCTCCCTGGGCAGCCTATTCCAATGCCCGACCACTCTTTCTGGGAAAAATTCTTTCCTAATGTTCAGTCTAAATCCACCCTGTTGGAGCTTGAAGCCATTCCCTCTTGTTCTGTCATGTAGGGGGCACCTTAGCTGCCGTGAAACCTTTTGTTTTTTCCACAAAGGGCTTTTCCCCCCCGCTCTATGTTGAAGACGAGAGGCAACAGGTCTTCCTTTTTTTTCCCCAGAAATTCTCTGGTTAATTTTTTTTACAGCCTGTATTTTCTACATGCAAGCCATCACATTTCTCTTCGCTTTAGCATCCTCGTGTGAGCTCCTAGAGGAGATCGAAGGGGGAAGGGGCTACGAGCCCGAAAGGACCCAAAGCTGACTCTACATGTCACTGGGCGGAGGTGATGTTACCCACACCCCTCCCGCACGCTGCACCGGCGTCGGGCTCCGCGCCCGGCTCTGTCCCGCTTGCTTGTGCCGTCCGGGGGCGGGCTGGGCTGGAGCCCCCCTCCCCGCTCCTGGCAAACACGGCATTTCTCCGGCACCCGGGAGGGTCAGCTCTGTTTGTGCGGCTGTTTCCCGGGGAACAGACTTACCCTTTTGCTGGGTGAAGGACAGCGCTGCTTATTTGCCGAGATTAGCCAAAATTCCTGCGAGCGGGTGAAGCCCGGCCGGTGCCGAGGGGCTGTGCTGCCAGAGGGGCATGGAAGTGTGAGCTCCGGGTCTTTACCTCTGCCAAGTACAGGTGGAAGGAGAAAACAAGTGTAAAAAGCAGCGTAGAGAGTCATCTTCATCTTCACGCTTGAATTTATCCAGTCTTTTCAGACATTCTTCCCTCTGCACAGGTAGCTACCACTAATCAGGCTAATGAACTGGCTAGCGGGCTGTGGTGATGAAGCGAGTTCTGCTGCATCGATCGTTTATAAAATCACTTCAGATTTTACAAATGGTGACATTCTGATTGTGTTGGAAACATGTTTAAAATGCAGTAGTGTGCAGCAACAGTGTTAATGGCAATTCTTAAAACCACTTGCGGGTTGCAATCTGTATCTTCAAATTAGCCAAGGGAAGGAGAAATGGCAGATAAAATATCCGTTGTGGTTTACTGTAGTTAGTCTGTGCCTGGAATAATCAACGTAGGCAAGGGAAAGGGAAAGTATTAAAATTCACTCCCTACTGCTAGAAGGCGAGATAAATTTCCTTGCGAGCAAATTGAGAATATTTGTTGACATAATTCTGGCACGTGTGTGTTACTCGCGTGCGCGTATTCTGGTAGCGTGTAACGCCTGCACGCGCGGCGCTGCACCAGCTCCGGTTAGTGGAAACGCGGAGATTGAACCAGACGCAGTACGAGGGATTTTCAAAACTGCTCATCATTGAGCAGTTTTATTAATACCTTGGGAAGGGTTGAAAACCCCACCCAAAACACAGCTTAATGCCTTGCCAATAGAGCACATAACTTTTATAACAGTAAAAATGTCATCAGGCTAACCGCTTTGTTGCCTCTGCTGGTGTCTTTCTTTTTTAATGTCCAACTGTTCCTGGATGTTCTCTCGGGAAAATAAGACTCAGAGCTGTTGCATTTCGTGCCTATCTGTGTAGCCGTGTTAATGGCAGGCTGTGAGTATTTGATTGAAGGAGTGGTTAATTTTTGGAGTATTATAGGTGAAACAGTCCCTAGCTTCACTCTTCTTCCATGGGTTCTCCTCCTTCGCTTGGCCACTTAGTTGTGACAGTGGGCACGCCATGAACTGGCACTTAGAAGGCAAATATTTCTGGGTCCGCCTAGTTAAGATGCCATTTCTTTTTGGAAAGAAAGTGTTGGTAATCCTCTATTTCTGCACCTTGTGCTGTACTTTTGCTCTTCTGTCCACACACAAAAGTTCTCCAAACGCTCTGGAAGATCACTTCCATCGCCTTCCTCGCTGCCTAAAATTTCATAGAGCTGAAAATTACTGGGTCAATCTTGAAAGGATTTTGTAATTGGAAAGAAAAAAAAAAAAGGAGGGTGGTGTTATTTTGTTACCCTTGCGAAGTGCAGATAAAATCTGGAGTTCAGCATTAGTTATTGATCTTTGGGGTTGGCGGGAGCCTGGCGAGAGGATGATGTCCTTCTAACTTCATTATGGAAGGAGCTCCAGAAAGCATACCAATTGGCTGCCGGGCAGGCGGAGCGGGACGGGACGGGACGGGGCGGCTGCCGTGTCCTTGTGCTCTGCCCGTGCTGGGCCATCCCCAGGCCGCGGCAGCGGGACGCCGGGTTGCTGAATCCAGCAAAGCTGAGAAATAACGCCGCACGCCGCGGGCTGCCCGGGAGGAGGGAGGGAGGACGGGTTCGGTGAACGGTGGCTGAAGAACGGAGGGGTGCGGGAGCGGCTCGGCCCTTCCCGGGCTGGGTGCCTTTTGTGGAAAGGAAAATGCAGCGGAGTGGAGCGTCTCCTCATAAATTTGGCAGCTCCTCTTGCTTTCTGCACGAGGGTAGAGATGAGTCACGAGAAGGTGGTATATTGGTTAGTTATCGTGATGGGATGCTCTTGATGACAGCTTTAGATGCTCTCCGCCAGCGCGTGTCTCGCGCTTGCCCGCCGCCATCGGCTGCTCCAGAAGCCGTCCACGGCGCGCACCCGCCGGTCCCACATCTCGGACCTGCAAAAAGACAAATAGAGATTTTGAGTGATTGAATCCCCCGAGCTGTAATTGCCGGTATCGAATGTAACGCTTCTCAAAGCCATACAGCCCCCCGAGTTATCTTCATATCAATTAACTCTCACACGGTTAGCAATGACAGGGGAGAGAGGAGGGAAGTGACAGCATGTGATTTGGACTTCTTTAATCTTAAAACTAAAGAAAATTAAAGAAAGGCAGGCTCTCCGTGTGATGCAAATGATACCCCACGTATTAGGGGTTAAAACATCTCAAGACAGGCATTGATGGTGGCAGAGCTTTAAAATGAGTTGGATTTTCGCACTTGTTGCAAACCCCCCCGTCGTCCCCGGTGCCTGCGGGGAGGGTGCGGGTTCTGTGTCTCCCCAGGGACACACAGGACCTCTGCAGCCCTGTGGGGACCGCTGTGCCGGCGGGAGGAGAGGTTTGGGCTTGATCCAGCACCGCGGAATTCCGACTGAAAGATCCGTGCACCTCATACCACCGAGACCCCACGCCGGAGCGCGGGGTCTGCACGTCCTTCCCGTGTTCCCTGCTCTCGGGGGGAACGTGCCTGCGCCGTCCCCAGCGCACAGATTGCAGTGCAGAAAAGTAATTGTCCAGGTGGAAGCAGTTGGCATAATGGTTGTGTTTATTGGAAGGGACAGGAGTGATGTTGTTAGCGAGATATCGTCTCTGCCTCGGCGAAGGATGATGCTTTTCTTAGGAGAAAAATAGCCTTTTGTGTTCTGTCCGGCTGCCAAAACCTCCGGTTTGTAGTTGACCTCTGAAGTTATAATTGACATTTTTATAGATGAGATATAAATATAATTAAGAGTCGCTGCAATTATTTGTATATCGCCATCTCCCTCAAGTAAAGCAAGGTCGTGTGCATTTAAAAACACACCCCCAGGCAGTTTTGAGTAAAGAGTATTTAAAATATATAGAAATAATTGCCTAATTTGGTCATTTTCAGCCTGGCTTTTCTTGGCAGCAGTCTGGCCATAGTGCCGAGCGTTTTGAGGACAGCTCGGAGGGAACCTTTCGCCTGCTCACGTAATTTTGCTTTTAGAAGGATGCGGGCGAAAGGGAGAGCTGCTGTTTGGCCACGTTTGATCCGTCGGACCCTGGAAGAGCATCCACAAACACGCTGGCGGTGGTTTTTTAGAGCATAAAGTGCTTTAAGGGCTTTGGATGAAAAGTGTGACATAAGATATAAATGGAGGCGGTATTATTGTTATTGCTTTCCTAGATGAGACGGGCTTTTATTCCCTTGTCAGTTTTATCACTTCATAAATGGGACTCCAGAGAGCGGAGTTGTTTTGGGGGAAGCGCTGGCTCGGCCTCCCCGCTCCCTACCCAGAGGAGCTCATCCCGGGGACCTGGGGCTCGCGGCACGGAGAGAGGCTTTAACCCGTGACGCACAGAGATGAGCGTGTTTGTCTTCTGCCAGAGGCGCAGAGGATCGGAGGGAGGAGCAGCCGCAGACAGGGGGGGGTTCTTTAGAGTGCTTTTTAAGCAAATATTTGCTTCAAAACTTCACGAGGGCTGCGAAGATCCATTAGTTAATATTATTTACCGTTTACAGACCGATCAGTGAAAGCGGTGATGGCTGAGCGCTAATGCCGTCCGTCATACCTATCGAGTTAGATTGCAGCTATGACATGTGCCATATTAATATTTTATGTGTGTGTGTTTTTAATATTACATCCTCACTTATAAATATTCATGTCGTAAAACACATTAACGGCTGCAGCGCTGAAGAGCGATATTCACGTCTCCGCTTCGTGCGGTGACTTCGCCTCCGTCCCGGGTGGAACCGGGACCGGAACATCCCAACCCGGTGGGAGTTGGGACGGCTGCGGCGGGCGAGACGCAGCGCGGGGAAGGGGCTCGTGGTTTCGGCCCCGCGCTCGGGGCGGGGTGGTCGCATCCCACCAGTGTCCCATTTGGCATCACTTTCTCCCCCTTAGCCTCTGCCTGGGGCGGTGGGGACCGTGACTGTTGTCCCCCCCCCGCCAGGGTGACAGCCACTGCTGGGGTGGCTTTCGCACGGCGATGTGCCGGCGGCCCCAGGGCCGCCAGGCTCGGCCCTGCTCCCTGCTTCTGTGTTAATAAACACAAAGCAAAAAGGAAAAGCTGCCAATTCTTGGATCCGTCTCCCTTGTCTTTTAATTTCCTGGCCAGCGCCTGTTGCCGCTGCATCAGGGCACCTTACGTGAAGTGTAAAAATAAATGCGTTGGAGCCAGTGTGAGCCCCGCATCCCAGCAGACTCTGGTTCGGAATAGCAAATGAGGCTCCTGGCCACGCTTTTCGAGGCGATTATTGAACGTCTCGGGTGGTTACAGTCATTCTGCCCCCAGCCTCACGCCGGATAACGCCACCTGAGGCTTGGAATAATTGCCCAGCTATGTACTGTCTGTCATACCTTATTGCTTAATTTTATACCAGTAATGAAAATTACATCCAGAGGAGGAGAAGGAGCGAACAGCTGCACCGGCCGGGACGCACCGAAGGAATAGATGTGCGCAAATGCGTTCTCTAAAGAAGGGGAGAGACCCGGCTTGCCAGCAGCGCTCCGGAGATGGCTTGACATTTTTATTTTCTTGTTTAACAAACAAATGAGATAATAATAAGAAAAAAAAAAATGTCCCGCCAACCTCCAGTAAAGGTTGCAAACGCAGCCCAGCAATTAGTTTGGAAGTCTCCAGTTACACAATCAAACTTAAAGGTAAATATCAAGTTACAAGTACATTGTAAAGGACAGCAGGTTTGCAAAGCTCATTTGTATCTCGTCTTCATAGTTAACACGTGTAAACAAGTGGTTTCATTCCCCCTCCCCAGAGGGAGAGCCCTACACAGCCAGCCCTTTTTGACCTTCTGAATTTATCCGGCCTCCTTCCGATTAGCCCCGGTACAGAGAGTGACAGGAGGCGACGCTGGCTGCAAGGCTCAGTCCTGGGGGCTCTCCCCCCGCACCCTCTCCCCCGGGAGGCGAGGGGGGGGCAGCGTCCCCGGCGGCAGCGCTGGGCCACCCACAGCTCCGCACGGGGGGTGGCGGGGGCTGACGAACGCGGGAGGCGACGTCCTGCTCTCCTGCTGTGATGGGGACGACTGCAGGAAGGCAGGATCCCCCCCGGAGCATGAAACCCGCGGGAAGGAAGAGGTGTGCAGGAGGAAATCCAGCATTTTCTGGGGCATCTGTACACCCAAGATCTTAAATAGCTTTTCAAATATCAGTGATTATATATATAAAATATTATATATATTATATCATATATTATATTATTATATATATTATATTTAGAGAGAGTTATATATATAATATAAGCTTTCTGAAATTACTGGGGTGCAATAAAGGATGGTTTTGCAGATCACCAGAGGCTGATATCCGGAGGCCTCGGATGGGGAAGCAGAGATGCAGGAAGATGGGAGATGGCAGTGTTGGTCTTGCAGAAGGTATCTGCGTAGCGTTGCATCCAGGGCAAGACGTAGGCAGGACTGTGGGGGGAGAATGGGGCGTTTCCTTCCCGTAGAACTGCGGGTAACAGTCACTGTCTTAAAAAGAAAAATCTTTCCATTTGCTTCGTACCGAACAGTATCAATAACTTAATGCAATTAAACTGCACTCGTATTGGAGAGCGCAAAGTAAATCAGTGGAGCCTTCTCATCTCTGAAAGGTTCTTCAGGAAACGTAAGGCAAGAATTGTGCAAATATTTAAGAACTTTTTTAAAATTCTGATAATAGTTGTGTTACGCTTGCGGAAGGTCGGTGTGCGTGAGCTCTGCGGGGATGAGTGCTTGCCTTAGACGGGGTAATCTTCCCCGTTGAAGCTGCGTTGAGAAGACAGTGAGGTCATTTTAATACGCCCTCAGTTTGCCATCTTTATTGTCACTGTTGAGTGACAGCTAAATTAGCAAAAATCCTGATGATCTGTGAAAGCAAAGAAACCCTAAATGCCGTGAATAAGTTCTTGCTTATGAATCTACTCAGCTGATGAAACCAAAACCCCTTTTGCTTCCCAGAACGCAGGAGCGCAGTGATGAGCAGGTAGCGCTTCGAGTCTTGGGGGACTGTTGGAAAATGTTAATTGAGGAAAGGCCAGAAACAGGAGGAGAACAAAATGCAACATTTACATAGAGGGGCAGTCTTAATGCAACGAGCAGAATTAAAATCAGCGCGGTGACCTTGAGAAAATAGGCAGCTACTCACAGCATGCCCGTGCCCAAAACCGCGAGATGAAAATATTGAGAGGCGCTGCTCGGCTTTCCCTCCCTGGTGCGGTGTTTTCTTTTCCCAGTGGGTCGCTGACAGCAAACTGGGTGAGTCCTCTCAAATACGCGTTGTATTGCTCTCAAACACACGGGGGGGGGGCTTTTTATTTTTTTTTATATATCTGCTGGTTAATAAAACTTTTAGAGCACTTTAACTGAAGGTGAGAAGGACGTTCCCGGCAGCCTGGGGAGGCTGAGAGACGGTGAGCCAACGCCATTTGGTGTCCCCGAAAAGGGGCCGGTGCCGTCCCCGGAGTAAACCACGTCCAGCAGCTGCCACCTCCCTCGCGCCTGCCACCCGGATGCTGCCGAAGCCTTTAACTTTACAAGGTCGTTGCTGTAGGTAGAGCCTCCTGGTGACCTGTTTAAACAAACAGATAACGCATCCCCTATCCCCAAAATCCTGAGATTCAGCAGAAATGCGGGTTACACAAGTAATGCTGGTAGCAGAAGGGAAGGCTTTTACCCCTGACCCTGCTGTCCGAGCGGGCTCTGCCGCGCCGTGTCTCTCTGCTCTCCGCGCCGTCCCACCCTGCGATTCTGCTTCTCTGGGCGTTTATTTTTAAGCGTCGGTAATTGAGGTGGGGGATGTTGGTGCGTCTGTGCAGGGACGCGATGGCGTGCTCCTGCCCTGCCGGCCGGGTGGGTGCGCTGGAGCGGGTGGCTGACCCGGGCCCCGCTCTCGGCCCGGGGACCAGAAATTGCTCCCGGGGTCGTTTTTGGGAGGCAGAAGCTTCGAGTGACTCCGCTGCCGAAGGAGGGTTTGGCAACGGGGGGTGCGAATGGAAACGCTGCTACCCTGCAATTAACGCTTTACAGCTCTTGCGTGGATACATTCCACCTAATCAATCCTCTTGTATTAGCAAATTAGAAGCTGTTAAAATTACTAGCTTAGACACGTAGAACGCGTGCTGCAGTGATGCTGTGTCTGGTCTCGGGGCAGGTCCCGCAGCGCCTTTCCTCCTCCTCGCCTCCTGCTCCGGCCGTCGCCGGCCGCCGTTTTGCCCCGCTCCCCGCGGCACAGCCCCGGCTGCTTTGGCAGCGGAGGCGGGCGGCTGCCTCTGCCCCTTTGCTGTCTCGCTCCCGGGGGCGTTTGCAGCTCCATCCGCAGCGCATCCATCGCTCTCTTCTGCCGGGTCTCGGTGGTGGCTCCAGCCCCGGGATGGTGGTGTCCCCATCTCACGCGCGTGCAGGGCTGGTCACGGAATCATGGAATCTTCAGAGTTGGAAGGGACCTCTAGAGATCACCCAGTCCCACTCCCCTGCCAAAGCAGGACTGCCCAGAGCACAGCACTCAGCACTGCATCCAGGCGGGGCTTGAAAGTCTCCAGAGAAGGCGACTCCTCCACCCCCCTGGGCAGTCTGTGCCACTGCTCTGGCACCTGAACTGNCAGCCTGTGCCACTGCTCTGCCACCACAACCAGAAAGGAGTCTTTCCGTGTATTTGAACGGAACTTCCTATGTTCCAACTTGTGCCCATTGCCCCTCGTCCTGTCACTGGGAACCACTGGAAAGAGTCTGGCTCCATCCTCCTTCAGCCCACCCTTTAGATACTTGTACACAGTAATAAGGTCTCCCCTCAGCCTTCTCTTCTCCAGGCTAAAGAGTCCCAGCGCTCTCAGCCTCTCCTCATACGGGAGATGCTCCAATCCCTCCATCATCTTGGTTGCCCTCCGCTGGACTCTCTCCAGCAGTTCCCTGTCCCTCTTGAACTGGGGAGCCCAGAACTGGACACAGTATTCCCGTTGCGGCCTCACCAGCCGAGGCAGCTGTCGGTGTGGGCAGGGATTTTGCATGGGAGGCTGTCCAGCATTTCGCAGGTGAAAATATTCTTGCAGAGTGGACCAGGAAAGCCCGTTGCTTTGTTCTGGTTTCTGCTGCTACAGCTCCGGTTTTGTGCTGTGCCGGAGCAATGCTCTGCGGGTGACGGGTGCTCCGGGAGAACCCGCTGACTCCTCCGAGTGCCAGGAGGTCCAGGTCATGGCCCTTCTCTGCAGCCCCAGCGCATCTGCCGGCTCTGGGAACGCCGTGTCCCTGCCCTGTGTCACCGTGGTGGTCTGCAGGCGGTGACCTGAGGCACGGGGAGGGTTTGGGTCCTGCGCTCCCCGCACAGAGCCCTGCGGCAGTCAAATGCTCTTACCTGAAGGCTGAGCTGCATCCCCGTATCCGGCGTTCCGGGGGCTTTTCCACCAAAGAGGCTGAGAAAGTCAGAAGCCCTGAACCACAGTTAGAGCCGAGTTCCTGCTCTGGAATCGAACAAATCGGAGGTGCGAGGGCAATCAGTTTGTGCTCTAAATCATATATGGCAAATCTGTTGGCTCCTTCCCACTTCTTGGCTGAAAAGCGCCAGGATTGATTTCTCTGACTCTGTCCTCACCTCCCCACTGGCGGTAGCAGCAAGGGAAGAGCAAAACACCTCTACAAAGAGTGATTCTTCCACCATTTCATCTTCCCCTCTTTCCTCCCTTCGCGTGAGACCCTTTGAGCTCGGCCGGGGCGCACAGAGTGACGCCGGGTGGGCTGTGTCACACGGAGCTCGGGGGTCCGCGCCGCTTCACATCACCGCCCTCTTACCTCTACTCGAGAGCAGTTTTCCCAAAACATTTAAGTTTTGACGGGAGATTTCTTTAATTAGGTTGATTAATAAGTAGTGGCAAGGAGTGATTTTGCTTATTCTGTATGTTTTTTGTATATATAAGCTGAAATAAGAACATCTGGCACTTTTTTTTTGCTGGATCCGATAGAATAAGTAAGTTGAAAAACAGCTTCTTTCAGAAAACTGCAGGTCGGCAGATTTGGGTTGTGGAGTTTTTTTCTTTTTAATTTATGGAGTGTTTTCTGGACCAGAAAGACTGCCTTCAACTAACGTAATCATCTGTAGGTTGTTCTCCATTTTAAAACACCTATGAACGCTGACAACTTCTTGTTTTCTCCGCTTTGGGAGAGGACCGGGAGGGAGCAGAAAGAGTACTGCTAACCCGACGCAGCCCTCCCTCGAGCTCTTTGCAGGCACGTAGTGAGTTAAGCCTTGTGATGTGCCCGCGAAACCGGGAGGGTGTAGGGATTGGGGATTGGGGCGTCGGGGGATCGGGGCCGTGAGCTGACTCGCCTGCGGCTCCCGCGGACGCTGAGCGCGGGGCCGGGTCTTTGGCCATGGCACCATCTCTCCCTATTTACTGTTAGCGGGACGGTCAGCGGCCCCGGCGTGGGTCCGTTGGGCGTTGTGCGGTTGGGCTCAGC
Organism: Anarhynchus alexandrinus; assembly: GCA_008711295.1. Classification (NCBI taxonomy): domain Eukaryota; kingdom Metazoa; phylum Chordata; class Aves; order Charadriiformes; family Charadriidae; genus Anarhynchus; species Anarhynchus alexandrinus. The sequence goes on along the minus strand of VUYV01000224.1, from coordinate 1,185,473 downwards.
CGCAGAAAGGCTCCGGGGGTGGAAACCGCCCTCCTCGGCCATCGCGCGACTCACACGTGAACACACGCCTTCAACAGCGCGCTCGAAATCAGGGCAGGATCCGTAGGGAGAAGCCTGGCAAGAGAATACACTGCAAGCATCCTCGCAGCGAGAAACATTCCCCCGCCAGGGTGGCGGGGTTTGGGTTCGGGGGTTCGGGTGAGCTGAAATCGCTCACAGGTACGGGAGGTGGGTTTGGCTTTTGCCGATCTCTCTGTTTCTGGAGGGCCGTTTCGCTCCGGTCGGGTCTCCGCTCTCACCCGCCTGTCCCCGGCGCGCGGGGCTTGCTGCCCTCCCGCTGCCAACTCCCTCCCGCGGGCACACAGACAGACGTTTGTTTTCCTCCAGTCTCTGCAAGTTCCCTGCAATTGCGGAAAACCCAAAAAAATATAAATCGGATGACAAAAGTGTGGGATTTGTTTTCTTGCGACTCAGCAGCCCGTTCCCCCCTCCCGGCGGGGCCACGCAGGTTTTCTCTGGGGTGTTTGGCGTCGTTTGCCTTCGTCCCTGGCGCAGCGGGAGCCCCCGGTGCCGGTTCCGGAGCCGGCGCGGGGCTGGCGGGGCTGAGGAGCGGTGGGGGGGGACCGAGGGGGGCCCCTAACCTGCCCGGCTGCTGGGGGAAGGAGCAGCTGCGAGGGAAGATGGGAGCAGCTGTGGGTATGAAATTAGTCATTCTGTGAAGAAATGGATTTGATAAATAATAAAACAGTGGTATTAACAACAGATGCTTTCCAGGTCAGATGACTTTGATAAAAGCACCCAACAGCCGTGGGTAATGGTATGAAAAATATGTATCTATATTTATAGATCTATCTATATGAAAAGGCACATAAATAAGCGCGTTTGGGGGGGGTGTACATGCTCACGTATAAATGTTCCTGGCATTTTATTTCTGTTTTCAAATGACGGTGAAAGTGCTGCTGCTCCCGTTCTTCGCGGGCTTCGAGACACGCCAAGAAAACCTGAAACCTGATCAATGTCTCCCGACGCCGGCGCGCTCCCTCCCCGCCTCTGCGCAGCGCCGGCTCCGTTTGTTTTCATATTCCTGCCTTTTCCTTTTGATAACTGTTTTGATTTGTAAAATACTACGCCTTATACAGTGTTTCCCTTATGATGATTTACTACGCTCTTCTTATCTTTCACCTTAAATCTTTGATAAGAGCGTTTTAAAAAATGAAATTGCTACCTGACATCGTTATAGGCTGCTGGCTGGCTGCCAGCGGGGCCCGGAGCTGCTGAGGATGAGGGAGGCGCTGCAAAGCCTTCGCCGGCAGCGCCAGGAGGCGGCAGGCAGGGCGGAGGATGCTGAGGAAGGGGAGGAAGCACGGCGGGGACCGGCCACCGCCTTTGAGCACACACCCCCCCGGCAGCAGGGACGCCCCGACCCGGTGGCGTGGTGATGGCCACGTTTTTGCGGGGTGGTCGGTCTCAGCCCCGTCCCAGCGACGCCAACGGTCGCCGAACGCTTCCCGCTCTCCTCCCTGCTAAATTGCTTATTAGGCTAATTGACTGTCCTCGCCGCCGCGCTGGAAGCGGAGGGAGCGCCCCGGGGGAGAGGCGGGAGGGGGGCTCGGCGGTGGGGTCGCCTTGTTTTCCCCTCAAAACCCTGCGATCGTGGGGGTTTCGTGGGGTGACACAACGTTGCTCATGAGTTTCCAGCACGTCCAAGTAATTGAAATGTTTTTGGCTGACTGTTGGCTGTGCCTGCTGGCTGTGATTTATCAGGGGAAGGCATCAGCAGTGGGAATATCAGTAAATAGAACTGTCTGACATGCAGGTCATTTTTATTTTAATGTAGTAGATTTAATGAACTCTTGTCTTTATAATTCATGGTACTTGCCGAATGCATCCATTTCCCCTCCGTAATGACGTTAGTTACAGATCTGTCCTTCGTTAGAAGCTTTATTACGGCTGGCGAACTTAACTCTCTCCGAGTTGCGGTGATGTGTTCCCAAAGTGCAAAGGGTTACCTAATAAATTGTTGCCTTTTACATTCATTACTCTTAGGAATAAACGTAGCCAAAAACTTCCCTGAGTAGTTCATGCATTATTAATTATTATTATTATTATTGAATCTCCTGAAAGGTCATTTGCAAAGACCTGCGGTATGTGTTTTCCCGGCTCGTTGGGGACACGTTTGTCGGTCGTTATTGCCGTGACACCTCTCGGGGAGTTTGTGCGTGTTCGAGTGCGTTCAGGTCAGAGCCGATAGCGGACCCCAAATCTGCTGTCAAGTGATTTAATAGCATTTGTGTCCAGCCTAACCCAATCTATCTCACCTCGCGGAGAAGAAAAAAAAATAATCCTGCATCAAAATTACTGCTTTTGGAACTGTCTTGTCTCTTTTGAGTAGGAACTGGAGACAACTAGACAAGCTTCAATGAAAGCGAATAAAGAAACATTACTTTCTGAACACAATCTTCTGTTACCAGTCACTTTTCAACAGACATTCAATCAAAATGCTAATAGCGGAGGCAACAAGGGAGCGAGGTTATTGTAATACTAATTGATAGGCTGCGGGGATGGGGTTTGATAAGTGCTGTTGGAGATACATTTTTGAAATATGATTCTCTTTAATTACAATGATACTAATAAAAATGAACAAATGATTTAATGATAGTTTTCTAGGTAATGCCTGGAAGATTTTTGTGCAAGTTATTTTGTAGGGGTGTTTTTTTAAACCAGAAATTATGAAAATCACCTTAAAAATAAAGCTGTAGTGGAAGGTAGTGACTTTATCTAGACTTGCGTGGCTACTTTGCATCAGAATTAATACTGTCAAATCTGAAGCTCTCAAATAAGAAATCCAGTCATTTATTTGTACAATAGGCTTTGCTGAAAGCCCAGAGTTGAGCCACGTTGCATGTAGGAATGCATTTAATATCTAATGCTTATAATAATTAGGATCAATTATGCCAGCAAGGATTTTAAAATACATTTTGAGGGAGGGGAAGAATGGGCTGAGGGGTATTCACTGGGATTTTAAAGAGCATCTGGGTACCAGGTTTGATCATAGTCGTGGAGATTATTGACACTGAGTGATGGGAAGCTCCAAACTAAGAGCCGCTCTCCCGGTGCAGCAGCAGGTGATTTTCCGTGTCCCCGGCGGGTGGGAGAGCCGTGCCGATGCTCCCGGCGCCCGCGGCGTCCCCAGCCAGCGCCACCGTCCCCGGCGGAGCCTCTCCCGCTCCCCGCGGGCTGCGTGGCGGCATCCTGCCTCCCCCGGCCCCTGGGAAACGGGGGCACAAAGGGAAAGGGCAGGTCTGTCACTAACAGGCAGCTTCTGTTTCAGCGGATTTTTGATGAATTAATTGATAACAAAACAAAGACTGGTGGTTTTTTGAGGGGGGATGTGTGTTTTGCTTTTGTTGATGTGGGTGGGAGCTCTTTCTGGGGCAGGGACGGATGATCTCTTCTGCCTTTCAATTTGTCAAGCTCTCTCTCAAAGATCTGCCAGAGAAGAAAGGGTAATTAATAGGCTTGAAGTCATTTCCGATGTGTCAGTATTTCTGCCTTGCTTCCAAGTGATAATGTTCGCTGGCTCGAGGCCTCCGGGGAGCCTTCCATCTTATTAACTTGTCTAGGAGAAACAGTGAGTGGGGACAGCTTGGGCCAGTGGGTGACATGAAATAAGGATTTGTGGTGTAGTGAGCTGTAAACACGGGGGCCGACTGAGTAAAAAGTGGAAAGAGGAAAAAACAAAGGGAGAAAAAATATATGAAAAAGGCCTTTGGTCACGAGTACAGCAGCACGTGTGATGGAGGGGGGGACGCGCTGTGTTTAGGGCGGCCGGTGCCCGACCCACAGACCTGCTGTCGTGCTGTGTTGCCCATGGCCAACCTGTGCCCACGCCGACATCGGGTCCCTCTGACGGCGGCGCAGGTCACCGGTGGTCCAGCGCACGCTGCCCCGTGCCAGCGTCGGGGAGAGCAGGCGGCCGTCGGGGCCGGTGCTGCCGCCGAAGGACACGTGTCTCAGACGAGCACAGCGGTGTTTTATTTTACCCAGAGGAAAACATGGAGATTTGGGGCTGTCTCGTGGGTTTGGTCCCATCCCACAGAGCTGTTGTCCCCGCTGCCGGCGGTGTGGCTCCTGCGCGCCGCCTGGGCTGGCGTGGCGGCAGGGACAGCCCTCGCACGCCGGCAGCCGCCGCGCCGACAGCCTCCGCCGCCGAGCGGCTGGTGGCCAAGGGCTTCCGCAAGTCGCCTGTGGTTTTTAGGATGCTCAACTTGAGGCGCTGAAGAGGCCAAGGGCTGAGTCCTTCTCAGCGCTTGGGTCTGTTTGCCAAGTCAGCTGGCAGTTTTTGTGGCTTTTCTTAATTGCGTGTGAAAACTTAAGACACGTAGGACATTTGTGTGTGAAGACACCTTCATTCTCAGAAGAACCGCGAGGATTAAGCAATCCTACGCGCGGAGAGGACGGGATGCATACCGAGACTTGCACAGTACCACGACGGAGACGTGCCGCAGCGACATCCCCGCTCCTGCCCTGGGCGAGTGTGCCATGCGGTGCCTCGCGGCCGACCTGCGGAGGGGAGAGAAAGACCCTCTTATTCCGTGTACCTCAAAACCTGCTCTGGGGAGCTGAAGCTCTGCATCCTGGATTTCCACCCCCCTTGCTGTGTGCCTGCGTGTTCTTTATCCCGTTGCTCAGCGCAGGACCAGGCGCCGGCTCCCTCGCGCCTCGGTGCTCTGCGGCGTGCGGGACGTCGCCCATCGCCTGCCCGGACCTCGGCGGGGAACGGGCAACCGCGCAGCCTGCGTCTGCGGGGCACTGCCTCGGGGCGTCCGGCCGCAGCTCCGGCCGGCAGAAGCCACAGCAGAGGAGCAGCCGCGTGAGCGTAGTTGGCAAAATAATTGTTGGGTTTTGCCCTCACTCCCCATTGTTATATAGCTTCAAGGTCTTGCGTCAGAAGGGGATGCGCAGGAGAGATTTCCAGTTCACCGCGTGTGTTTGATAACTACACCTGTAATCACAGGACTGTGTCAACACAGGATTCTGTATAATTGCTTCCCCCCCGCCCGGTCCTGGTGAGATTTTGTTAATTAGGATTAGAACACTTAAAAATAGAGATTATTTTTAAACTGTTTTCCCGGTTATCCTGTATGATGTAGAGCGGAGGCTGGATGGGATCGCAGTTCTTTTCCCGGGTGCGGGAAGTGACGGCCGTGCCCGGTGCAGGGCCTGAGCCCCCCGAGGCATCCCCGCGTCTCGCGCCAGCGGAGGCTCGGGCCCCGCCGGGAGGAGGCGGAGGGCTCAGCAGGGCAGTGCCTGCTGGGGTTAACTCAGGACTGCAGGCTCTGCCAAGGCGAGAAACGCAATGGTTATCGGTGGGTTCTGGTTTTCGGATGTGCTGAGTTGCCCGGATGGCCTTTGACCGCAGCGAAAGCTGCAAAACACCCGGGGCACGAGGGAGAGAGGGACGAGCGAGTCATATCCGTCAGTTGGTCAGGATAAAATAAGGAGGGGATGTCTTGGAGCGATGTTCTGTGCAGCTGAGCTGCTCCGTCTTGCGCAGCGCTGAGCATCGCTGCTGTTGGAGCTCTGACCTTCAGGACAGATGCGGGCTTACGCCAGGGCGATGCTCTATCTACATATTTATCCTTCTGTGCTTTTCTTGGTTTGTTTTTAAATTCTCCTTCGTAGCAAAAGTGCACGAGCGGTTTCGTTAGCTATTAGAGAAGAACACAATGGAGGCAGCGCTGGTCTCCACCGCGTACAAGCTGTTCCTTGGAGATTGTTCCCTTTTTTATTTTTTAAAGTAGCAATCCTTGGCGTTTTGGGTCACTGGGAAGGAACAGGATGTCTTTCACATATTGACAGGTTTTTTTCTTCTCTTTTCTTTTCTGATCTCACTCCTGTTTGTCAAGCTCACTTTTCATTTTCCAGAGAAATGATTATGACTAAACATCTCTGACAATCTCTTTGCAAAGTGTGAGAAGGCTCCAATGAAAAAAAAAAGGAGCCACCTCAAAGCTCTTCAATGATTAAGGTACTTAACTGGCGAGTTTCTCTCGTCTGCTGCCGAGTGTATGTCTGCACAATGGAGTTCCCCTCGCAAGCACTTATTAGGGAGGCACTAGTATAATCTAATTAAAATTTGGTTTAATATTCTGTGAAAATTAAAACGGAATCCTTCCTGGTAGAAAGAATGACCGCGCATGAATTAGTCCTCTGTGTTTTGTTGTTGTTGTTAGCTTGTTCAAATATTAACACTGCCTGCACGCTCAGAGTCAGAGTTTGCGTCCATTAACAGCGCTCAATCCTCCAATTAAATGATGAATGATATATAGCAATAGGTGAAAGCTGGTTGCTGGATTTTTTTTTTTCATGCTGATATTACTTCCTGGAGGTAAATAAGGGGAGGGGATGCTGTGCAATATTATCACTGTGAAATTAAAATAAAGTCTCATTATTTGAGGACGGAATCTAGTGGCTGAAGGTTTACTCTTCGTCTGAAGCTTCATCCTGGATTCTTCCAGCTAATTGCCTGCTGATTAGCTGAGAGATGGGCATTGCTAATGTTGGCCTTGAGCGTCGAATTATCTCCTGCGAAGTCTTAGACCCACAGCACCGAGTGGGAGACGTTGGTGACAGTGACCGAGCGGAGGGGGTGTTCGCCGACCCCGCGTTCCCTGCGCGGCCGCAGCCGGCACCCGGAGAGGACGGTACGGCTGCGGGGAGAGGACGGAGCCGCCCGGCAGAGCAAACCCCCCCCGTTTTCTCACTTTGCTGCCTGTGCCCGACCCGCCGCGGGTCCGGCCCCGCTCGGCGCTGGCGGGGGCACTCGTGCCCGCTTTCGGGGTGCCCGTGCCGTGCCCACCCCTTCTGCTCGCTGCGAGTAGGCGGCAGCGGCGTTTGCACAGCCTGGCTGCCTGTGTAATTCACGTCACCGCTTTGTATACATTTATGATATTTTTTTCTTTTATTTTTCTGGGAGTTTTGAGTTCTTTGCAGTTAGAGGACCAGGCGGCCAGGGGAGGTGTGTTTGGTCCGTGCGTGGAAATGAAGTACTGACCTTCAAATAACAGGTAACAGCAACTTCCCTACCTTTTCTGGTCAGGCTTTGGGGGAAAGATTTTTGGGGAGGAAAAAAATACAAAACTTCAAGTTGCAGTTTATTTTTAAACAAAGCCTGCCTATGGCAGGGGGGTTGGAACTCGATGATATTTAAGGTCCTTTCCAACCTAAACCATTCTATGATTCTATGAAAGCCCAAACCTTTTATTCTTGCACTGAAGATGGAAAACCTACCAAAATGCCGGAAAACCTCCAAGTATCTGCGTGTTTTCCCCTCTTTCCCTGGCTGCCTTTCTGAACTTGAGCCGAAACATGCTGAATATATCTCTGTTCCTGATCTATTGAAAGTTTCCAGCATTGACTAGCAGAAAGGCTGCTTTTGTGTGTGTCTCGCTCGTGGGCAAAAGATAATTTTAAAAAGCGCCATGTTTATCTGGAGAGAGCAGCGTGGCGAGGCCGGAGCCCCAGGCCAGCCGCGATGATGGATCGGAAACTTTCTCTGCACGGGGAGCAAAGACGGAAGGATGCGCCACAAAACGTGTTACGAAAAACCCCTCGGAGCCGGTGTGGGGCTCAGCAAAGTCCTCGACCAGTGCTGAAGGTGCTTTCGCAACTGGGGCAGGGCAGCCGAAGCTGGTGTGCCCCTTCGCCGCCGGGATCACCGCTCTCCGGACCCCCGCTCCCTCCTCCTCCTCCTCCTCGGGGAGCCGAGCACTAGTGAAGCTGTACCGGAGGGACCCGCAGACAGTGCTCTGTAGCGATGGCAACTCGAGAAACAAGAGCTGCATGGAGAAGGAGAGCCCTTATTATCGAGGGTTTAAAGGGAAGGTGCTTCAGAAGGCAGAGAGGCTTGGCGGGGTAATTAGACTTGCTGCTCTCCGAGTGAATGTGCGGCTTCACGGAGCGTTACCGGCGCGTCTGACCTCTCCCTAAGAAAATACGGAACCAAGAAAATACAGAACCACTCAGCAAAGAGCACACCAGACCCCGCGCTGGGATGGTGCCGATGCCAGTGGGGTTTCTGCCATGGAGCTCCTGGTTTATGCTCTTACCGTACCAACCCCTGCGGTACTGGTGTGCCCGCTGCCGTCAGCCAGTCTCACAGTGTGTCTGTACAGTGTTTCTGCTGCTTTTGGGGGGAAATCTCAGTTTCTCTCAGCCAAACAGATCAAAGCCTAAAGCTCACACCCGGCTCCGGGGCAGCATCATCATTTCGTACCGGGGCTTGGGCTTGGTTTGCTTCTGAGCTCAGCGCTGCTGCTGGTGTCCAGATTTTTTGTTGTGCACATGTACATGAGCTGCGAGTTCCTGGTGGCCAAGTCTGGACATTTTTAAGTCTAAATGCAGCCAATTAATGAGTTACTGTGTGATGGCTCATGCCGAGTCCCTCGTGCCCTCATCTCAGCCAGCTGAGAGGGAGCTCGCGCGAGGGTCTGGCTTCAGCTCTGCTGCTGGTTCACTCGGGGCAAACCTCCCCGCAGCTCCGTGCCGCGATTTGCCCGTCTGTGCTACGTGACTGGTAGCGATGCACTCGCCTTTTGTCAACTGCCTGGAGCCCCTTAAAGGATTTTAGCAGTGTGCAGGTGCCAGACTGCGTTAAATGAGGAGAAGCAATGTGATGCTCAGGTGGGAGAGTTGAAAAAAAGGACCATTGGCCTCCGCCTTTCATCTTCCAAAACGGTGCGGTGAAATTAGCGCCGGCGAAGGATGCCAGAGTGACAGCCAAGAGACCAAAGGCCTCTTTTCATCCTCCTCTCAGACAGAGTGCAGCCGGGCAGAGAGCTTCCAACAGCGTCCCGCCTTCCCCGCGACTGCCCTCCCTGCGCAGGAGAGGTAACTCGGCTGTGCGGGATCCCTGTGCTTTCATTAGGAGCCTTCCTGCCCTTTCGGTCCCGGCTCCTTTCCTCCGGCGTCCGGCGAGGCCGCCCGTTACCTCCCCGCCTGTGATGTGTGTGACAGCTATTTAAAACCCATCTTCGTGGCCCGTGTTTCACACCAGCTGCCAGCCAGGGTTCGGGGGGCAACTGCTTCCGATTGCCATCGGATTCGGCTGGATTTGGGCTAACGATGGCGATGGTGAAGCATTCCCTTTCCTAGCGAGGGAGCACCGTGGCGAGGGCTGGCGGGGAGTCGGTGCCGCCGGCTGTGCCGGGTGGGTGCGTTCCCGCAGCGTCTCCGGGCGCTTGGATTGACGGGGCTGGGGCGGCTCAGGGGTCAGGCGGGGTCTGGTGGAAGGGAGATAGCATCAGCTGGGCTCGGTAGATGTGGAAATAGTCAAAACAATCAATAGCTTATTTTTTATACCAGCTCCCTTTGTCGCGCAGGCCGTTGAAGATGATTTTTGCAGCTTGCCCTGAGCACCGGGCTGGAGCGGTAGCCGTGCAGAAACCGCCGTGGTGGTGGTGTTATTTCTGAGTCCTGCTCTTTCTGGCAAAGGACAAAGTGTGCATCCTGTGATGGATGAAACGTGGTGTCAGGCGGATGTCAGTCTTACCGGGCTGAAATGACAATGGCATCGTGTAGTGGATCAAAACATTAAGTCTTTAAAACCGTATGTTCGATGTGTCATATCACAAGAGCTTTATTCTTGGCGATAACAATCGGCAACGTGTTATCTGTGGTTTCTTGCTTGTACGTTTCTTACAAGCTGATAAACTTTGAGCTGGATGAGAGTCAAGCGTGCCTCGTTGTTCATGTCCGGATCGGGGCTGGAAGAGTTGGTACCGGAGGAGCCCAGGAACTGCTTTTCTGGATGATGCTCAGCACCTCTGGTCCAGATCCTCCCTCTAACGGTGGTGGGCTCCTGGCATTTCGGTGGCCCTGCCAGCCCTGCCCTTACTCCACAGCCAGGTAGCCAGCGTGGTCAACAGAAATAAATAAATAACAGTGGGCATCGGTGTTTCAGAAGAGGGACGCTTCACTTCACTTGGCATTTTAATCTCTTCCAGCACTGGGTTGGAATAAGCACTTTTTTGGTGCGTGGTGATTTATTTTGTTAAAAAACAAGGCATTACTCATAATTATGCAGTTTTATGAGCGTATACATAGCAGTGTTCTTCCCGCAGTAGGCTGTGGGAGGTGGCGTAATATTTAAATAAGAGCCCTGGGGAGAGGACCCGCTCGCGTTCAGAGCGGGGCTCGGCGCAGTTGCGGGCTCAGCCTATTGAACTACCGTATAATTACCTCTATTCAGCACTGCCGCTCCAGTTATCAGCCGGCCGTCGGGGGGAAGGCCAGCGTTTTGAAATGACATAGATTGTTAGGGAACATCAAACTTTTTTAATACAGTTAATGATCCTCAGCTATAAATAGTCTCTTCCCATTGACTGGCAATAGGGCTTTGTGCTGCGCCTCGCAGAGCTGCAGGGCTTTGCTTAGTTCGTTGGGTTGTCTTTTTTTCCCTCCGTCTATACCGTAGGTCCTTTGGTCCCGATTGCTTTCCAGAGGGCACCTCTCCCTCTCTGGGCCGGGAGGTGAAGGTCCTGCAGAGCAGCAATGTGCCCGGGGTCACGCAGGGCGTTAGGGGATGAGCAAGGTGCGGGACTGGCAGCTCCATCCTCTGGTCGTTCAACTCTCGTCCTGCCCCAGGGACCAGGACAGAGATGGGGACGGGCTCCTTTCGGGCTCCCCACCTTTCCCACACCACTGGTAGTCTTCTGGGAACGGCCAGCCTTTACTTCATCAGTAGGACAGGCGGCTTTTGTAGAGGCTGTGCCCCAAAAGTTTCCTTGTTGTCTCTCAGGCGGAAATACGACTGTGGGGTCGCGGAGGAGAGTTCAGAGACGGTCCTTTCCGAGCTCAGTGGCTGCGGAATGCTGAGGCAGCAGCAGGAGCTGCGCTTTTCAGCTGCAGCCCGAGTTGGAAGCGGCAAGGACTTGGTCTGCAGAAGTCCTTGTCCCGGTAGTGCTCTGCTCTGACCCGGTAAATCCTGGGGCAAGTGTGAATCTATAGGTGGTGCGTTTCTCTGTGCTTGAGCTGCATCGTGAGCCGTCACTATTCCCTGCGAGTGCACATGGGTCCCTGCACCCCGTAGATTGCTTTACCCTTTACAGAATGTGTTTCGAACTGGCCGAGAAGTCCGAGAGCGGCACTTAAAAGCTGAGTGCCGCAAACGCCCTGAGCCGGTTGCTGGAAAGAGCGTGTGGGACTCGGGCGGGATGTCAGGCTGAGCTCTTGCGGTGGGTCTCTAGTCCTCAGCGCTGGTTGAGCATCCCAGAAAAATAACGCCGATGAAAAAACTCTCGAACCCTGAACCAACTGCCCGACTTCCACAGCGGCGATTAAATGGCCGCGTTTCCCATCGCTCAGAAGTTGCGGTGAGATTCTGCCACAGCTTTGTTCTCGAGTGCCTGCAGACACAATAGGAAAAGGTCATCGCATAAACACCGCTCCTCCGAAGGCAATTGCTTTGTCTCCTTTGAAAGCCAGAAAGCAGAGGCTATTCTAACGTGAACCGCTCTGCCGGCGCGGCGGTACCGGGAGTGCCTCCCCCGCACCTTTCTGGTTTGAGGCACATCTTCGGGTCGAGAGCCTTCCACGCGCTGGAGAAGCGCGCTCGATCTGCGGGGTTTTGGCTGCTAATAGGTGGCATGTGTTCGGTCCCGCTGCGGGCGAGAATGGAGGCTGGCGGGCTGGCTATGAGCAGGGGTGGGAGAAACGCAGCGGGCGGTAGCTTGAGGTCTGGGCTGGTAGCACCCAGGCTGTGAAAATGCTTCAGGGAACGCTCCGGTGTGTTTAATTAGTTCACCTTTTCCTTCACCTGCGACTGCTGTTCCTGGCGCTTTTTGTTTTTAGGCATAAAGATTTCAGCGTTTTCCCCAATGGTTTGAACAAAGGTTGAGCGCGTGGGGAAATCCATAAAACAATGTCACCGAAAACGCGAGGAGGAGAAGGCGGCTTTTAATAAAGCACCGCTGGGCGCGTGCACCTTGGAGCCGGGCTTGGATGAGTCCGATGGGAGGGATGCTGCTGGAGAAGGTCACCCCTGAAGGTGGCAGATGAAGAAGCAGCGTGGCCCGCTCTTCTCGGTGGGGCTTTGGCAGAAACCCGTCTGTCCGTATGTGTTCGGCTGCCCCGTCCTCCGGCGCGCGGTCCCCCGGCAGCCCGGGGCTCGGCGGAGCAGCCGTCCTCAGGATGGTGCTCATGCTTGAGTCGAGGCAGGGGAGATGGAGGGGAGCAGACTTCCAGGGCACCATCAGCAGCAGGGAATGACTTGGCTGGAGCTACCTTGAGCGGGCTGTCGGGGAGGTTGGGAGATGGCGTTAAGGTACACCGTGAAGATGAAATCGTGGTTATTTGAGGTTGGATGCTCAGCAAAGAAAGTACCTCTCTTTCGCCTTGTCTGTCCGTGCGAGGTCTCGAAAAGCAGCTGCGGAAGAAGAAAAGCATCCACCGTGCCTGAGGAACGTTAGAAAGCATACGGAAATGGTAGGCGTGATGATTAGCGAGGGGCTCTGGGTTTTGTGCCTGCGATGTGCCCGTCTCAGAGTCTTGTTTTCCATTACCAGCAGATCTGTTTTATAGAGCTGTTGGGCTCCGTGTGGTCCTTATTAAAAGTTTTCTTTCCCAGGGTGATTCTGCTCCTTTGTCGCCTCTGGTTCTTGAACACTTTATACTATCAAACGGCAAAACTGCTTTTATTGATGCGGCAAAGAACAATGGGATCTTTCCAACAGCGCTCCCAAAATACGCTCTTGGCTTTTTTTTATGCCTGGCTTCCAACGGTGGAAAAAATGATTAAGTTGTGTTAGGTTTACTCTGGTCACTTCAACGGGAGATTGGTAATATCAACAAACGATTCCAGTAAATGGATTAGCTCCTCTTCTCCGGCAAGGCTGAGGCGATGTGTACTTGCCCTGTCCGTGCTCTTTCGGCGAGTCAGACAGCTGAAAAAGCAGAAAGTGTCCACAATTTAATAGCGCAGATCGGGTTAGGCAAAGGTGATGGCACTGGGTTTGTGTCAGGTCACCGGCGTGCGATTGCGAGCTGGTCGGACGTGCGCCGCGCTGCTCATACAGTGACTGCACCCGCCGTGGCCCGAAGCCTCACGCTCGGTTCCTCCGGGATGCGATTTCCCATCCGTGCGGAGACGGGGAGCGGGGAAGACAGAGGAGGGTGAGCAGAGACATTAAACCAGTTGTGCTCTGTGCGTGAGCTGAGCACTCCTTAGTGTCCCAGTACCGGCTTTGGGTTTTCCCTGTGAACAGATGTCAGGCAGTGTCTGCCATATAAAAAAATATATATGCCACATTAAAAAATTTTATATATATATTTTTTTTAATGGCCACTGTCAGCCTTTGCCCCCTGGACATACGTAAAATCCGACGCCTCCTGGCTGTCTGGAGCTACTAGTGTAACGACAAAGCTGTTTGCGCTGTTGCAGAAGAGGAGTGCGGAGCTTCGGGTGGACGGTGGGGCTGAGCGCGACCGCGGTGCTGGTGAGGGTCCTGCGTGACGGCCGCCAGCGCTGCGTGGCTGGCAGCCCGCGCTGACTAAGGGAACCTCCTCGCAAGACGTTACCTACCCTCCGCCAGCAGCAGGAAGGGCTGAGAAGTGGGTCCGGTGCGTAGAGCGCTTGCAGAACTGCCGGCCAGCCCAGCGGGGACGGGCAGAGAGCGCCCGCTCTGCCGAAGACCCTCTGGGTGTGCGGGCAGGGTCGCGCGACACCGACGGGCAGCGGACCTCGGGGACCACCGTCGGGGCTGGAAGGACCCAGGGGGCTGCCAGCGCGGGGAGGGGAGTCCCCGCGGGGAGGGGAAGGCGTCACAGCCCCAAGGTTTGGTGAGCGTAGAGCCTGGTGCGGCGCTCTGCCTCTGGTGGGGGGAGCCCCAGAGCAGCCGCAGAGCATGCGGCAGCAGATGCTTCCAGAATGATCCTTTGGTTTGTAACATTCGTCAAACTAACAAACCAACAGAACCCCCAAAACGTGAGAGCAGAGTTGTGTTTAGGCTGCGTTGACTTGGCAGAAGGGTTCGTTTTCCAGCCTCGGGGAACACACAGGGTGTTAATTCTGTGAGTGCGTGTGCTATGTAATATTTTAATTTATTTGTCAGCTCTTTTGGAGGGCCTTATTATGTGGCCTTTGTTTTTCTTCAGATGTAAGGTGCTTGTTACAGCCCTTTGCTCGCCTGCCTTCCGCTTCTAAACTGTGCATTTCCACAGCAGGCTGCGTCTGGCATACCGGGAAAGAAAAGAGTCTGTATACGGTGATTGAAGATTTCTTCTTTATATAGTGCCTTCAAAAAAAAAAAAGTGTAGTGCCATTGAAATCAAAGCCCATCTTTCTGCCATAAAGGGCCCTGCAAATTGACCGCAGGGCCTTTCAGAGAAGTCTGTCTCCTTTTGATACAGACGTTGCCGGGGGAAGAGAAAAGGGAAAAAAAATGGGGTCGCGGATGCTCTGAGGAGTAAACAGGTGAGCATTGTTCAGGGGAGTCCTGAGGCGCAGCCCTGCCGCCGCCGCCGCCGCCAATTCAGTCGTATTTACGTGCGTCTCGGCTCTCGACAGATTGTCGCCCCACAGAGATGCCTGTGCTTTCGGCGCGGCGGAGTAATGGAACGTCACTCGGTGCGCTCGCTGACAGCCGGGGAGCACAGCCGCCCTCGGCACAGCCGCCCTCGGCACAGCCGCCCTCGGCGCGGCCGCCCGGCGCTCTCTTACACGTTAAAGGTGCCTTTGGGACGGGTCCCTATCGGTTCCGTCTACAGGCGGTTCTCGAGTTGTCAAGTAAAAGCTGACATGAGTTTCTAAATGGCGTTAATGTAATTGATGAGGGCTTTTCCCCCTTATGCCAACTCTAAATATATATGTAAGAAAGCGATTATCTTAATGTAATTCATCATTTGCTTCAAGCGCACGCTAGACCTGAACCTGTTCACTCTGATAAGCATTTATGTACTGAAGGAATTGATGTTATCTCTCTTTGCCTGTGGTCTTGAACAAAAAAGCAGACTTCGAGCTCATATTAAAAAAGGGCGATTTCCCCCCTCTCCTCTGTGTCTTTCCTGGGAACAGCACACCGGAGGGGTTTGAACTTTTTGCTTGGTTTTAACCCATGCACAGAGGGAGGAAAACGTGGCTATTTCAGGATTTGCAGGGATGTTCGAGGCTGTATGGTGCACCCCCTCGGCCGGACTGCAGCGTGCTGACCTCTCCTCGGTGGTGGGAGCTGGTTTCCAGGAATAGCTCAGCAAATACTTCGCTCCTTACATGTGTGTGCAGAGGAACAAATGGTGCATATATTCAAAGCATCTGTCATAGCCAGACGCTCCTTCTCACAGTAGTATATGTTGTTTGCTTAGGCAAATACTGATACGGTGCATGAGCAGCAGGGACGGAGTCCTGGCCAAGGATATTAATAATGGCCAAGAATGTTGTGCGCTGCCTGAAGCTATAGCCTGGAGGGGTCATACTGCTCAACTCAAAGGTATTATTTTAACCTGAGGCTAAGCTGCTCATTTTTGCTGGTATTTCCCTTGACCCCAGTCGGTATTTATTTCAATTCCTTGAATAGTTTTTTGTTGTTTGGTGCCTAATTCTTTATTCCTTCGCGTTACGATGTAGAGAGTCAGCAGGGCAACAGAGAGTCCGCGCTCTCCTTCCCCAGGCAGGGCTTGCAGCGCTGTGGGATGCAGCCCAGGGTGGGCAAAACATCCCCGCAGACTGCAGACCGGTAAGAAAGCGCGCCGTCGAGCGTTTCAGTGGGTTTTGCATGCAGCAGCATTTGATCTGGAGGAGAGATGCAAATGCAGCGGGTAAACCGCAGCTCTGAAAAACA
This sequence comes from Anarhynchus alexandrinus, assembly GCA_008711295.1. NCBI lineage: Eukaryota > Metazoa > Chordata > Aves > Charadriiformes > Charadriidae > Anarhynchus > Anarhynchus alexandrinus. The sequence continues at coordinate 1,169,637 of VUYV01000224.1, read as the reverse complement.
CATTGATGACGATCGGGGACTTTTTGCAGCGAGGGTCCCTCCGTGTGTGAAGCGTGGCCTTTCGCCTCCCTGTTTGTCTTAGCTGATGCTCCTGTGGTAGCGAGAGGAAAGACGCCGCCTGTGTGTTGTCAGTAGAGCATCCTTCGCTGTGCGCTGCGTCCTCTGCAGTTTGGGAGGGAGGACTTTGTCCCCAGCAGGGACCGTCCGCCCAGTGAGCCCGGGGGTGGCGTGAGAGGATGGTGTTTTTGGGGGGACCCCGGCCCGGCGCGGTGGGTCTGTCCCCCCTCCCGGCGCCGCGCTGTGGCGACGCTGCTGCAGTCACCAGGTAGGCAGGAGTCACCTTGAGCGCAGCCTCGCAGCCGCTTGAAAAATTTCCCCCTGCGAAGTCAATTCTGTAGACACGTCATTTCTCTCGGGGCGCCTCCGGCAGCTGCTGCGCCCCTGATCTCGGCGGCGGTGGTAATTAAATTTCGGAGGCAGGAACAAGGGGAAGTTTCTGGGTTTGGCTGGTGCGTCGGCGAGGAGCAGTGCCGGTGGCGGGTTTTGGCTTCGTTTCTTCGCCACGGGGCCGCCTCGCGCGTCTCCTCCACGGGCTGAAATGAAGTGGAAATCTCCATCTTTGCAAATCCCTGTCGGTTTGTCCGGAGGGACTGGTTGGCTCTGGGGACACGGGGACCGAGAGGCTCTGCCGGGCTCAGCGGGTGCTGCCTGACCGGGGCGGTGGTGAAGTGTGGCCTCATCGCCAAACCCGGGGTGTATCCACACCAGGGGACACTGATTTACCGGGGCATTTTGGTGGCAGGTTATCTGGTGAAGGAGCCTGAAACTGGACCGTTGCTGACACGTGGGACAAATGGGCCTTGATGGGGGCTCGCTGGGGGTGTCCCCTCCCGGCCTCCCCGTGGGGCACCAGCAAATGTCCCCATCACAGGTGGGCACCCATCATCCCCCCTCCGCCCAACCGCAGGAGAGACCCTTCCCACCGCGGCCAGTGCGAGGGCCAGCATGGTGGGAAGGGCTGTCCTTGCTCGGGGCCACCCCAGGTCCATCTCCTCAGCACAGCAGCTGGGGCACAGCTGGGAGGAAGAAGAGGAGCTGCTGTGCACGCTTTCGGGTGCAGTGGGACACGTGGAGGCACATGGCTCGTGCGTGCTCTTGAGGATGGTCAGCCCCGGCGCTGTGTGGAGCCCAACCGAAGGGTCTCAGGGGGGACGCAAGGGTGGGAGGTCTCCATCTGCGGGAGCTCTGTTTCTCAGGTGTGAGGAGGAGGATGATAGCGTCTTCCTCCCTCGAAGGCACGCTGAGGGTAGCGGCGCTCTGGTGTGTCCCACCGGCTGTGCGGATGGGTGGGGTGGAAAGCCCTTCGCACGTTCACAGCAAGCGTGCAGCCCTGGAGATGTTCTGGTTCCTCTTCTTTCACCATGGGCAGAGCTACTGCTGTACTGATGTAGAGACCATCCCATTCCTCGTGCCGTCACCAGTTTCTGTTTTCCCCGTATTTGCTAACTGCATCTTCAAAATACAAAAGCACTTCATAGTTTTATGCTCTGCTTCTGCAAAGGCGATAAATACTAAAAGCATCTGCTCCCTTGGTCAGTGGCAGCGATTGCCGGGGAGGGAGCGGAGCTTTTCGGGGCTCTTGGTCGCAGAAGAAACAACTCTGGGCAAGCGTACTTCCATTTTTTTGGTAATCTATTTCTATAATTGAAGGATTTCAGATTTCTTTTGTAAGAGCAAGCTCCTGCTTAAGCACAGAGACAAATACAACCAATAATATGTACTTGAAATTTAATGCAAGCTAATTCATTTTGGCACAGTCCCAGATATGCTGATTAAATGGCCTGTGAAGTGCTACAATATCTTGATAATGTACATTCTACATTTGATTATATAATCAATTACGTTGCACCTAATAAAATTTAAAATTAGTGAAAAAGCTGTGAGCAGATTGTATCAGGTGCAGAGTGGGTCCGGGGCAGCTTTAAAGAAACTCGTGCAAGCGTACGCTGTGACGGAGCGCGCGGCCGCGTCCCTCTGTCTCCGTAATACCCATCTTCGGTAAACCGGCGGCTCGGTAAAACGCTCCTGTTTAATTTAGTGACTTGATTTAAAATAACATAAAGTGCCTACAGCTCCTGCTGCCCTTGCCGAGACCGGTGTGGCTGTCCTGACGAGGTGACGGTGGAGTGGGAGCACGGAACAGTCCATGTATGAGCCCGTCAGCCCCCACCTCTGCCCGACTCCCTTTGCCGGAGCCGCTCACTGCCCGGTTTTTCCCTGGTTTCTCCCCGGTTTCTGGCGGGCGGCGGAGGGCTGAGCAACGCGGTGCCCTTGGGCTGGGCTCCCCCACCCCGGGGGCTCCTCGTGTGGTTGGGGGGGAGAGGAAATTGGGGGGAAAACCAGTCTTTGTGCACAACTTCCCCCATCGCTGCCTCGGTTCGCTGCCGGCAAATGTAGTAATGTTTTCTATCCAGAGGTGACCTTGCAGCGCGTTTTAAAAACAGCTGAGATATTCCTGGCAGTAGTTCTTTAGGAGGGACATTCTCCCCCTTGGCCAGACCCGGTTCAGCTCTGCGTTTTGGGGTTTTCCTGCGCCCGCCCGGGAGCAGCCGAAGAGGGAGAGCAGAGCCACCCTTCGCCGGCTCTGCCCTGCTCCGGGCACGCGAGTCCCTGGGGAGGACGGTGTGTCCCGGCCGGCTCGGGCAGCCTTTCCTCCTCCTCCGTCGTCATCCGCGACATCTCCACTGGCTTCTGATTTCGGCTGCGAGCGCTCCCTGCTCGCGGGATGCCGGCTCGCCCGCGGGGGGGCTGGCGATGCTCGGCGTGGTGGGGACCCCCGGGCTGTCACCCCCACCTCGGCCCCGCGCCGGGGAGAGCCACGGACGTCTGGAAAACGTTTCTCATTCCTTTCCCAGAAAGTTAGCGATTTCTGGGTGACTAGCTACGGCAGGTTAGGGGAATTTGGCGTGGATTTTATGGCCCTCCGGTAGGAGAGGGTTGATGGGAAACAAATGCGTTATGGCCCCAGACAAGCTGTTGCTACATTTTTTGTTTCGTTTTAAAGCAGCGCTATCAACCAGTTGGAATATAGGCCTGGAGTATCGCGGGGAGTAATCTAATTAGTATGAAGTCAATTCACTAGTTCCTTTTGTATCTCGTGATTAAATAAGTGGGAAAATGGCTTGAAAATTAGGTGCTAGAACGACCCAATTACATTTCTGTAGCTTTTTGTATTCAATTTCATAAACAATTTTGCTCTTCGCTGGTTAATCAGTGAATGCCTTTTTCCAGTTTGAAAAGCACTTTTGAAATTATAATGCAATTAAATTGTGTGTGGATGTTCTGGCATAGCGAGTGTGAAAGCTGGGGGCCTGGCAGCCAGCCACGTCGTACCTTGACAGTAATGAGTTCCCGAGCTGGCAGCTTGCTGGTGTCATTCATAATATTGTCCACGCTGGGTTACTGTAAACCGCCACCGCCTCGACTCCTCTCCAGCGAGAGTCACCACCAGGCGGGCGCCGGGGCCTCTCCCGCCCTCTGCGTGGGGACCCGTTCCTCCTCGGCGGATGTGCCACCTCTGCGGGCGGCAGAGAGGAGCCGCCGGGACCCGGCTTTGCTCCGGGCGAGCGGGTTGAGACGCGGGCGAGCGTGTCAAGATGTGGGCGAGCGTGTCAAGATGTGGGCGAGCGTGCGGGGAAGTCTTCTGCAAAGTCCTAGAGCGGCTGCGGGCTTGCTTTGGGTTTTTTCCTTTGTCTTTTCCTTCTGTGGGCCTCTGTAGGACTGAAGATGAGCAAAGGGGGTGGAGGGGATTAAGTTTTCTCGGGGAGGAATAACTGGGGCGAGTAGGAAAACATCTCAACGTCTTGTCCTTCTCAAAGTCAGCAGTGGATCTGTCCCTGGCCTTGTGACCTGATCGCTCTTGGCCTGGGGAAGTGGTAGGTCCGAGCAGTGTCCTCTCACCAGCCCGGTCGCCCCAAGCTCCCACCTGGGCTCCGAAGCCGCTGTGTTTCTCTCCAGCCCCCAAACCCCTCAGGGCTGGTGGTGAAGCTCCTCTCTTGACAACCAAACTGCCGGTGGTCCGTGCAGCACATGAATCGCGTGCAGCGCCAAGTGGCGTTGGCCCACCGGCTCCGTGAGGCTGCCAGGCTGTGAAGACCACTGCCCGCTACGTGCTTCTGCCGTACCGGGGCCGGTCTCCACGGGCCTTTAAAGGTCAGAGTTTTTCGAAGCGTGCTTTTTATTCTTGTGGGGTATCTGTCTTGCGTTCAGCCTGCTCGTGGTAAGCGGGAGCTAAATTCAGCCTCCTGGGGAAGGGCGACCGAGCCTGCGTGATCGCCGCCTCCCGTGATTTACGGCTGAGCACCACAAGGGGAAAGGTAGAAAGCTGTGTTAAGAGAAAAAGAAATAATGTCAGAAATAATGACTTGCTTGGCAGGTTTTAACAAGTTCAGTAATGGTATTAGGTGCCCTTGGCTCAAGATAGTAACCTCCTCTTAAATGATCATTACCTGGCTAATAAAGACCTCAGAGCAGGTCATTACGGCTTAATTTAGACATAGCATCCTGTTTGGTTTGCACAGCGTGGCAATCTCTCACATTGTTGAATCTCTTGCCTGAACGCCGTGGTTGGGAGTTGGGGTTCGCTTGGCTTTTCCCTCTCCCAGCAGCTTAACGAGGAACCGAGCGTTTGCGGAGTCTTGATGGCCCTTCAGCTCGGCTGCTGGTGGAGGTGGGATGTGCACAGGACGGGGGATTCTCCAGCTCCTCCTCGCTTCAGCTCTGCTTCCCTGATTCGAGGGAGGGCGGGAAGAAGTGATGGGAATGGAGGACCCCCTTCAGGGAAGCTCTTAAACATATGTTTAATTTCCCATCTTGTTCAAGTCAATGGGGTTTAAAGGAAGGCTGTGGGCTTTGCCCTGTTGATGTGTTGTTTCAGAGAACCTGTGGCTTTCAGCGTCTTTTAGGTAGCACTTGCCCAGGCATCTCCTCCAGGGGGGACCCTCCCCTGGCCACCCCAGGACATGCCAGGCATGCGCATGTTTCCCTTCCCACCGTCTCCCTCGGGAAGAGGAGTGGGTTTCAGAGAGGAGGGACCACAGGCACTCATGGTGTGCAGGAGCAGGGTCCAGCCCCGGCACGCCGTGCCGCCCCAGCCCCAGCTCGCTCGCGGAGGAGCCGTCATGCTTCCCTAACCCCATTAGCAGCGAGTTTCAAATGCAGATAATTATAATAACCAACCCCCACCCGTTATTAATATTTTGAAGACATCTCTTTGATAAGCCCATCTTTTCAGCCAATTTCCTATTTCTACTGAAAGCAAAACATTTTTCCTCCCAGTATTGTAAATCTGTTGTTAAAATGAAGAAAAGGAAATGGAAAAAAGGATCCCCCCAACAACAAAACCGTAACACCAGGCTCGGTGCTGCGCCGCCTTTGTCAGCCCTGGATAGAATTATGCATCATGAATAAAAACTGCTGTCAACATGCATTGGTTTCAAAACATTAGAGCATATGGTATGTGATTATCTGTATTGTCAAATGCAATAAAGTGAATTTGGATATAATAAAAAATGTAATATTTTAGAAATTTGGTAATAAACTGTGGAAGAATTGACAGGCAGAGAGTATTTGATGCCTGTGGGCAAACAGATAAAGATGGCAGGAGGCTGCGCTGGGCGGGCAGCGGCGACTGCAGGCACATTAGGAGCAGCTTTGGTTTGTGACGGGGGAGCCTGACCGGGTTAGCGGGCGCCCGGGGAGCGATGGCCTTTGTCCCTGCCCGGCTGCCGGGACCTGCCTTCCCGCGGCGCTCGCCGCTGCTCCGCTCGTCCCTGTCCTCTGCCCCGCGGCGCTGGCAGGGGCAGGGGACCGGGGTCCACCGCCGCCTCCCGGCGGGCAGGTCTGCGCCCGGTGGCTGTAGGAGAGGTGGCGAGCGGCGTCGGAGCAGCGGTGACGGTTTTGGTTTGCCCTGTGAGGGGCTGCAGGGCGCTCGTTTTGGGGACGAAAGTCAGCGTTCAGAGTTGTCGCTGGCTCCGCGTGCTGCAGGTCTCGCTAACGGACAGGCAGAAGCATTCGCTTGAAGCACGAGGTTCCCGCTCTGATTGTAGACAGATAATTGAATTTTACAGCATTTGGGGTTTTCTTCTTTGATAGCGAAAAGAAATCTGTTAGTTTACGCCACGCTTCCCCCGCCCAGCTGCGCTCCCATCCTTCTCGACTCGTTAGAGAGATGGGAGATCCGTACCTGAAGGGAAAGGAGCGGTGAAAAGCCGTGAGGAGCACAGGAGCTGGAGCTAAATACTGATGAAAAAGCAAACCCGAGACAACTTTCTCCTCCAGTATCTGGTATTTCAGCCCCATGCGTTAACTCTCGAGCCGCTGACAAAAACGCGCCCGTTGAGACATGATGTCTCCAGCGGGGAGAAGCTGAGTCGGGAACAAACTTTGGGGCCTCCTGGGTAGAAAACTCAGATGCAAAAAATGCGGACGTAAGTGTATCACACGTACATGCAATTTTTCTTAGGTCACCGCTAATGCTTCTAAATGATCTGTGAATGCATTAATGGTTTCTGTTAATTAACAATATGATAAAACTGGCATTTAGTAAGTTGCTGTGTAGTGTGTGTTTCAGTCATTATGTACTCAGCGCTTTGGTTTGATTTCGGAATGTTAATAGAATGAAATTTTAATGAAGATTTGTTGTTATGAAAAATTTATTACGCAAAAGTTCAGGTACCGCTCACATTAGCGCAGTCCGTGACACGCGGCGGCGCTCCCCTCGCGCAGCCACCGCCGGTGCCCCGCGCCGCCGCGAGGGGAGGGCAACGCGCCCCCGAGCCTGGAAATCGTGGGTTAAAATGGGTCGCTTGAGAGAGAGACGAGTCCCTGTACCCTTCATCCTCCCGTCAGGGAAAATCGTTGCCCAGAACCAGTTTGGGTGGATTTTCGCGGGTCCGGAGGGGCAGGATGCTGCCTGGCGCAGTGGCTGCTCATCCTAAAGGTGCCCTTTTTTTTTCCTTTGGAGCGGTGCTGGCTTTGCAAATGCCACGCCGTCGTGGGAGGACGGCGCAGGAGCCTGAGCCTTGCAGCTTTCCAGAACAAAAGCAAAGGAGTATCTTGCTGGTGCCCTTTATCCAGCTGCGCGGCTGACCTCAGCTCTTTGCTCTCCTGCCGCGCGGGTATTGAAGCGCTGGCACCTCGTATGGAGGTTTTGATCTAAGGCAGTTGTCTGCTGATTTAATTTTGAGAATTTACTCTCGTGTCATGGAGTATATATTGACAGTTTAAACGGCAGTAATACCTGCCTGTGTCTGCCAGGAGAACCTGACTCTTCAGTGCCCAACCCAAGATGCACATAAACACCAAATGGATGTGCAGACTAATCATCCGTCTCGATGAGCGTCGCTCACAGAAGCGCTGCCAGAGAGCACACTTTACAGTTAAATGAGGATGCGGTTTTCTAGCCGAGACCGTAGGTGTTAACCTTCTCCTTCCCCTTCCGTCTCCTGGTGCGTCCCTCTCCCAGTCTGGTCCTCACGAGGGTGGGGTGAGATCTTGTTCTCCGCAGAGCAGGAGGTGCCTTCAGGTGGTACCTTCAGGTGTGGCCATCACTCTTCCCGGCAAACCCCTCCTCAGAGGTCAGGAGGTAAAACCTGAGGAGTGCGTGTCTCGCTCTAAGGCTGTGAGCCTGGAGAGAGTCAGCTCTTTGGCAACCCAAACCTCTCCTCTCCTACGTTTGCAGCTCAGGAAATGGAAATAACAGGAAATAACAAGTTAGAATTGACAGCTTTTATCCTAGAGACTGTTTTGGGCTTTAACGAGCTGACTTGCAGTACCTCAGATGAAAACTTTGTGGAAGGGACTAGAAAGCGGTGGGGGAGAAACGCAGGACCTGGACCACGAGGAAGATTTGAGCAGCTTCTCCACAGACACAGCGTAAGGAGGGGGCAGGGTCGGGGCTGAGTTTTCGGGTCCTGCCTGTGGGGTTCTGGCACTAACAAACGAACGGCTTTTCCCAGAGGCGGGATTGAACCCACAGCTCCCCGTGCCCAGGCTCTCGCGGTAATGACTTGAATTACCTTCGCAGACAGCAAGAAGTTAGAAACACCCGTGGTTCGCTGTCTGAGCAATTAAAATGTCCCGGCCCCTCCGCTTGGGTCATTCTGTCTGGCCGTAAAGACGAGATTTGGTGACAGTGATTACAGGACTTGGTTTCGTGTCCCCCTCTTCCCCCCTCCCCTCCAGGTGGTGGGGGNTATTATTATTATTATTATTATTAGGTGGCAGGGCAGTCTGGGATGCGCGGCAGCTTGCTAAGTAACTTTTTCCCCCTCTGATTACAAGGGACGTGTGAATAAAGCAGAGTGGTATTGATTCACACCAATCTCTGCATCAGCTGTGTGGGAGCCACTTGCAATTCCCAGCAGCACCAGAAAGCTTTGCAACGGGGAGAAATATGACCAGGCAAGTTGAGAAAATAAATTAAACTAGTGTCAACTTTTCTTGTTTCTTCCCTCATTATTAATGGATGGAATGGGGCTCGTTTATCAAGAAGAGGAAAAATTAATTGACACGGGCTTTAATGTTATTATGCCTGGCTTGTCTGGTCACATTTCTTCATTTTTAATTTTTTTTACTTTTTGAAAGGCATTTTATTACGGTTTACAGGACCAGCTGCCAAAACTAGTGGTATAAACAAGAAAGCAGGTGCATAAATAATGCCACAGCAGGACTGGACCTTTCTCTGTTTCAAAGCTTAAGTAACTGAAATGCGGGGAGAAGAGAAGGGACCTGGAGAGAACACAAACGAGTGGATCAGGTACTGAGCCCTCACACAAAAGGGGAGTGCAGCCTGAACTAATATTTCCTCATTACGGTGCTGTGTGCTGCAGCGGGTGTCAGGTTGGATATTCCCATCCGTCAGCGCAGCCCTCGGTCAGGCGGCGCCCGCGCCGGGGGCCGGTGGCACCGCAGACCCCGGGGGACACGGGGCCGCGCTCCACCCTGGCACCGTGCCGGCTGGGTTGGGAGCCTGGAGCAGGACGGTGCCGCGGGGGCGCGTTCCCTGTGTAAGGGGAGACTGGTCCTGCGGTGACGAGAGCGGCGGTTGTCCTCGCCCAGCAGCAGGAGTGAGGTCGAAGCAGAGCCTGCATCGCTTATTGCCATGATGTGGACCATGTAAACCTCTTCCTTTCTCCTCTCCGTGCTCTTGTCTCCTGCCCTTGGTCCTTGGGATTATTGTGTGGGCACAAAAGAGCTTTGGTGATTACTTAACTTCCCGGAACCCTTTAAGGAGCTCTCGGGTGCTTCGGTGTGCTGTGAATGCAGTGAGAGGCAGTCCCCGCTGCAGAGACCCTACAGCCTAACCGGGCAGCACAGGCACAGCTCGGGTGGAGAGGGGCGCTGCAGGTGCAGATGAGATGAAGTGACGTGGCCACACCATCGGGTGACCCCAAGACAGCCTGGGAGTCAGAACAGGCTCCTCCGGCACTTGTTCTGGTGCCTTCATCCCCCAGAGCATCTTCCCCGGTGGCTGAAGAGCCTCTTCCCAGAGCAGCGGTGGGCACGGGGGCTGTGTGCCTCCGGTGGAGGTTTTGGCTCAGGTGCCGGGCTGTGAGCTGGTGATGGGGTTGCCGGCACCCCTGGCACTGCCCTGGCTGCTGGGGGGTGCGCACCCCGCTGCGGCACGGTCCCGGTTTGCCCGTCGGAGCCCTCCGGGGTAACCCCGGCATTAGCCTGGGTTTAACCTTCCTGGGGCGGGATGCAATCACTTTGTTTTCCCTGTTGTAATGCGTTGCACGGGCTTGGGAGAGCGAGACCTTTAACCCGGTAAGCTGCTTTCGTGTAATTCTACTGACGAGTGACGTCCTCTGTGTGTGCAGACGCAGCTGCAATATATATCGCCGTACACACAGATAAAACCCCGGCGGTGGGAAACTTGCTGCCAACCAGCAAGAAAAAGTAGATATATTTCATAGCAGTGGTGTCGTCATCTTGGCTGTATTTTACCGAGGTTGACATAAAACCTCTCAAGTGACGACAAAGGTGTGAAATATAGTTGGTTCGAGTGTGGAAAAAACCAAAATGCAGAACACAGGAGCACTGACATTTGGTATCTTCGGTACGGCTTCTTAATATTATTTATGGCTCCTACCGATTCTTAAAAAAATATTTTATTCTTTTTACGGTTTCAGTCACTTTCTCTGAACGGCGTTTCTCTTCTTTCTGGGACGCTGTGGCAGAACAGGCTGCAGCTGAGCTCCGCTGTGCTGCACGGCGCCGTCCTCCCCCAGGCCGGGGCAGCTCTCCTGGCTGAACGGGGCCGCGGATCAAAGGAGGCTCTTCCGTGTGAGGAAGGTGTTTCGGAGGATGCGTCCTGTGCTGTCGGACACCAAGCGCCTGGGCTGGCGTCGCCAGGCTCATCGGAAACGTTTCCAGGGGAACTCGGGGTGATTTGGATGGTTGAGACTATCTCACCTTGCACTAAGAAATGTATTTCGCCAGATTTTCCCTCCCCTGTGAGTAATGCACTCGGATCTGTTCCCTAGCGAAAAAAATCCCTTTTTGCAAGTCCCCGTTCTGTCAGCCGGCCCGAAAGGGGTCGGGTCTGCAGGGGTGCCGAGTGCCTCCCACTTGTTCTACTTCAGCTGAAGGCAGCTCATCCTCTGGTAACTGACCCCCAAACATTTTAGCTTCTAATTAGCAGAAGCAGAAAGTCCCAGCGGGTAAAATAAGGCACCTGAAGAAGCGGACTCGGTTCAGTGCCCCAGGAGCTCGGCCCGCTCGGCCGTCAGATGCTGGACACGAGCCGACCTCTCACCAAAACCTGCTCCGTGGACCTCCCCGGGGTGGCACTTCTGCTGTCCTCCTCGAGAGCCCACGAGCCCCAGCCTTCGTCCTCACCTCTCCGAAATCAGGCTTTGGCGTCCCCGCGTCTCCGTGGGCCGTACGAATGGCAGCTGCAGAGCAGCTGTGAGCGCGGTCGTGGAGACCAAAGAGGAGGGTTTGCTGGATGTCATGGTCATCTCCGTGTTGCGGTGCGCTTGGGGAGGTAGGAAGGAAGGAAGGTGATTTGGGGGCGATGGGCTGAGAAATCTTCATCCACTTCTCCGAAACGTCAGGCCCAAGGGCAAAGCCCGGCCCCTGGTCAGACGCGGGGCGCTGCCGGGCCGGGGGCGGTGGGTGAGCGCGGCGAGGAGCAGAGCTGCCACGCTGGAGGTGCAGCTCCTGGGACTCCTCGGCAGCTGGAGGAAGAGAGACCCCGAGCAGAGGTAGCACCCACCACCCCGTGCTGCCCGGCCACCCGCGGGCCACCTGCGAGGACCGCTTCGAGTTGAATGTTAGAACTTGATGATCTTTAAGGTCCCTTCCAACTCCAACCATCCCATGATTCTCTGAATTGCTGGGCCACCTCATGCGGTACCTCCAAAGCAGCTTTTTGGCTGGTTGGCCGCCTCCATCTCCTTCCTTTGCCCACAGCGTTGCTGGCCATCGGCCGGAGCTGCGCCACGCGGACGCCTGCCCTTTCCCCAGGGAAACGCTCTCCCGCCCAGCCCCGGGGCTCGGCAGGTCCCCGGCATCGCTGCGGTGCCTCTCAGCGCCCGTTACCCTGCGGATGAGCGGAGGGAAATGACTCCTTCTTCCGAGCAGATGCTGAAGGAGGGTGTTTTCACCTGAAGGTCGTGGATACGTGTCTCAGCTTCCTTTAGTGATCGCGCTTGGCTCAGAGCCTCTCGTTCGGGGGCATCTGTTTGCCTCTTACTTTATTTTTTCCCCTCTTCTTTGTCTTTTCTTTTACAGAAAAGATTATTCAAATGAATATTCAGTTTTATTCATTTGAATAAAAAACCCAACCGTTTGACTCTGTTAAATGCTTATCTCTTAAATAGAGCTTGTTAGCTTCCAATAATAGCTTCATTCAGAAGGATGCGGTATAATTTCATTTTAAAATGTGTGCTCCTTGACAACCGGAATCCTATTTATGTCACCATTTTAAACAGCCTTCTTTGTTTTGTGTTAATCTTTTTCATACACTTTCCGAGAACCATTTTTTTGTTGACTCTTAGTACCTCTCAGAAGAAATAATTGTCTATTTAGTCCAGGAAGGTTTCTGAGAGTTTTGGTAATTTAAAAATGAGCATGTATTCATTATGCTAACAAATAAGGCATGCATGCAGTAATGGTTTTTTGCGTGCGCAATTATTAAAAGTTGGAATCTGATATTCAAAAAGTGAACCAAAAAAAAGGACCCATTACCCATTACTTTCATGAAGTTTTTAATTCTGGGGCGTATGGGGATTGTTCATTCCAGGAGCGACAGCATCTCTCGGATCGCATCCTATGGATTTTAAGTGGCTGTATGCGTGCAGGTTTAAATCCTCTGGTTGCTTCCCAATCAGTTAAAGATGTCGGTAATGGTAAAGGTAAAACATAGGGAGCCTTCAGGTATGGATGGAGTGCCCTGCGTGGGCTCCGGACGCGCTGGAGCTGCCTGCCTTGCCCGTCCGCCGGCTCCGGAGAGGAGGGACTACGCGGTGGCGTTGGGTTTTCCTACAGACCCAATCACGGCTGGATTTTCCTGCCAAGCCAGCTGGACTGGCCTGCGCGAAACGGCACGGGTCTTTCAAAAACCCGCAAATGAGCGTTGACACCTCTAGACTGTTGGTTTATTCTTGTGGTAAAATCTGTAAATGCGGAAAGCTGGGTGGCTATCTGATTTAATCAGACAAATAATTTCCTGATAAACCTGTGTTTAAGCCATATGGAGTGGGATGAGAATGGGAAACTTGTTTCCGAGTCCAGACGTGTAATGAGTGCAGCGGGCTTTCTTGCGGTGTTATGCATATTAAGGCTAATCTCCTCTAAATTCCCTCTCGCTCCTCCGTCCTGGCAGCCAGACCTGACGAAAGTTGAAAGAGAAATCCTCAACTGCAGTACTCGCTAATGAGTTACTAATGATGAAGATGTTGCCGGTGCTCAAACAATTAATGACTTGTAGACCCGGACTGGCCGTCTCATTGCGCTGGGCAAAGCTGGTCCCCGGCGGCGCGCTGCTCCCAGCTCCGGTAATTGCCCGGCGCAGCGCGCTCCGGGATTCCTGGGATGCCGTATTCAGCCAGTTAACCACAAAAATTTTAGTTTTAACTACAGGTCTGTTTAAGGTAGATTTAAATGGAGTAATTTAGAAGGCAAATGAAAGACTTAAGTAAAATACTTCAAGCTGCTACATGCTTTAAGTGCAAAGTAAAATAGTGTTCCGAGCGCTGGGTTCGAGTGTGATGTGCTGTCGGATGATGTGTTATGCCTTGGAGGAGATCTAGAAACCATTTCTGGTGTTTTTTCCCCCAAGAAGAGGGTCCAAAGAGGGATGGGCCATTGCTGTGTGTGCTGTGTGTTCCCAAACGAGCGGGCTGGGAGCTGCTCGGGCATTGCTTCGGCCCGCGCGGGAGCCAGCAAACGCGCTTTACGGCTTCAAGTATTGCAGCCTGCAAAATGTATCTTGTACCTGAAGGCTGCCAAAGCCCGTACAGTTTTAGTATCTTCTGCTGTGCCCCTTCAAAGCAAATCTAGTGTGTGTTTAAAACGATGCTTTGGGACCCCAGTGCAGAACCTGCCTGCAGCTGGGAGCACTGGGAATGGCAGAGGGAGCAGGTTGGAGGTGGCACTTGTGACGGGCAGGACACGACCACGGCAGTCCCCGCTGCTGGAGGGGGAGCAGGACCAGTACTGGAAGGTGCTTACTGCAGAGGGGAAGCGTCAGTAGCAACATGGGGCTGAGATGGGGCGCCGCTGCCGTGTTCCCAAACAGCCGCGGGCTGGGATGGGCAGAACGGGATGGACAGACACGCGGCCGGTGGCAGATGGGACCCGGCTCCTTCGGGGTCAGCACGGACAAAACTGCTTCGCTGCCGTGGGTGGCTGAGGGGAGGGATGCTCACTGGGCAACACTCTTCAGGATAAATAACGCCGGGCGGCGTTGGTTTCCCTCCCTCCTCCTTCCCCCGTCACCCCAGCAGGAGCGATGGCGCTGCCGGGGCTGCCCCGGTTGGGCTCAGCCTGGTGCCACGAAGACACTTCACGTGTGGTTTCACCAGCCTTGAGTCCAGCAGTGTTTTCAGTGCGGTTTGGGGGCTGGAGTTCAGCCTCTTGTTACATTTTTGAGATTTCATTAGCTTAATTGGTGTCGACGTTGACTCATCAAGCCTTTGCCAGAAACGTAGTGCATAGGATTGTTTTTTGTTTGTTAGCTTGATTGTATTTTTCCTGTAAGGAACGAGCAGGGAACGTGGCTGTGTGTCGCTGTGGTGGGCTGCCGGAGTTCTTTAGGTTGTCGTTCCTGCAGCCGTGTGGCCCCAGCAGAGCAGATGCAGCGTAGAGCTGCGAGCGGGCAGCAGGCATCAAACCACCCGAAACCAGCCCAAACCCACCGCTCCTTTGAAGCGGCAGTGGCGAAGAGAGGAATGATTAGATCAGAAGCCTTAAACGTAATGGTTTCTCGGAGGCCTCAGGATGTCCTGATGAGGTATTAGAGGAAGTAATTCAGGAAGAAAGGGACAAATAACCACCTCCGGAGCCGGGCTGACCCGCGGGGCCGGCTGCATCCGCAGGGGACGGAGCTGCGGTGGCTGCGCCGCCGGCCCCGGCACGCAGCAGCGGGGACGGGTGGTGTTTGCTCAAAGCGGATGGAAACAAAGCGCTGCTGCGTGTTTGGGGAAGCATTAGGGGTTTTTTCCTCGCTAGGGGTAAATGAGGAATCATCTTCTGTCTTCCCAGATTTGTATTTTTTTGGGTCGTGTAATGAGTCAGCTCTAATGGAGAAGTCCGGTGGAATTAAACAAGAGATAAAATCAATATGGTTCCATGGAAATATAATTGGATTTTGTAGAGATTGCTCTTAAAAACCTATAAGGTGTAAAAGAAAATACAGCCTTATTGTAGTTTCTGAGCCATTGTGTAACCAGGGTGTAACTATCCATTAAATTCTGCAGGATGGATCAAAAAATCCATAAGGAGGTTTTAATTCTCCATTAAATCCTATGGAAGAGCTGGAACAGAACTGTATTAATTTTCCCCAAGACAATACTTCTTCCCTCCATTAGTTTATAACAAGTTCGGCGACAGCTCCATAGCCAGCAGGGGTATTTACACGTGCATGTTTTTGTGAAAGTTTTCCAAAGTCCCAATGGCTAAGTGGTGCTTTACTGAAATTACATTGTTTAACCTAACTAATATCTTCCTTTCCCTCTCCCCTTTTTGTTTCTTTATTAAACAGGATTTGGCTTCGTAACTTTTGAAAATGAAGACGTGGTGGAAAAAGTCTGTGAAATTCATTTCCACGAAATCAATAATAAAATGGTGAGTCGGTTCTGTTCCGTGGCGCGTGTCGGTGGCAGCGAGCTCTCCCCCTTTGTCACGGGCAGGTGCCGTGCCCGGGTGGTGGCCCTTTGGGACAACCTTCTCCGTGAGGTTAATGGGGTGCTGGGCACACCGTGCCTGGCGGAGGTGTCACGGGGATGTGCTGCTGAGCCTTGACCATGGCTCGGTCGGCCCCTGCTGCTGTCCCTCTGCCAGCAGGACGGGCGTCTGTCCCCCCACGAGCTCAGGCAGCCACCCCGGAGCAGGTTTTGGTGTGGGAAGCCAAAGGGGTGAAGGTGGTGTGAATGGCACCTTGGCCATCCTTGGAGAAGCCCTCCTTCTCCTGCTCTGCTCTTGGGCCGCACCATGGTGGCTGCTGAACGGCTGCGTGAGGGCTTTCCTGGAGGGAAGGGGGTAGGTGCTACAGACTGTGTGCTCCCAAAATAGCTGTTCCAGTTGAGCCCCCAAGTCCTGGTGCTGCTCTGATGGTGCTGCCTGCTGGACCGTGTCCCCTGGGAAGTCGTGGCTCTCTGCCATCGAGCCGCAATCGCGTTCCACCCGGGCCCAGGCGAGGAGCCAGACCTGGGTGAAGTTTCTCCTAAACGACAGTCAGGTCCCAGGTTGCGGGTTGCCCCGTCAGGAGAGCCACTGAGGCAGATGAAAAAGGGCATCTGTATTTCAATTGATGCAGTAACTTTGATATTTTCAGCTAAAATATTCTTCTTCCCTTTGTCAAAACATCCTTTGCTTCTCAAATGTGTATTCAGATATGCATTGTATATTGGTCTGATATGTGTTCACAGACTTTAAATTCAATAATAGAGCTTTTAGTGTGGATAAGATCAAAGCAATCTCCTTGGCATATGCTGGAGGCCTGATTCAATATTTGACTTGCTAATTTTTCCCAGGGCACCGAAATAATATTCTTCATATTGTTCCTCGCTGCAATATGCATCCGAAATAAAAGCGAGGGTCCCCTTGGCAAACTGCGAGGTGGGATGGCAGGGCCGGGGCAGCTCCCCTTGCCCGGGAGCCTCTCGCCCCACCTCGGGGGGGTGCCACGGGCTTTGCCCCTGCCCCGTCCCAGCATCCCGCTGCCTCCCCCGCCGCCGCCTGCTCCGGGGCTTTCCTGCCCGCCACCAGCGATACCTCGCCCGAGATACGTGTGGGTTGCGGGGGAGACTCGTTCTGCTGTAGAGTTACTAAATGCTGATTAATCTGCCTGAAAACAAAACAAAAAGGATGAGCCACAGCCGCCCCCACCGCAGCATCCAGGCGACAGACCCAGCAACAAATTAGAAACGCTTGGAATGTAAATTTGGGTAAGACACGTCAGTGGGGAGGGAAGAGCTGCAGTGCCACACTCCGGGGTTTTCCTGCCGCTTCATCGCGGGTGGGTGCGTGTCATGTCGTACCCCGTAGGTTTAGTTATTTCACTCCATAGGTTTGTCTCCGGAGCGGGGCTCAGCCCGCGCCTGGTGCAGGTCAG
Source organism: Anarhynchus alexandrinus (assembly GCA_008711295.1). Lineage (NCBI taxonomy): Eukaryota > Metazoa > Chordata > Aves > Charadriiformes > Charadriidae > Anarhynchus > Anarhynchus alexandrinus. The sequence goes on along the minus strand of VUYV01000224.1, from coordinate 1,152,794 downwards.
CGCTGCCCAGTATGGCCCTGGTGCGGTGCGGGACGTGGGCTGGAAGGAGCAGCAGGGTGCTGCTGTGTCCCAGCAAAACCGGCCCCGGCAGCGGGGCGGAGAGCATTATTTGATGGTTCCTAGCGGGGTCGGCGCCCCTGCGCAGTGCAGACCTTCCCCGGCTGTTTGCGGAGCTCTGCAAGGGGAGGAGCGGCGGGAGCGTGGGTGGGAGGGCTTCTTCCCGGACGAAAGGCTGCACGGGGGGTAACAGCGGTGCGGGGAACGTGGAGGACGGGACAGCGCGAAAACACTCACGGAGCATCACAAAGAGCAAAAGAAACAGTGTAGGCTGTTGGTGTTTTGTTGTCGCGGATAATTAAAAGATCTTCCCGGCTCTGTGCCTGCTTGGTGCACGATCCAGAGGCCGCGATGCTTTTGAGCGTTCTCTTCTTGTCGCTTCTTCTACAGCCCTAATTTTAAAAGCAGCCCACGAGGGAGGAGATGAGACATGATCCTGTCTTGGGACTGACTCATCGTAGTGCTGATGTGTCTGCGGATTAATTCCCAAACCCGTGCAGGGGCAGGAGAGCTTGTGCACGCGCGTGTGACAGTGAGCCGGTACAGATGGCCGGAGGTGACACACGGCTGGCTGGGGGTCGGAGTTGGCCGCAGACGTACTTTCCACAGCGCCCCTGGAGACTGACCACCCCTGCTTCATTTTTAATGTGTCCCAGTCTAGCGCTGAGCTGCGAAGGGGACGGGGTCTCGCAGCCCCGCTCGGGGCAATGGGGTCTGCAGCCGCTCGGTGAGCTGCGACGCGGACGCTCCGTCCCCTCCGCTGGGGCAGCCGTGGCTCTGCGGGCACCGGCTCGCCCCGAGCTCGCTCTTTATCGTCTCCTGAATGCTGTCATTTCCCCAAAACGCGGGGGCAAGCAAAGGGTCGCGGGGCTGCTGTTGTTCACCAGCCTATTTCTAGCCTCCCGTCTCCCTGGCAGGCTATTTTTAGCCCGCCCATTCTGCTTCTGTTGCCATCCGTAAAGCTTAGAATGTCAAATGTAATATTAAACGAGCAGTGTGGAAGCAAAAAGAAAATGCCAGTGAGGTATTTTAATAAATGAAACTTGGAATTTACGTGGGAGGCCAAAGATGCTCTCCAGACATTGCAAAGGGGGAACAAATAAAACCCAAACAAGTTATCCCCAGAATATCGTTCCTCTGACGCGAGCAGGCTGCTCTGCAGAGAGGAACGTGGTTTTCTAAGGGGGCACAAAAGTAGCTGGAAAAGAACTGTGACGGAGTGGTTTATTTTCCTTTAGATCCCACTGTGGTAGAGCCGTTCGCATCACGGGTACAGTGGGAGAAGCGCCGGCGAGCGGGGCAGCGAGCCGAGCCTGGCCCAGGCGCTTTGCACTTGAAGTCGGGATCTCGAGTCAGCCCCTGGAGCAGCTGACAAACGTGTCAGGCTGGTTTCAAATAGGCTTTGACGCTGCGCAGCACCTGTGGCTGTTTCTCTCTCTCATGGTGGGATTTTGTGGGTTTCATGGTTTTTTTTGTTGTGGGTTTTTTTAATGGGTCAGCACTCTTCGGGCTTCTCCCCGGACTGGCAGCCTTCGCTGTGTGGTGACGCCTTAGACGTGTATATCACACACCACGTGCCTTTGGGGTTTCATCCAAATACTTTATAGTCTAAGGCACCTCCATCCCTGGAAAGACACCACGTGCAGAAGGCAGGAGGGCGCACGAGACCGCCGGTGTCCGAGGTCCCTGCAGTAACCAGGAGCGGAGGAAACACCACGTGCAGCCAACAAACCACCTCCGACCTCGCAGAGACGTTCTGAGAACCCGCCGGGTCCTTTGCCAGCTGGACGCCATGGAAGGCAGAGGTCAACCCCCAGATGCGGTGTTGGGCCTCGTGCGTGATCCTGCTGCCTCTCCAGCTGGTGTCTTACTGGTGTCAGTGGTGGGAGGGGATGCACGGAGCACAGTGCAGGGGTGATGCGTGCCGTGCTGCTCGGCTGTTTCCAGGCAGGACCTTGGGGTGTTGTAGGTGGCGGGTTCTGGAGGAGATGTCTTCGGGGAGGCTTCACCAAATGACCCTGCCCTATCTGCATACGGAGCATCCGGGTCAGGCAGTGGCTGTAGGGCTGAAAGTGAGATGTGGCGTTGGCTTGCCCAGAAGGCATGTCAAGGGACAAAGGGGGGAGTTACAGGACGTGGGAGATTTTCTTGTGGGCACGTGCTTAATCTGGGTCCAGAAATCGCCCTTCTCCCCTGTGAGGAAATTGTTTTAGTGCTGTGAGCATGTTTTGATGCTTTAGTCCCAAATCTGCAAAGCTCATCGCAGCTTGTCACTCCCTCACCCCTCCCAGCCCTCCGTGGGGACACTGACCCCCTTTACACTCAAAGCAAGTAACCCGAGGGTTAGGAAACAACCTCCAGTGGCCAGAAATTAGGTGTGGCAGCTCCGGTTCGAGGACCCTACTGCAATCCCCGGGAACCTCTTTGGAGTTGGGGTTGTCCCTTCATTTGGCACATCTGTAGGACCAACCAAAAGGGAGACGTCATCGCAAGTGGGGCATACGGCCACCGAGGCTGAAGGTGTCCGTGACACTGGGGAGTCTGGTTGTGAGCGAGTCCCAGGGGAGCATCGCTGCTCGTTGTTTCCTACTGTAGGATCACTACCAGCTTCTAGAGCCGGAGCCTGACCCGTGTGTTGTGGGAGAGCGTATATGGGCACCGCTGTGCGCTGTCGTGCGAAGAGGCCGATGGTCGTGGTGACGGGTGCTCAGCAGAGGGCTCGTTGCAGGAGTGAGGGTGATAGGGCCCGTGCAGGGCGGCGCTGGGCGGGCAGGTACACGAAGTGTCACTGCCGTCAGTGGAGAGGCTGAAGGGGCGGTCGCTTTGGAAACCCCATCTGTCAGGTGAAGGGCACCGCAGACCGCTTGCGGGTTGGGTGCGCTCCGTAGTGTCGGTCTTGAATGTGCTGTAAATGACGCAGCCGGTGAGCTGGCCGGTGACGCCGCCCTGGCCGGGGTCTCCCGGGGTGGCTGCGTTCTCCCGCCCGCACAGGACCGTAAGAGCTGCCCGGCGCTGGGTGTTGGCACGTGCTTTGGGGACAAACTGAACTGATGAACTGCAAGAAAGCGGCGGACGACTCTGCTCTCCCATAGCTGCCGACTTCTCTTACGCTCTGAGGACGCGCTGAGCGGCTTCTGACCCCGTCATCCCCACCCCACCTTTGTCAGGGACCTAATTTTTTTTTTAAATACGCTTATAACCTTCCTGCTGTTGCCTGGTGTGGCGCTGCCTCTGCAGCGGGACTGGGCGAATACAGGTTTCTCTGTTAGAGGCGCGCTCGGTTTGGCTTTCCATGGCATGAACGCCACGGCCTCCCCGAGGTAACCGAATCTCGGCTAACTGTGACTCGCACGTTGCCGGCAAGACAAAGTTGCCTTGTCTTTGGGTGGTAAAATGGGGTTTTGTGCATTGTGAATATGTGCGCATTCTGCTTTCCCCAAAATAGCCCTGGTTTCCCTGGAAAGCTGTTGGTCGCGGGTTTTTGAGACGTCCTGGTGCTGGGAGCTGACAGCCCGTTTTGTTGCGCCGGGTCTAAGAGGCTTTTCACTCCCCATCTCAGCCGTCCGGGGTTCTAGTGGCTTTGACTGCTCGGCTTGACCCAAGAGTACCCCAGTGTAACGTTAATTCTCCAAACTAGACTAAACAAAAATAGTGAATTTTAGTTTCCCTGCATATTTTTTTTTTTTTTTTAGCCTTAGAGTTAAAACTTTCTTTGTTGGGCTGCTGAAAGCAAAGCACATCCCTCGTACAGGGGAGGTGGAAAAAATCTGGAAATGATTAAGATGTACAGAAACGCTGAGCTGAAAGTTTGTGCGGGATCCAGATTTATGTGCAGAGTACCCGCGTCGGGCAGGCTCGCGGGGGTGATTCGGTACGGAGCTGGGCACTGACTCAGCAATCCAGATCCGCTCCCTCCTGGAGAAGCCCCACTGCCCGTCCCGCTCTGCCGGCACACGCGTGACGTCCCTGCTGCCTCCAGGGTTTGCCCTCGCGGTAACCGTGGCTGTGGGATGGTTATGGCCATCTCCATCCCCTTCCCCGTGGAGGAGCGGGGTGGCTTCTTGCAGCCAAGCTGCCTGGCCCCTTTTTTTCCCCATTTGCTGCCTTTGCTGGGGAAGAGGCACCGTCGCAGCCTACCACCGGTTCAATAACGTGATACTTCACCTCCTGTTGCTGTGTTTTCCCCATTTGCCGGTGGGATGGTGCGTGGGCAGCTCCTGCAGAGCACCTCAAGGCCTGACATCACTGAACGGGGAGTGTAAGAATCCACCCGGGATGGGGTCACGCAGCCCCTGTCCTGCATGGCATCCCTCCCGGGGGGAAAGAGTCTCTGCTGGGTAACGGAGAATATTTTTGCCCTCAATATGGGGTATATTTGTTTACAAAGGCTTAGGAATTATTTTTCTTTCCTACTGGTGACTTTTTCTTCCCCTTTAAATCCCAGTTAAAACTTCTTTGCAGCTCACTGCCATTCCCTTTATATCCTCGTGTGCTGTGAAAATCATAAATTACGCTAGTCTTCCAGAGAGCAGCGGTAGGCTGTTGTGTGGTTGCAAAAGCTAATTACTGGGTTATTGTTTCTAACGGTGCTAATCCAAACTTCATTTTCCTGTTAATTGTCCATCGAGCCAGGCTAGATTGTTTTTATCATCCTGACTGTTCGCAGCGCAAGCGGCCGCGAGGTGTAACCGATGCCGCCGTGACATTTGGAGTGGTGGCGAACCCGAAAAATGTGGTTGCGAAATGAAATGACACACTTCTGGTGCTCACCCCCGGTCATTTGGCTGGAGGAATTACATTGGCATTACTCCTGTTAAATGCCCCTCTGATTAAAAATAAGCAAAGGCCGGTTTGAGAGGACATCGCTGAGCTGCTGCGCTGGCGTGCGGGGAGGTGTGGGGCTGGCCGTGTCCCCGGGCTCTCGGGGACGGCTGATGGAGAGGGCTGTGGGGCTTTCTGCGGGCACTGAGGTTTTGGGGGGGAGCACACAGCTCAATTAGGCTGAAACCCACCATCAAGGCTCAGGCTTAAGCCTCCCTGGGAAGCTCTGAAGGCTTTGTCCCCGCGGGGCAGGGATGGGGCTGGGTGCCGGGCACACATATCTGCGCTGTCCTCGTCCCCAGCCCCGCTCCGACAGCGGCACCGCAGCGTGCGAGCGGCTGCTCCATGAATTCATAGAATCCTAGACTGGTGGGGGTTGGAAGGGCCCTCTGGAGCTCCCCCAGTGCCACCCCCTGCCAGAGCAGGGGCACCTCCAGCAGTGGCACAGGACGGCGTCCAGGCGGGTTTGGAATGGCTCCAGAGGGGGAGACTCCCCCACCTCTCTGGGCAGCCTGTGCCAGTGCTCTGCCACCCGCACAGGAGAGAAGGCCCTCCTCAGGTTGAGATGGGACTTCCTATGGTCACGTTTGTGCCCGTTCCCTCTTGTCCTGTCACTGGGCACCACTGAGAAAAGACTGTTCCCATCCCCCTGGCACCCTCCCTTGAAGGATTTATCAGCATTGATAAGATCCCCCCTCAGTCTTCTCTTCTCCAGACTGAAGAGCCCCAAGTCTCTCAGCCTTTCCTCATAAGAGAGATGCTTCAGTCCCCTCATCATCTTCGTAGCCCTTTGCTGGACCGTCTCCAGCAGTGATGGGAAGTTTTCTGTTTCCTTTTCTTTCTCTTTTTGTCTTAATATCAGGGCCTGGGAGCCCTGTGGGGCGCCGTGGGGCCCACCATTGCGCTCTTAGGCGTGCGCCCGCACCGTCCTGCGGCAGTCTGGGTGCGTGGGGGTGCAGGGGACGGGGGGTTGGAGGTCGGTGGCCCTGGCTGGAGGACACGCCGGTCCTCGCCGCAGCTCTCCCTGCGGTGTTTCTCTCCCGGAGGACTTTCTGCCCTGACAGCGCTGAAGAAGAGATGGAGGGAATCACTGGCCCCGTGGCTGTGCCCGAGATTCGGGATGTCCGGAGAGTGGGTCTCTTTACACCGCTCTCGCTCTTGCTCCTGCTCACCAGTTTTCCCCGTTTTCCCCGTTTCCCGGGCTGTGCACACACACCTCCCCGCTCCAGCGCTCCCCGGCCCCTCTCTGCCCTTCTCCCGCTGCCTCCTGCGAGGACCCGAGCACTTCTGGGCAGAAAAGTAGCAAAAGATGAACTCCAGAAGAACTTTGCTCCAAACTCCGCTGGGTTGGGGCAGCTTGTTCGCAAGAAGCGCGTGTTTTGACAGCGTTGGCAGTGCCTGAGCGTTGTAGCTTGGGGAAGTGTTGCAGGCAAGCGAAGTAAATCGGGTCTGTGGAGGTTTGCGGCAGAAAGGGGAGGAGTAGGTGGTTTTGTTTAAAATACTCCCATTACAGTCAGTTAACCTTTATGTTACCTAAATGAAAATTGCATAAACCTGAAATTTTCGCTGGCCGGGTTGCCTAGGAACAGGCAGTGGGTTTTCATAAGACAATGAATACGCAGTCACCGATCGGGCTATTAGGCACCGAGACGTTGAGCCATATTATCCTGGGTTTGCCTGGGGAAGCTGCCTGCTTGCGCGCGGGACGCGAGCGATGGAGGTGACGCGGGAGACACGACCCCGCGCAGAGCCGACCCTCCGACTCTGCCACGGCAAGCAGCCCCGTTCCCGAGCCCTGCCGCGGGCTGGCGCTGCCGTGGGAGGGCTGAGGGCAGCGGGGCTGTACGGGGCTGTGCCACCACGGCTGCCGGGAGCACCGCCCCGGCTTGCGGCACCACTGGTGCCACTCTGGTCTGGGCAGGCGAGGGCTGAGGGGAGTGTAAATCACAGAATCCCAAACTGGTGAGGACTGGAAGGGCCCTCTGGAGCTCCCCCAGTGCCACCCCCTGCCAGAGCAGGGGCACCTCCAGCAGTGGCACAGGACGGCGTCCAGGCGGGTTTGGAATGGCTCCAGAGGGGGAGACTCCCCCACCTCTCTGGGCAGCCTGTGCCACTGCTCTGCCACCCGCACAGGAGAGAAGGCCCTCCTCAGGTTCAGATGGAACTTCCTATGGTCATGTTTGTGCCCGTTGCCCCTTGTCCCGTCACTGGGCACCACTGAAGAGAGCCTGGCCCCATCCTCTTGCCACCCGCCCTGTAGGTATTGATCAGCATTGATGAGATCCCCTCTCAGCCTTCTCCTCTCCGGGCTGAACAGCCCCGGGGCTCTCAGCCTTTCCTCAGCACAGAGGTGCTCCAGTCCCTGAGCATCTTCATAGCCTCCGCTGGACCCTCTCCAGCAGTTCCCTGTCCTTCTTGACCCGGGGAGCCCAGAACTGGACACAGTGCTGCAGATGTGGCCTCCCCAGGGCAGAGCAGAGGGGGAGGATGATGTGCAAAGGCAATGGAGGAACTGGTTGAGGAACAAAGCTACAGGCATAAAGCTCAAACCTCTGGATTCAGCCCGAGACCCTTAACCCCCTACACCAGTGATCCTTATCGTGCAAACCGTACTGGTGGGGCAGACGGCGGCTTGGGGCTTCCCCGCAGGCGTGCGTGTCTGCACGTCGTCCTGTTGCTCAGAGCATGGACTGAGGTGCAGAGACACAGAAAGGGGTTGGGATAACTCTGGTTCGCTCCAGACGAGCTTACCAGCCTGGCCGTAGCACCGGTGCCGATGGGAGCACAGGGGCAGTGTGCTGGGGGATGCGAGTCGGCAGCGCTGGAGCTGGAGAACATGGAAAAGTGCTTCATTTCTCCCATTTCCCATCCCGAAAGAGGCCGGGAAGCAGCGCCCGGCGGTGTGGCTGGGGGACCTGGATGTCCTGCCGCCGGCTGGGCTGCGTCGCCGCCTCTCACGAGGTGTTGGCGGAGCCGCGCGACGCGGTTCAAGTGGCATTAAGCAACTTCAAAAGGCAGCAGGAGTAACTGGAAGTGAAAGAATGCAGATAGTTTATTAATAGGGTTTACGGAAATTTTCTGCCGGGTAGAAATATTGATTCTTTATTCCTATTTTAAAAGAAGCTTTTTGTAATGATCACCGAGAGTCATTTTCTGTTATCGATTGCAACAGAGCTGTGCTGGAGCCCTCCCTCCATTCATTGCACGCCCGCGAGTAGCATTGAGGGGGAACGCGGCACAGGTTTTCCCTTCAGGAACACGGCAACTTCTTAAATCAGCATTTCTGTCATCTTTCCAGCGGGGTTTTGCTATGTGTGTTTAAAGAGACATAACACGTTTGCTCTTTTAAATCCGTTTACACTATTCTTAAAGTTCACCTTTGAGGGGGAGGCGGTGCGGGGAGGCAAACGCTAAAAATAAAACTCCCCCCTTAAGTAGATCACTTCTGCATTTGACATTTACATGGAATTCATTTGCATCTCATTTGTACATGTTTCTGCTCAATAGGTAGAATGTAAGAAAGCACAACCTAAAGAAGTGATGTTTCCACCAGGGACGAGAGGAAGGGCACGTGGATTGCCGTATACCATGGACGCTTTTATGCTAGGGATGGGAATGTTGGGTAAGTGCCGGAGCCACCGCACGTCTCCCGGAGCCAGCGGCTCCCGTCCTGTCTCCCTGATTTCCGAACGCTGAAGGCGTAGGGGTGAGCAAATCCCTGCACCCGTGTGGGCGCGAGTCTAAAACTTCAGCAGGGGCGGAGTGGGGAAAATAATCCTGTCTGTGGTAAATGATTAACCCCCTCCCCTCCCCCTTCCTGGAATATAGAAATTTGCATTTAAATGGATGTTTTAAATAGCCTGTTTTACTCTTACTCGCAAAAATAGAATGATGAAAGATGCAGTGTGTTCATTCTGACTAAAAATGATCTCTCCCCTTTTTTAGAGGAATTGAGTCACACATTATTCCCCTTCTTTTAAAGGTATCTTTGACAGTTCAGCTTAGATAATTGAAAATCTTGCCGGTTCCTAAATGGCATGCAAGATGGAGGAAGCAGGGAGATGTGTAACAGTATAGGTCGCAACAATAATTACAAGTTTCAAGGAGATGGAACGGTATTTTAGTCCAGAGTATTGTGTCCAGCAAATACTAATTAAATGGGATAAATGATATTTAATGGCAAAATTCTATTTGTGCGTGAGGTCTATTTAGTTCAAATTGGTTCTCATTTGTTTCTGCCTGGATAGTTCTTCTTTCTGTGATGTGACAACCTCTTGATACTCTGTCTTCAGATTTACTACGCCAAAATGCTGTTAATCCATTCCCAACATATTTCTGTAAAACCCCATATATTTTCAGCTTTCTGCTCCCTTTGTATCACTGGACTTTCCCTCGGTTGTCACCTGCTGTGTCCCTAAAGCGTGCATGAACGAGAGGGCGTCTGGAGGTGTTCCCAGGCAGAACTGAGCCTTTCCCAGCCGAGCGTCCCTGGTACCCGCCCCCTCCGGGATGCTTTGGATTTTCTGTCCTGGGTTTGGACGATCCCAGAAGCTGAGTGCAAAAACCAGCCGGGGAAGCTGGTGCTGGGTTGTCCTGAGCTCTGCCGAGCAGGTCCGTGGGCCGCCTGAGATGCTGGAGGACCCCAAGGCTCCTGGAGTGGGCGTCAGGTCGGAGGACTCGGTTCCTATGAGTATCGGGCTGTTACGCTGAGCTGTCTGACTTCAGGCACCGCTTGATTTGATAGGGAAAACTTTCCTGCCATGTTTGCTTTATCTCTGAATTAATAGTACTTCTGTTCGTGTGGCTGGAACGATCCATTTCGGGGATGTGTAATTGGGTTATTTCAGCTGATCATCTATTTTTCTGTCCCCACACTCCACCGCCACCCTGCCCCATAGTGTCTGGAAATTACATTTTATGGTTAAAAATATTTATCTTCTTCTAGTCAGCCTGTGATTTCGTTACCTGTACATTCCCTGTGTGCTTCAGCGTATGTACTTTATTTCCATTGTTTTTCTTTCTTTTCCGCTTGCGGTGCCTGAGGTTCGGGGTGGTGGAGGTGCCGTGGTGCCCCCTTGCTGGCCCGTCCCGCCCGGCTGCTGGGCAAAACCACCCAGGGCAGCATCGTCCCTCTTCTGCTCACCACGGGCAGAGGTGCCTCAACCCTTCTCCTCGCAGCCGGGCAGGGGGCGAATGGAGCCGCGGTCCACCCCGGTGACCTGAAGGGAAAATTCAGCCCTCGAGTGCGGCGTGAGTCATTCCCACCGGGGCTGCCTCTCTGGAAGAAGATCGTTTCAAGCCGCAAGAAGTAAGGGAAGAAGCCTTCAGCGAGCGGATCTGCGTCTGCACGGGGCAAGCGATGCGGGTGCCTGTCGGCAAATCCCCGTCCTGGGGTGGAGTGGGTCAGGTCACCCCGACCAGCTCTGCTCCGGCCCCTCTCGCAACATGCTCTTACTAGATTTCAAATCAGAGCGACTTGCTCAGAATTAATGATTGATTCGTGTTGAAGGCCAGATGCTTCATTATCTGCTCTAGCTGGTTTTTTCATCTTCCAAGTTCCTGCTTGCCAAAGTGGCACCGTGTTAAATAATTAAGTGCTAAACAAGGAAATCGCAGCACACGAGAGCACGGCTGTCGGGATGGCCATCATAAACCCCCGTTTTCAAAGGCTGCCTGGAAGAGATGGCTTCAGGGGGGCTGAGATGGGCAGCAGCTCCACGGGGAGCCCAAATCTCTCCTTCCCAAGCCCCGGCAGCTGCGTGGCGGTGGGGCCCGTCCCCGCAGGGAGAGGGGTATAATTAACCCATCAAATGATGAGGCGCACAAAGTCACGTACCGCCAGAGGCAGCGTCTGCAGGAGCCACGCGTTTTGCTGAGGTCCCGGGAGGCCGCTGTCAGCCCTGCCCCGTCCCTCCTCTTGGATGCCTGGCTGGACCGACGCGGAGCCATTGGCGCTGCTCTTGAAGGATTTTTATACCTGTTTCCAAAAGCCCTTGTTCAAGGTCACCTTCTCCAGATGCCGTTCACGGGCAGAGGAGGGAGTCAGAGGAGCGAACGCACGAGACAACCCGAAGGAAAGAGCAGGGAGCGACTCCCCCCAAAGCTATTAAGGAAGTTGGTCTTTTTCATTAATCACAGCCTCCCCAAGGAGCCTGCCGCAGCCGGGGTCTAAAGGTGCGTAGGCAGCCGCTTCTGTGATGATTTGGTTGATTGGAACAAAATTAAAGTGTTCTTCTGAAAGGATTTTTTGACGGCAGGAGCGCGGGCAGGCTGAGCCTCGTGCCAGGAGCGCTTCTGGGCTGGCTGGGGCTCGGTCTGCTGGAGGGACGCGCGCGGGCTCGGGGGCGACGAGGAACGTTAATTAGCCATGAAGAGCAGGCTGGAGCGGTTTCAGTTCCCGCGATCTCCCCCTCCCCGGCAGCCCCTGCAGCAGGAATTGCTGCTCTCCAGCCCCGTGGACGCTCGTGATCGTGCACCGTGTCCCCCCCAGCAGACAGCGCACACCCCGGCAGCCGGGTGGGAGCGGGTCGGTGGCCGAGGAGCTTGCCGTGCGCCCAGAAACCTCACCGCTGCCGCCTGGGCATGGTGCGCAGACCCCCTCACCCAAGGGCACGCGGGTGCCGCTGCGTTGCCCCATGGCTTTTTGCTCTCCATTCAGGTCTGTACCTGAAAACCTGGGGGGAAAAAATAAAGAGAGAAAAGAAGAAAGCAACCGAGGAGCAACATTAACAGGAGGTCGTCTCTGTCTGCCCTCCCATCTGAAGCAGCTCTGTGCGTCTGGGACATCGCGGGCGCCGCTGCGGCGGTCCCAGCGGTGACACTCGGCTCTGGAGGTGACTGTGGCACCGCTCGATCTGAGCTGCGGCCCCGCAGCACTCATGGCTTCAGGCGACGGCGTCTTAGGCTTGCTGGTGTTTAATATTAAAGTTGGGCTCTTTTTGACTTGCAAAGCCCTCCAGAGACAGGAGCGCTCGGCCCGTGAAGCTTATGACCCCGGACTGCCGAAATGATGTCTGATACGAACACCGGATTTCGGAAGCCTCCGACAGGCGGCTTACATCGGTGCGCAGGGCGGAGCGGGGCTCTGCACCGCTGCGCACGTTCGGTCTGGGGGGGCTGAGCTCACACGGAACAAAACTTTGTGCCCTTCAAAGAAAGTCGTCCCTTTTTTCCATCAGACCCTGTGTGACAGAGCAGCAGCCGCCGCTGGGGCAGGGCTCGGGGAGGGAGCCCGGCTCCTTCCTTCGCATGCCGGCCCCTGCAGCAGCACCCGCTGCGGCCGTCGCTGAGGAACGCGGCTGCGGCCGGCTTTCGCTTAGCTCTTGAGTGCCCTTGAAGTAGGAGATCGGCCAACTTTGTTGGACCACCGGAGGAACTTCTACAGCGGATGTGTTTCTTCTCCGTAGCTGCTCCCTAGTATGCGACCACCCCGTGTCCATAGGAGATGATTTTTGGATGCCTTCCCTCATGCCACAGGTGCTTACGTCAAGGTCACGGCACATTTCTTTTGAGAAAGACCCCAAGCATTTTTGTTGCAGTGTGGGGCTGTGCTTTGGACCGTGCCTCTCCTTGCAAAGGACCTGGCGCTCCTTGCTCTGAGCAGCACTGGAAGACAATAATTTTCTTGCATTTGCTGGAGCATTTGAATTAATTTTGCAGAGGTCTCCAGGCCCCGGTGCGCTCAGTGTTCCCACATATTAACCATGAGCTTTGTCCATGTCAGATCACCAAATTTAGAAGCGAAGAGACATTTCCGTAGCCTGGTTCAGTGGTTGTGGGCACTTCCCCACTTGGAGCAGAGAAGCCGTTTCTCCCTCTGGAGGTGCTGGTGGGATGGAGGGGAGTCGGGAGTCCGGCTCAGGTCTTGTGCCTTTCCAGTGACCTTGTGCGTGTGCCGTGGCAAGCTGCGCGGTCCCCAGGACCACAGAGCCCTGTGCAGAATGGAAGGTGGGGCAGTTTGCCCAGTTTCGCCTTTTGTAGAACATCTGCGATGCTCAGGCTTTACCATGGGCCCACCAGCATGGGCTTTGGCACCAGGAGTGCCGTGATGCCCTCGGGTACACCGCGAGTGAAAAGGTCAGCGTTACCTCTTTGCAGCTGTTTCCATCCTGGCAGCGGAGCCTTTGCTTTCCCCTGGGAGATCGTCTTTGCACCGAGCGGTTGCTCTCCTGCTGCGGTGGTAATGGACTCCATGGCCACATCGGGTGTTGTCACCACGAAGAGCGTGACAGCCGGTTGAGTGTGACCGTCGGGTGGTCAGCGTGGTGCTTCCAGTAACCATCGCTCTCGCCTCGCGCGCCAGCCCTGCCCGGAGAGCGCCCGGCGCAGGGCAGGATGTGGCCCACTGCAGGACGGAGCTCTGCAAGGCTCCAGCACGGGGGCTGGAAGTTCAACCAGCCTGAAGTGTGGGTGCACCGGACCTGCTGCTCTTCACGTCGGAGACAGGAGTGGTGGTGTGAAAGCAGTTTTGGTTGTCGGTGTGAGTTCTGCTTCCGTGGACAGGAGGGTCTCGCTTTGGAGGAGGTAATCCAGGCACAACTTGGATTTTTGGTTTAGCAACAAGGGATAGTCAGAGATTGATCATGCCCCAGGACAACTGAAGCAAATAAACTGTGCGGTGCCCAACGCAGGATGAGAATGGCATCTAATGGAAATGGTGGGTAGGTCAGCATGGCCATAATTTGGCTTGATGAAGCATCCACATGGGCATGGTGTTAATGCGCTATTGATATTCAGCCAGGCAATTTCCCCCGCGCGCATCGGGCTTTGACTCGTTAGAGCAGAGCTGGGCACTGCAGCAGTAAATGAAGAGGAAAATTGAAGTAATGTTGTATTATAAATTTATGATTTCATCTGCCTGACCTAGAGAGCGTTGAGCGCTGGCGATGCAGCGAGAGCCCCCTGGGCAGCTCTGCCGGTGCCGCCGCTGTCGGGCAGCGCCGGGCTCGGCCGAGGAGAGCGGGGCTGCTGCCGTGCTGCATGCTGCCCTGCGTCTGGGGACCAATGCACCAGGGCAGGAGCATCCCCGGCCCCGCAGAGCATCCCAGGGCAGGGCAGCGGAATAGACGGCATCCTCCACTGCATGGACAACTCCAGAAACACCGTGGGCAGCTGCCATCCGCGGCCGTGCTGGTCCGGCCGGGGCCACGGGGACCACACCTGCAGCCCCCACTCCCTAGGGCAGACCTCAGGCACTGCCCGGCACGTCGGTCCCTGCGGCCCTGACAGTCAGGAGCTGATGGGTCTGCTTCAGAGTCATTTGAGTCAGAAAAAAACTTAATTTTTCCAGTTGGCAAGCAGAGGGGCTGTGGTCGGGCGCCACAGAGCGATTTTTCATGGTGCAGCTTGCGGTGGTGTTAATGGCACCACTTGCTTAGCAAACAATCCATTTATCAATATTGTTGTTTAAAAAAAGAAAAAAAGGAAAAAAGGTTTGTAAAGCTTAACTCTGAAAGATCTGATTTAATGACAGAGGTGATTAATTTCTAAGGGAATCCAGCTGTTGAGCTGTGAAATAAATACGCAAGGGCTAAGCAGTGTGTACATACCGCTGAAAGCCGCAGCGTGCTGTCCGGGCGTCGCAGGGCTGCTTTCCCCTGGCACTGCTTAATCCCGTAATCAAAATTCATCCAAGCATTTTTATCTTCTAGTTTTAGATTATGATTAATAGTACGTTATATGTATATATAAATCTAATTAGAAATGGAGGGACTTGCTGCGGCAGAATAATAGCTGTACGATGTATGAGCTTATTAAAGAATAAATAAAAGCAGAGATAGGAGACCCCCTGAAGAATTCGGCTGCTGAACCTGTGCTCGGGCTCCAGCCCAGCTGCTGCTGTTGTCGCTGCCGAGATTGCCACTGGCTTCAGACGGAGCGAGAGCAAACTTCTTGTGATGGTTTCTTGGAGGTCTTTCCTGGAAACCGGAGGAGCCTGGGCTGATGCTGACAGTCAGCGGGAACGTTACGCAGCATTTATTGCACTGGAACTACAAAGGGTGTTCCTGTTTTTAAGAAAACCGAGCAAGGAAATGCTGAGGATTGGAAGGAGGATTGGAAGCGAGGATGCATCCTTAGTGTACAGGACAGCTTGTGGCATCGGCCGTACCGCTCGGAGCAAACACCCGTGGTGGGACCAGAGGGGACCGCTGTGTTAAAACACAGAGGGGTCACAGTGTGTGAAACCTTCTGCTGCCTGGAGGGTGAAAGCCCTCTCTGCCGGCCGGGGTGTCGGAGTTGGCCACCGCGGTGCTGGCGAGGCGGGTAACGCCGTGAGAGCCTCGGCCCAGCACCCGTGGGGTGGTACCTCTGTCCCTCAGCCACTGCGGGGTGGTACCTCCGTCCCTCAGCCACCACGGGGGGACCTCCCGCACCCACCGCCCTCCGCGGGCTCTGCCCCCTGCTGACACCCGCCGCGGCGGGGAGCGGGCAGAGCCGCCACGCGCTGCACTTACTGAGGCATCTTTATGAGCAAAATGGTCTGGAGTGGTATTTTTCTCATAATAAAACTTCAAAAGGTTGGATGAGTTTCTGCACATATCTCAGGAATTGCTTTAGGAAGCGGTTCTCAGAGCTGGGTTTTACTTTCCGGAAAAATTAAAAGCTCTTTGACTCCCTGGCTCATTGCTGTTGCTGCCTCTCACTCTTTGATGTGTTAACTGTTGTCCTTCACACTCCCGGGATAAAGAATTACTACTACCTTAATCTCCAACTGTCAATAGCTCTGAAGCAAAGTACATTCATTGTAAGCTCTCCAAATGTCAGAGCAAACCTGTGTTATGTGTTTAGCCTTAGCATTTGGCATTTACTCTTCCAGCTAACAAGTATGCACAGTCCTTGGACTTCACATACCAAAGTGCATGTTAATTACCTGAGTGACAGGGCTCACGCACGAAGCCAGACAGGCGAGCGAGCAGGAGAGCCGGCCGGCTCTAGATCTTTCTCTTCAAGATAATAAGGAAACCTTTCTGCAGTTTTGCATGAGCAGAATAAATCTTGGGGTTTAATACCTGCTGTAAAATCAAGGCTCGCCCGTCCTCCGTCTCATTTTGCGTTGTATTTAAAAACAAAAAGCCTTTATTAATCTTCAAACTTCTCTCTCTCTCTTTTATTTATTTTTTTTATTGTTTTATTTTTATTTTTCTGTGGTCAAGGTTACCCGAATTTTGTTGCAACGTACGGCCGAGGATATCCTGGATTTGCCCCAAGTTACAGCTATCAGTTCCCAGGTACGTACGTTTCATTTGCAGATTTACTTTTTTTCCCCCCTCTTTCCTTCTTTTTTTTTTTTTCTTTTTT
>VUYV01000224.1:1119783-1136604 GCA_008711295.1 Anarhynchus alexandrinus | reverse complement strand
TTTTTTTTTTTTTAAATCCTTAGCTGCAAGCTGAGACAGGCAAGTCTGCAGGGAGCATCTCATACAACAACAATTTTTGTTACTATTTTAAAATAGATATTTCTATTTACATATTTCAAATACATTTTTACTAACGTGTAAATTGGTACTGGTTATTTGAAAACAAACTTCTTAAGTTAAACCGTAAAGCAACAGAGATCATTTAAGAGCTATTACCCTCCCTTTGATGGGTTCTTCCTTTCATATATATTGTAGAGATACACACAGACACACACACACACAGACACGCAGACGCGTTCCCGTGCTGTCCTGCGGTAAGTGAATATTCTTTGCAAGTGCAGTCTTGGAGTGAAAACTCCGACCTTCCTGTGTCCTCTGTCGAGGTCTCTGGTGTCCTTCACTGGAGGAGTCTGTAGCCGCGTGTTGATGGTTCGGTTTGGGTTTGGCTTCGGTTTGGTTTCCCCCCTTTCCTCGGCGCGGCTGCCGCCTGCGGTGGCGGTGGGACCATGTCGGGGCCGGCTGCGGGGCACGGCTCCCTCCCCTTCCACCTCGGGGTGTCCCGGCCAGCTCCAACAAGCAACGCGGCGCTGCCCTGTTGAGGGCTTGCGAATAGCGGGAGCCCACCCGGGTGCCGCGGCGAGGAGACCCCGGGGTGCCGTGCGTTACGGCCATGAGCGCGCTCGTGGCGGGGGGGTCACGCAGGGGCGGTCCCACCGCCCGCTGCCGCGGCTTCGAAAGGGAAGGGTGGGAGCACAGCCCTGCTCGGGGCACGTGAGAAACCGAGCGAGCACTGGCGGGCGCGGGAGGGAGAGTAGCTCCGCGGGGAGGAGAAGGAGCCGCCCTCAGGGGACGGTCCCTTGGCGTGGGTGAGGCTGTGGAGGGGCGCTGGGCTCTGCCTGCGGCACGCGGGGCGAATGCACGGCCCCGTGTTCAGCGCCGGGTCGTTAGGATGAAACATCCCATCGGAAGCGTACGCATTGTTAACATCCACACGGTGAAGAGCGTCCTTGGGCGGTGGTTTCTGTGGAGGTGGTTTTTGCAGGAGTAATGACACCAAGGGGAAGAGTGCGGTTAGGGTGGTTTTTCCCCAATTGCTAAACTTCATGAATGCTACAGCTCTACTCTGAACTCATCCGCCTCTCTCCATCTGTGCCACCCGCTCCCAAAGCGAGCCGGGTCCGACACAACCAGGGTGTCAGGGCTGACGGCGGAGCTGCCGGGGCACCTGCCGGGAGGGAGGGGTGGCAGCTGCGGGTGACACGGCTGCCGGTGGTGCCAAGGCAGCGGCCCCCGCGGGTGGCACTGCCGCTGGAGGCGGTGGGCAGAGGTCCGGGCTGGCAGAGACCGCGGCCCATAGCGCTGGAACGTGAGGAGGGGGCTTCGGAAGGCGTTTGCGCATTGTCTCACGCTTCCCTCCCGGGCCCTCGCGACTCCTTGTACCGACTGATGTGTACGAAGACAGCTAAATGAGAGACACCTTTGATAAGTTAAATGATGAAAATCGGCAGAGCTTAGACGGCTTTAATTATAAACATGTCTAAAATGAACGTGGCTGCCAGCTGAGAGCAGAGGCGCCGTTTGACTCTAGCTCTCGCTATATATATTTTTATTAAAGGCCCGGTTTCCGAAACAGGCCCTCCGGTTATTTGCAGCCTCTTGCAGAGATTGAACAACGCGAGGATGATCCGAGGGCTGGAGCACCTCTCCTATGAGGAGAGGCTGAAAGAGTTGGGGCTGTTCAGCCTGGAGAAGAGAAGGCTCCGGGGAGATCTTATTGCGGCCTTCCAGTCCCTAAAGGGGCTCCAGGAGAGCTGGGGAGGGACTTTTTACAAGGGCATGGAGTGATAGGACGAGGGGGAATGGCTTCAAACTGGAAGAGGGCAGGTTTAGATTGAACATTAGGAAGAAGTTTTTCACTGTGAGGGTGGTGAGGCACTGGCCCAGGTTGCCCAGAGAGGTTGTTGAGGCCCCATCCCTGGAGGTGTTCAAGGCCAGGCTGGACGTGGCCTTGGGCAGCCTGGTCTGGTGGGAGGTGTCCCTGCCTATGGCAGGGGGGTTGGAACTCGATGATCTTCAAGGTCCTTTCCAACCTAAACCATTCTATGATTCTATGAACGCAGAAGAAAACCAAAGTGGATTGTCACCACTAAAAAGTAGGCGCATCTCGTTGCAGGCGCCAGTTGTGCCGTGGGGAGCGGGGCGGCACAGGGGAGCTGCTGAGTCCTCCGTCGCCTGGCTGGGCTCTCCCGGCCCTCCCGCTCTGCCCGCGGTGGCTGCTCCGCTCCCACGCACGGAGGATGTCCCTTAACAGCAGTCAGAGCCGTTAATAGAGTTGTTGGGCGGTTTTTCTCAGGTGACGTGGGGCTCCGCTCTCCAGAATCACAACCCATCAGAGCAGCGCGGGGGGAGCACAGCGCGAGGGGTTCGGTGCCCATCGGCAGGACGGGGTGTCCCCCTCACTGGGGCCGGGCGTTTGGGGGCAGAGAGCCCCTTACCACAGGAGCACAGCTCGGGGTGCGAGGCAGCGTTTTGGGAGCAGGTCAGGATTTGAGGAATGGGGATGTGCCAGCACTGCTCGCTCCAGCCGTGGGGACAGCGGTGGAAATAAGTGCCACTCCACGGGGCTGTGTCCCGACATGTCTCAGGTGGCTCTCCCCGCTCTCCTCTCTGCTGGAGGCAGCGTGTCCTGCGGCACAGGGCTCGCTCGGCCCTCGCTCCTCCTCCAGACACCCCTGGGGAGGGATGGAGTTGGCAGCCTGAGCCACCAGCCCTGGGGATGGGTGTTGGGTGCCATGGGATGAATAGCGTAAGGCTCAGAAGAGCCTGAACCCCCCCAACCCTTCCCTTGGCGCGCTTTGACGCTTGCAGAGGTGCCCCCGGGGCCCGTGGTGCGACTGTGGCTTGGAGCGTGAGACAGGGGCACGCGCGAACCCGGTGGAGAGAAATCTGGAATCTGCTTTTTGAATCGGTTGTCGTGCCCAAACGCTCGGTGTCGTGGTTCGAACAGAAAAGTACTTGTCCGTTTGTGCAGGAGCGCCCCAGGCAGCGCGCCTGAGAGCTGGGGCTGCCTCCCGCCCCGCGGTACCCGAGCAGCGGTGGTGGTGCAGCCGCAGCGACGTGTGTGTATAAGTATACGTATATATAAAATACATGGAAATACACAGCGGGATTCCTCCTAGAGGAGACCTGGCAGTGGTTTTTACTGCAGTAGAGTTGCGTGGTGAGTCCCGTTCCCCGCAGCGGTGCCTGTGCCGCAGTCGCTCAGGCTGGCCAGGCAGGCGGGCGCCGGGGCCGTCCCCAGCGGGTGTCATTGCAGAGCTGTCCCACTGCGTCCCTGTCCCACC
Organism: Anarhynchus alexandrinus; assembly: GCA_008711295.1. Lineage (NCBI taxonomy): Eukaryota > Metazoa > Chordata > Aves > Charadriiformes > Charadriidae > Anarhynchus > Anarhynchus alexandrinus. The sequence continues at coordinate 1,133,260 of VUYV01000224.1, read as the reverse complement.
GGGCTCCGCACTGCATCCCTCGGCACCAGCCCGTGGGCGTTAGTCCGGTTCCTCCTCAGGTTACTCTACTTATTTACTTCTTTAATTGAAAATACAAAAAAATGAATGCCCATCTGGATCGAACAGTCCCATTGGTATTTACTGTTGTCCAAGTGAAACGAGGCTACAGATGTCACGACCCACCGGTGACATGTCCATTCCCGTCCCGGGGCACACCGGCTGCCGGAGCTGCGGGCAGAGTCCCCGGATGGGCGCTCCCCGCAGCCTCCGCCGTTCCCCATCGGCACCGGGACGGCCCCTTCCTCCACGGGCGAGACACACACAATCCCTTTGGCAACTGCTCTATCTTCTCCCATCACGTTATTTTTTTCCTCTAGGCCTTTATAACTCAGTACATAGACTTTTTTTTAATTGCAATCACTCCCTTTCTGTGTCTTTTTTTTTTTTTTTTAATTTCTGGGACTTATCTTTTCAGTTTAATCTATTAATTTCTGTTCTTATTTCACTTTGCAGACTATTTGCCGATTTCACAAGACATAATTTTTATCAACTAGTTCTTAAAGATGCATAACAAATTAATCGGGGTTTACTACAGTGCTAATGAGAGAGAGAGAGACAGAAAAAGCCTGGGTGGTCCATGTTTAATATCAATGTCCACTGAAAAATTGCTGCTCTTACTGGCTGGTTTGATTGACTGGACTTTTTATTTTATTTTTATTTTTTTAAAGGCTCCATATCCTCACTGCTTTGAGTTTGCTTTTTATTTTTTTTATTTTTTTCCTCTGCTTTGTTATGAGTTTTTAATGCCCACTTGGAATGTAACTCACAAGGATTGGGGTCAGGGGCGTTATGAAGGCATGACTTCTCACAAACTTTTTAGAAATAATTTTATCAAGGAAGCAAAAGTGATGATTGGGTCTTACAAGCAGCCCCAAAGAGAGATGTTGGCGCTTTTTAACGTCGAGACATTCAGTAGTAGCACAAATCATAATTAGGGTGGAGTGAGACTAGCATCTCCTGTCGCTAGGATCATTAGCAACGCAGGGTTTAATTATTGCAAACGAGTGCCCTGCGTCCGCAGGCGTGACCCTGTGGCGCTGGCGGCTGCAGGCGTAGCAGACCCACGCGTGTCTTCTCCTCTTTGGTTCGCTTTGGCTCGGTGGCTCTTGTAGAGCTGCCGTAATCACGCCAGGGCTGCGGCGAGAAGCCACCAAAAAAGGGCTCGGACCGTCACCGCCGCTGCCCCGGCCACTGACCGCCCCCTCGCCGCGGCCACGCTCCCCCGCACTCCCTGCCCTCGCTTCTGCTTCCAGACTTTGCTTGCAAATCATGGGCAAATTACTTAAATTTTGGCAGGAGGGCCGAGCCGTCCCCTGCAGCTTACGCTGTGTCGCGCCTCTTAATCTCCACCCAAATGGCAGAAGAGCCGCAGACCTGCGCGACAGTGCCTCCATCCCTTGGCTTGCTTTTCACAAGACCAGATTCTGGACTTTCGGGTAGCAAACACGCATCGTATTTAAATTCCGTTTCTCTTTGAGTGTTTCTACCCATTTGATAAGTTTGTGAGAAGTAAATTGCATGCTTACAGTAGAACTGTAATGCATTTTAATGTTTGTTAATCCACTTGTTTAAAATGTCAGTGTCAAAGGCTCTACAATACACGGCTATGCTGTTCATTTCATTAAAGATGCTTGATGTAATAATTGGTTAGTTTTCTTTTTACTTTTCTGCAGGCAATAGCTTTTTTTAATCTGTATGGCTTCTTATTATTTTGTTTGGGTTTTTTTGCTATGAATTGCTTTGCTTTTGTGAACTTGTCTTAGTGTGCATGATTTGCAAACATTTCGGCTATTGTGAATTTTCTCATTTTTTGTAAATAGTCCATCTGTGCTTTTCTTTTTTTCTTTTTTATGACTTTTTTCCTGTAAGTAACTGAGGTAGAAAATAATAATAAATTGTTTACAACGGATATGCTGTGTTGCTGCTCTCTTAGCTTGCAGTTTTCATAATTTTGGTTTGGACGCACCAAATAACCAGTACCAATGACAATTTAATAAAAGAATAAAACAACCATCACTCACAGCGTGTGACCCAGTGTTTGAAGAATCTGCAGATGAACGGTTACATACCAGGTGTGTTTACAGCAACAACTAAAACCCAAAACAGACGACAATGCCCTTGTAGGTGGGGGGAGAGGAGTGACGCCGTGTTAAAATCGCGGCGTTCCCTGCGGTCTCACCTTCCACCGCTGCGGCCAGCGCAGCCCGTGCCGGCGACCGCGGCGGGTTTAAGCATCAAACCCGTAAGCGCGTTAGAAACCCTTGGTGCAAACTCTCCAGCACTACCGTGCCGGAATCTTTTGCTGCTGTTTGGAAATTAAAAGGAAAATCAGGTAACTCTTGTCGCGGTGAGGAGGTCCCTGGCCGGGGGGCAGCCGGCGTTCTGGGTGCGGACCTCGCGGTGGCACGGGTCCCGCTGGCCGTGCCTGCCCGGCGGGGACGTTGCCATCACTGCCTTTGTCTCAGTTATACTTTCCTCCATCACCACCCGGATGGTTGGGGATTGTCAAAGTTACTTAGAAGTCTTCAGCTCAGGAATTTAATCTTTTTTTTTTATTATTTTAATTAAGGGTTTGTTTGCTTGTATGTTTGTTAAAGCTTATTAAAACCTCTGTATATGGGGAGAGGTGGGAAAAACAAATATTTGCACAAACTTTTCAGAGCTCAGGGGAGTACACTCGCTTATTGATAACGGTGCTCCGTAGTCGGCGAGGGGCAGCCTCGGGTCACGCTCCTGCACTGCCCGCTGCTGTGAAAACGCAACGCAAGATCCGCTCAAAGTCTGAACTGATGTTTTTTATTATTATGAGAGCGTTTAAAACTGACCTTTTGTCACTCTGTAGAGCTGGATTTAGTTTCTTTCCTGATAGCAGTCACAATCTGCTCACTTGCCGGCCGGCGGCGCTGGGCAGGAAGGCATTCTCGCGTGGCAGTTATTTGTGATGTTTGCCTGTAGGTATGAGAGAGGAGGTGAGGTGAGGTGAGGTGAGGTAAGGAAGTTCCTATAGCAGTTATTTAGGACACCCAGCAATATTATGAAGCTGCACGTTACGTTACTGCTGCAGGTTTCTCGCTCTTGGTTAATAACCCCCTAAGGGGGAGTGCAGCGGGAGCGGGAGGAGAAGAGTGTGCCTGTAGGTGCGGCACACCGCAAAGCGTTGATCCTGCAGCGAGGTGCGGAGGTGCAAAGCCGCGGCCGCCCCGGGGAGGTGCAGCTTCACCGCCCTGAGCGCAGTCTGGCAAGGGCCGGGACTTGGTGCGTTCAGCTCACCAGAAGGAGCGTAAACCGAATTCCCACAAAGGACTTAGCTGTAATTCTGCCAGTTGATAGCCGCCCCGCTCTGGCTCCCAGCGCGGTGTGCACAGTGCTCCAGCGACCCCCCGCCACCTGCCCGTGCACAAGAGCACCCGACTGCTCTGCTGATGTAAAGAGGGTTTAAAGTGGAGATGCTGCCTACTTCTAAAGATGCTTCTTCAGCAGTAGGGAGTGATGAAGTTAGCATTGATAAGAGTCAACTCTGTAAAACACTCTTCTAAAGCGCTGTTACGCAAGTCTAAGGCTTGTATAAAACAGTAGTGGGAGCAAAGTTTGTCTGGTCATAATACTGTAATGGTCAAACTTAACATTAAGAAAGAAGGAGAAATTGCTGGCAGCTGAAAAAAGGAGGTGCAAATACAAAATATATTTCAAATCATCTATTCAGTTAGTTAAGCCGTGTAACAGTAAGAGATGTGGAACAAAGCTGGAAATGTTTCTCGCTCCTTTGTCTAACCCTTTCTTAACTGCTTAAAATCTGCTCTAATCATCCCGGCGCTGCATGCTTTTTTTCACCTAAAACACATTACTGCATCTGCATGGCATAAAACGGTTTCCAAAGTGCATTTGAAATCTGCTAGAACCACCTTAATTACCGCTCTTCAAACCTTTCCGTTTCAGCCGCCACCAGTGAGAACACAGACTATAGACTGGACCTGTTTTAAAATTAAGATTTTGGGTTTCTTCTGCTGGCGGAGGGCAGGACCGTTCACATTGCAGGTGCATCCCTGGAGCGAGGAGCAGCTGGAACTGCAGACAGCAAACTGAGAAATTAATATAGCAAAGCCCATAAATTTCCAGCCAGAAGGTACTCCTTCGAGTTCTGCTTAGATGACAGTAGCTTTTGTTTTGGCGCAGGAAAAAAGGGCACCTAGAGCCGTTCCCCAAATCCAAGCAGGGCTAAAGCACCTTTTGGTGCCTTTTAGGCATATTTTTTTTGTAATGTTGCAGAGAATCACGTAAAATTCCTTTTTCACCTCCCATTTCCCCCACTCCTTAAAATAATCTCCCGGATATTAAATTTAAGGCGAGGGTTTCAAGAGATGAGCTGTTCATCCGAGTCGGTGGTCCAACTTCCACCGATTTCAATGGCAGCAGTGTGGTGAGTAAAACTGCTGCCTGTCCCCCATCCCCTGCCCCGTCACCTCTGCGCAGGGAGCCTGCTCCTAAGGTTTCCCCGGACAGCACGGCTGGCGAGGGACCAGAACTGCCCGCATCTTCATTAGGTTTTTCTCTACTGATACCTTGAAAACTGCTTGAGCAATAAGAACATCTTGAACGTTGAACTGAACTGCTGATTGTCCTGTTCTCAGCTGCTCACTGATCCATGCCTGGAGCTGGAGACGGGCTTTAAAACTTCAGGGTCGTTGCTCTGAAAATGAGTGATCGTAAAGGGACAGGGAGGAGAGAAAAGGGAAAAAAAAAAAATAACAGCATTTCGGGGTGGTACTGCAGCAACAGAGCTCCTGAGCCATCGCTTCTGCGGCGACCGGGCCACAGCTGCAGCAACTGGGAAGTGTAATGAGAGTAATTATTCACAAGAGTAAAGAGGCGTAATGCAAACACACATGTATGGATGGAAAACATGGATGACCCTATAGAAAAAAAACGGGATCTGGTAACGCCAGTTCTGCTGTAAGGAATTCTACGGGTCCGAGTGAGCCAGAGCACGAGGGCTAACCTGCTTTTATGCCTTATGCTCCTGTAGGTGCAATTTTTAACTGTAAAGCTGTTGAAAATTGGGAGCTGGAGGTTGCAAAGAACTTGAAGAGATTAGTCTCCTTAAAGCACAATAACATTCAAATGCGAATGTTTTTCAATCACATTTAGCAGTAGGATTTCAAGCTGATAATTAAGTAGCTTCCAAGTCCTGCTTTGCCCAGAGGCGGTAATACGTAGTCGCTGCAGTGGTGCCCGAAAGGTTTCTGGGCTCAGCACCACAATCCTCTCCTCTGACCTTTTTTGTAACGTGGATTATGAAATACCCGGTGGCGGTTCCTCCGGCCAGGCCGTGGGGAGTTCCCCGTCTCTGCCAGCGACGGCTGTTGCGCTCGGTGAGCTGCGGTGTCTCTCTGAGGGCCGTTCACTCGCGACTTCGGCACACGTAGGATGCGGAGGATTTCCTACCCTCCCATAACCCCTTCCTCTGATTAATTACCTTCTCTTTTACGTAGTTGCCTCTTGTCTGCGTTGAATTTTTCCAGCTGCAACCTCCAGACATGAGTTCTTTTTATGCCTTTGTTCATCATCAAGGACCTGTCTTTTAATAATACTTACCCAGATAGTTTAGAACATTCATAAAAATTTAAGCAAGCGGTTTAACCAAATAGCTCATTTCCTATACCATCGAAGCAACTGAAATGAGGCTTGAAGCAAATCAGTGCCACTTTGCTGAACTTTAAATGTGTGCCTTAATGCGGTTCCATCTAACGTGCCCTTGTTCGTTCGGCAGCAGGTGACTGAAATTCAGAGCTGCTGTGCTGCGGGACGGGCTGGGTACCGTGAGTTCACAGGTATTCCTCCCCCTGCTGCGATCGTTGCCTTTATACTTACCTTGTTTATTAAAAATCGATCTTAAATGTTTAGCTTTGGGCTTTAAAATGAGAAATGCTTTCATGGGAGCGATCAACTCTAGCATTAAACGGAATTACTTGCTTTTAGGAAGCGATTTGGTTGAGATTCTCTTTCATGCACATCAGCTGCGTTCACTTGAAGCTCATCATTCTCTGTGTTTCACCAGTTACGAAATTAGGGAGAATCCAAATGACATACCGAGTTCGGGTGTTGGATGGTAGGAGGTATAGTTTCCATAGGACACGTTTGAGAAGTATAGCGGATGCATTGAAGCTCCTATGGGATAGGAACGGTTTTTAAGTAGAGTAAATAAACTAAATCAGCGACCAGCTTTTGCTTTTTAGTTTGCAGTTTTTTGAATAAATAGTTTTCTTAGAATGAACTATTTGCCTTTGAGAAGTTTCCCAGTTTTCTGTACGGTGAAGTAACTGCAAAAGGGTTATTACACTTGAAACGACACAGAATGATAATTTGGAGACAAACAAGGCTTTGTCTCACTGATGCATAAAGTAATTACTGGGCAAAAGTGCATCATTCTCATTTTAAAAACCGTGGCCTGAGAGTGGTAAACAGCTGAAAAATGGGTCGTTTACTGTACATAAAGTGGAAGTGCCAAATTTTAAATGAACTATATTTGGGCTTTATTGTTGTGTTGAAAATTCCAAAGCAGAAATATTTGTTCATAATAACACCCGTCTGCGAAGGCACAGCCAGCGTGAAGCGCGTTAGGGGGTGTCTGACGTTGAGAATGCTCCTACAAAATCTTGCCACGCACCGTACGTTTGAAGCAGCAGCTGACTGTGCCTTGACTAACGCAGTGGGCTGCTTAATGAGGGTCCCATTATGCATGATGGGCTGTGTCTGAAGTTCGCTAATTTTCTGACCTGGTGAAATAGATTTTAATAAGCTTGATGTAACGCAGCATATAAAGACAAAGGGAAACACTTAATGGGGCTGTCACAATGAAGGACTCTGAGCGGGCTGGGAGATGCTAAAGGTGTTAATAGAATTGATCAAAAGCTTAGGAGAGAAACTCGGCGTTTGCGTGGAGGTCTGTCCTGTGCCGTGCTCGGTCCCTCCTCTGTGCTGTTGCGTGGACAGCGCTGTCCCACTTCTTTAAGGACAAACCAGGGGCACCGGTGGGAAACGCGAGACATTTCAAGCAGGGCTTGTAGCTGCCTCCACGTTCGCTTCCTACGGACTTTGGGAGAGCCTCAGTAGAGTCTTCAATCAAATCCCAAAGAGTTAATTGCTACTAAACAATGATAACGTGTTGTGAGTTATGTGGTAGAGTCTCAATTTGGTAGAATCACCAGTTCTAGATAAAGTTTGATTTCTCTGGGTATATATTCTTCTCTAAATGTTGAGCATTTAGTTGTTAATCCAAAGCTTGAAATGGTAGCAGGGTTTTTTTCTTTCTCATTCTTGTTTTCTTATAGAAAGGGAGGGGGAGTCTGAGACAGAGAGATCTGAAAGATGAAGGTTTTAAACATAAAGGGATTGTTTTGGGATGGAGTTTTCCCTCGTGCATGCTCACCATTAAAGACTACATTTTTGTCCGGTAAATTGGACCCACGCCTGCCTGCCTTCAAAAAAAAAAAAAAAAAGGCTACCAGGCTCTTCTGCTTCATGGTTTTGAGTCTCTGATACTTTTGAAATGAAGCCTAAAGATCCTACAAAGAGGATAACACTGCCTAATGGAAAGAATAATGCAAGCGAGAACCCATTTGAAATGACAGCTGTGAGCCTCGGGAAGCTTTTCTGTGCTGATCAAAGCTGCTGGTAACGTTGTTTGAAAAGAGGATATCAGTTTCCCCCCTCTCCTTTTCCCACTCAACCTGCAGATGATTTTATATTCCAGACTTGGCATTTTTTTCCCGGGAGATCAAGTGAACCTCCTAAATGTCCGGTGTTCAGATCGGCGCGCCGGGGAGCACCATCGGCGTAAGAGGCAAAGTGTTTTTGCGGGGGGGATGCAGCCTCCGAGCCGGAACCCCCCTCCTGCGTAGGGCCCTCCGAAACGCCCCGCAGAGACACGGTGACGTGGCGAGACTGAGCCGCAGTGTTCGGGGTGCAAATACTCCAAACAGTCCGTAAACGGAGAGGAAGGATTTTGCTTGCGGGGCACAGTTTTATGGTTGCGTTTAGTTTGTTCTCCATGCGTGTCCCATAATTTTGGTTATTTTCTGAAGTCCGTTGCTGGAGTCAGATGCTGATTTGAGCATCTCAGCTTCCGTTTTTGTTCTTGTTTGAAATCCGTGTGCTTATTGGTAAAGTCTAAACATAGGACCTCGTGTACCCCAAGAGCTTTAGCTATTAGAAGCAGAGAAAATTCTTTGCGTAATATTGTTTGATGTAAGAACTAATTGCATCATCTTTGTGAATTCTTTTCAGTTTGATTCCTCTTGTCTGGCTGTTTGTAGAGGACAGGCTCTTGTGTTCCTTAGGGAGACAAGATATTTGGGACCCTCTGGTGCTGAAGAGAGCCGAGCGAGCCTGAAGCCATCAATGATTTCTCATAGAAAAAGCCCCCGGCTGCGCGCGAGGGAGTCCTGGCAGCACGTGTGGAGCACAGGGGTGTAAAATGGTTGTGTTTTTCACTCGCTCCTGGTTGCCTTGTAACCAGCTTCAGGCTGGGGTAAAGGAGAAATGGGGGGTTTGAGAAGGGGACGATGCTGCCGGAGTGGGAGATGGAGCAGGGCAGACCCGTGGAGGGCGCGTGTCCTTCGCTGGGAGCCCTTGAGCCGCTCGAGTCCCCCGTCAGGACTGGCCCTGGGCTTGCCAGATTTGTTCACAGAGCCCCGGGAAGATCCGCTGAACCCTGGGCTCTGGGCGTTCTCTGCTCGGGAGCAAGCAGGGCCAGGCACCGCCTGCCCAAACGCATGTCCCCCCTCGCTCCCCCCTTCTCCCAAAGGCATTTGGGCCTGGAGAAGGCAGTTGGCTGCAGCCAGCCGTTGGCTAAATCTGTGACCTTAGGGCAAAGCGTTTAAAAACAGATGTGTCCATCTTCCCTCGCACGAGGCCGCTTCGGTATTTAAAGTGCAACTATTGATGCAGGAAGCAGAAAAATTTATCTGTGAAAAATTGAACTCCAAATAGTGGCTTTAGCTCGTTCGGAGCAATAAGAGAGCATGAAATTGATGTGAATCCTCAGGGCTTTCCTGGACAGTGTGCGAGCCCATTGCAAAACATTTATTGTAAAATATCTTCTAATTGCAGTGCCTAAAGTGGGCGCTTTGGTCCTTTTGAACAGCTTGGTATCTTGTTTTCTCTAGGCAATTATAAGCAGTGGATACACAAAGAAGGACAGGGATCGTTCCGGCAGGAATCAGAGCGCCTTAACCAAACGCGAGGAATGAATTGATCTCTCCCTCCGCCCCTTTTGATTTCCCAGTTGACTTCAGAGAGCAGAGGGCTCGGAGGGAGCCGGGCTGGGGCCGGCTGCGCTCCCTGCCTGGCCGGCGGTGGGATCCAGAGCGCGCTGCGGCCGATGCTCCCGTTGACTTCAAGGCGCTCTGGTCCGGGCACCCATTCCTGGCACCCGGTTACCTCCGAGCCGCCTGTTAAAAATGAACCAGGCGCGTGAAAGCCCCTCGGCAGCTCGCTGCAGGGTGCAAAGAGCCTGCTGATACCCCGCAGCCTTCCGTGGCCCCCCGGGGTCCCCCCGTGGCCATCAGTCCTGCATCCCCGAAGCCACCGCTCTGCCTCCCGGAGTAGCCTGCGCTTCCCAGGCATCGCTAAGGGAAAACAGTGGCGCTGGCACATCACACGCTGGGCTCTGCCGCCTAACGCTTCTCCTTGCCCCCTGCTCCGGCCCTCACAATTGTCCCCAGTGCCCCATGCCGGAGTCCCCGTCGGTCAGAGCAGGATGGATCGCATCCGCCTCTGCCGCTCCCCGGGGAACAGCACCCAGGAAGGTGCCGCTGGGACTCAGCAGCTGCATTTCACCCTGTTTTAAACCCTGATGCCAGGGGAGGGGAATGTGTGCAGGCACACGGCCTCGCCGGAGCGTCAGCCTGCTCTGGGGGACCAGCAAGAGGCTCCATGGACAAGCAGGTTCCTTCTGGGGGACTGGTGACCAGCAAAAGTGCCTGTTAATGCGTTCCTCTTCACTAAAGAGCTGCAGATACCTCAGCTCTTAAATTTGAATACAGTGGTGCGACAGCACAGGCAGAAGGGTGCTGGAGGCAGAAGTTTCTTGCAGTACACAAAATAGGTTCAGTATTAATTGCACTGTCACTATTGTGCTATTCTTTGAAGCTTTGAAGTCTTCACTGGTGTAGAACTTTATAAACAACGGGAGGGAATAATGCAGCATGAGCAAAGTGCTTAAATAATGCTATAGGGTTGGTACGAGGGGAACTACAGAGCTTGGTGGTGGGGCTTGAGCAGAACGTGTGAGAGCCCAGCTGCACCCTTGGCTCTCTGTAGATGTCTTTCTCAAGTCATTTTGCTTCTTTGTGCCTCATTTTATCCCATCTGTGACACGGGGACAGCGTCGGCTGCCGATCACTGCTGAGAGGTTCGGGGGAAACAACCACTTAAGTGCAAAAGTAAGTTAGCGCAGTTGTGAGACGCCGCACAGCATTAATGCGCTCAACAGCGTGATGACGGGGACGTTTGTTCTCAGCTGAACGAGCTGATTAACGCGGTGCCTGGCAAATGTAATTTCAGTGTGGGGGATTGATTGCTTTCAGTACGTGGGATTGATTTAGGGATCCTCCGGTGATGGAGCCAGCCTGTGCGTCTGGATCAGTAAGCAGGTTTTTACCAATCTTGCTAATCAATCCGTGTTTCCATCTCCTGCCTCTGGAACCATACGGGCCGTGCCACTGCCGCACCGCCTCCGCCCGGCCGGCCGCGGCGTTCCCGGGCAGAGCGCGACCAGCCGATCACACTTGAGTTGTTTGGAGTGCCATGTCGCGCAGATGCTTTTATCTCAGAATTGGGATAATAGCTTTCTTTGGGGGTGGAGGGATTAATTTTTCACACATCTGTCCACTGGAATGCAATAACAGATCCTTTGTTCAGGCTCTTTCTGTGGAGCGCATTCTCCACCCTTGTTATTTCATTCTTCTTTTGCATGGCAAAACTTTTTGTCCTGCATTTCAAATAGATACTGAGCGTCCCTGGCAGTTGAACAAGAGAAACAAACTTTCCAGCCCTGTCTTTTATGCTGCTTTCAGGGGATGCTTGGTGATTTGAAGGGTATTTGATTGGTTTTGGCAGAGGCATTTTATTCCGTGGAAAATCCACAGCTCCTCTGATCCCTTACGGATGGTTTAGGGAGCCCGTGGAGCCTCCAAATGAGAGATTTGCTGTTGGCCAGCTGGCCTTGGATGTGCCATGGGAACGCTGAGGACGCCGCTCTCGGGACGTGTGCGGTGGTGGGCAGGGAGCGGAGGAGGAGAGGCTGTAGGGACGGTGCCAGCTCTGCTCCCTCCTGACCCACAGCGGGAGGGCTCGGGGCTTGGCCTAGGCATGGCTCGGCATGAAAACGAAGCCCCGGAGCCTGAGCCCCTGTCCTGCTGCTTTCCCTGCTGTTTGAAGGTCGGTTTGACTCTAACACCCAGGTCTTCTCACCCCAGGATACCGCAGCTCCGGCCCTAAATGTATATTGGGGGACCCAACCAGGGTCGATGGCTCCATCACCAGCAAAAGGGAATTTAGCACTTGGGCATTCGGTTATAATATCCCCCGGTCCGGGTGTGCTTCCTCCTGCGTCCCACTCCACAGAGACTATAGCAGTTCGTCAACATGATAAAAACAAACAGATTCACGTCGGCGTTAAGGAACAGGATTTGCTGTGCGGTGCGTGGGCTCTGCGCATGGGGAGCAGCAGCAGACAGCAGCCTGGGGTGGCTGTGCATACATTTACCTATACTTTTTTTTTTTTTCCCCCCCAACAGCCCTATTACCATATTTAAATGCAAGTATGTCTTTTTTTAATTGATGTTTTAAGTAGCTTCAAGTCACTCTAGCCTAGTTGTTCTCTGCTCCTTTCCCCCTGGTAGATTACCTGTAGCTGAGGCAGTAGTGCTAGAGGTAGCGGGCTTCTAGTCTGCCGGTTTCTCTGGGTCTCGCTCTCTCCGTGCCTCCAGCTGGCTGTCCTCTTTTTCTGTTGCCTCAGTTGTTTTTCTGTGGTTCTTCAGCACCGCAAAGCAGCTGTGATCAAAGTCCTGGAGCCCGCTCGAGGGGCAGGTCCCGGGGTGGTGACTACCCCGCGGTGGTCCTGTCGGGCACCAGGAGCGGTCGGAGCTCCCCAGAGACCAGGAACTCCGAGGGTTTTGTTGACTTTGCAGCAAGGGGGTTCGGGATTCTTGCTGACCACCTGGACCTTGCCATTGCCCTCTTAAAATACATATATTTAAAGTCAGAGCTTCTGGCAGATCTTTTGAATATTAATAATGTAAAGAAACTAAATCTGCAATCTTGCTAGCAGCATTTCATTCATCTGCAAGGGCTCGGTCCCCCTGTAGCAGGGTGTATGTCTTAGAGCTCCTTGATCTGCGGCTGTTTTGCTTTCAAAAGCTTTTTTTCTTTCTTTCTTTCTTTCTTTTTTAAATTACATTCCAGCGAATTTTTTCTGCTTGATCCCAGCAAATCTGTGATCTTGACATGAGGACCTCCTCATATTTTCCATTATTGCTATGTCTGTAGATCAGCACGTTATTATCACTTGCAAATAAGCAAAGAAGAGAATTCCCTCGTTGTTTTGCGGAGCGGTCTGACCCTAGCTGTTCGAGAGTACGGAGACGTAAGCTGAGCGCTGCAGGCTCTGCCGCCAGTCCGTCCGCCCCGGCACCTCGGCTTTCGCGGCGTGCCGTGGCCAGGCGCCCCATCAGCGGCGCGCGCCGCCACGTTCCTCTTCTGCCAAGGGGATTTGGGCCACCTTTGTGCCGGCAGAGACCACCGGCAGCGGGCACCTGGCGAGGGCTCGGCTCTTTCTAAAGACGGTGCCTGTTGGTGGCACGGAGAGCCGGGACGGCGACCTCTGGAAACGCCGTGCCCTCGGCGGCCGCCTCGCGCCCCGCAGAGACTCGCGGTACCCGCTGGCTTCTTTCTTTACCCTTCTCCTTTTCTCCATGGCCAGGTTTTCCGGCAGCGGCTTATGGACCAGTAGCAGCGGCAGCCGTGGCGGCAGCAAGAGGATCAGGTAGGGGGGCCCGTGGAAGAGCAAACCCTCAGAGTGCAGGGTCAGGTAAAAGCTCTGTCGGTATTCTGTGTGGCTGCAGCTCTCCATCATTTCTCTGATTTTCCTCACACTTATCCTGGGGACCTGAAAACAAATGAGCAAAAAAAAAAAAAAATTATATAAGAAATAAATAATCAATCCCAAACCAAACCCAAACTACAAGCAGAGGCCACGGGGCCTGGAGCACCTTGCAGGAGATTGGCGTAAGAACTGCCAAAACCAGGGTAGATATTCTGATTTGTTTCTTTATTTATTCCTTTATTATGTTGGTTTCGTTGTTTCTTTGCTTTAAATTCAAGGTTATAAAGGACACCCCACAAAAAAAAAAAAAAA
>VUYV01000224.1:1094421-1119741 GCA_008711295.1 Anarhynchus alexandrinus | reverse complement strand
GCCCCTCGCGCCACCGGCACCGAAGCGCGGCCGGCAGCTCGCCGGCCCTGCCCGCTTCGAACCCCGGCCTGCTTTCATGGGGAACGTCAAAGCTTTTTCTTCCTCTCCTTATGAAAACTTTTATTTTTTTTTTTCCCCTTAAGGGAAACAAATAAATCGTTGCCAATTACCGATATTACCTTAGGTTTTAAATTTAGCTCGACACGTGAATTAGTGCTTTGCGCAGGTAATTAAGTGTTCAGTGCAGCCATCAGTGAGCTGCTGGCTCGGGGCCGCCGCCTCGGCTCCCCCGGCCTGCCCACATCAAGCCGGGGACGGAGCCGCTGCCGTCCCCGCGCCTCCTGCCCGGCCCCATGGCTGCCAGCCCCTCGCCGGGCCCGGTGCCGGAGCGGAGGACGTGGCGGTGGCAGCGGTTTCCAGCTCACTCATGGCGCAGTCCTGAAGTGGGGGTTTCTCGGTGGCTTTTCGGGCAGTGCCGGTGGGTTAACCGGGCTCTTCCCGAAAAGACCCGACCAAACCGCTGCGTGAGGGGCTAACGAGGAGGGCGCAGGCCCAGGTGTGTCTCGAGTGCGAGCCTGATGCCATGGAGGCCAAAGAAAGACACCAGGAGAACTCCGTTCCATGCAAACTGGCACTGCTTGCAGGCTACAAAGGATTATCTGTACCAGTTTCATCTTGTGGCATGTAGAGAGCGCCTAAGGGGTGACTTGCCAGACTGGTTGTGGGGATTCCCCATCTCCCGGCTTTTCCTACTGCCCCTCCGTGGAGGGGGAAGGGAAAAAAAAATAGAGAAAGAAAAAAAAAAAAAAGAGATTGATTTTGCATATGATTTCGGGAAAACAGACTTCATTGTTTCTGCCTCTTCCTCATGTTTTGCCCTTCAGGTTTTGTTTTACGTGCAAACAGACCTGGTGAGTTGCCCCTTAGCAAGGCACAGAGGGTTTGGCTGGATTAACGTTGCTTCCCTGATTATTATTATTATTTTTTTTTAATCGGAGTGCTTTTGGTGCCCATTACAACTGAACTGAGCATTGATCAATTCTGTGCCTGAAAATCATTTGTCTTTAATTTGAGTGGTTTTTGGTTTTTCTTTTGTTGGGTTTTCTGTTTTGTTTTGTTTCTTCGTTTTTGTTTTTTATTTGAACTTGCAATACGAAACTAAATCTAACCCTAAATTAACAACACCCTTTCTGGCAAGTTTAAAGAGCAGTATGGTGTTTGGAAATGTCTTTTCAAGCCTCAAAATTGCCTGTGTGCACAAAACTGGCAAAACCCCAAAACTGAATCAAAAGACACCCACCACCTCTCCCTCCCCAGCCCCGAGGTCCCAAGGAGGAAGATGGGTTTCTCACCGGCCCGGCGCGACGGCCGCTCACATTTGCAGCGAAACGTGCTCTGGGAACAGTGGTGTTTTACGTAGAGTCATTTCCATCCAAAGACGGGTTTCGGAAGGGACATCCTGGGTTCGCCACGTCCATCCAGCAATGGTAGTGAATTGTATTCAGGAGCAGTAGAGTACGATCGATCTTGCGCTACAGTGTATGGGCCCGATTCATTACAAGAAAAATGGTTGAGTTATTTTTTTCTTCTTCTTTTCGGTTGGGTTTTTCTTTTTCCTTTGCAAATTTGCACAGCCCTCCTTCACGCGTGCCTAATCCAAAAGCACAGAGCGCAGCACAGTTGGCCCTTACTGGCCCCTTTCTGCCAGTAAATGGAAAAGAGCTGGAAAACACCCGGGCAGGCGCGTTCCACTGCCCCTCCGCTCGCTGGGGAGCGCTTTGCCCAGAGGCTGACGGAGACGTCCCCATCGCTGCTGCTCCTTCTGCAGCACTCCCACCACCACCTCACTCCAAATTGACCTCCTCTGCTCTCCGGCCCCGTCCTGCTGGCTCTTCCCCACCTTCCTGGTGTCACTGCCAGCGCGGTGGCTCTGCAGCGCTGGAGCTCGGCCCGGGCACCGGTGCCCGCCGGTGGGGCTGAGCGCCTGCGGAGAGCGTCCACCCTCCGGGCATGCATCTTGGTCTTCCAAGGAGGCTGCAGCCCTTTCGCCCCAACCCCCTGGGCTGCGGTGCGTGGGCACTGACCACCTTTGGGTTCTCCCAAGGGTGATGTTCCTGCTCTTAGTTAATCTGCATGTTTGCTTAGCAGGGAAGGGAGCCCACCTGGGGGCAGCTACCCCGGTTCTGCGCTGCCCGGTCTTCCCTGCCCTCGCCCCTGTGGCAGTGTGTGAGGATGCAGTCACCATTTTACCTTGCTAGATAAACACGTTGTCTTCTCTGTCACGGCAGAAAGGGACCTTTCCCCCTGCTCGTGCTCAGTGCCACTCAGAAATTCACGTCTAGCTTAGCCGGTCACGTGCCGGCGGGGTGAACACAGCGATGCTTCTCTTTATAAATCATGTGCCCAATCGACATCCCAGTGATGAGGCGATAGCTGAGGTCCCTCGAGCAGATGGGGAGGTTTGGCCATGTCCATTCACGCTGGGTGGGACTGTGCTGCCGAATCCCTCAGCTGGTTTGGGCAACCTCATCCATTCTTGTATTTTTTTTTAATGAATTGGGACCTGAGCCACGGAAAACGAGCAAACTTAAAAGTCTGAATGCTGCAAACTCCTCCTAGACAACTTCACTATCAATGTCACGTTTCTTTTGAATTCACCTGACATGTTTTACGTGTAAAACATTTTTGTCGTGTAAATGCTTTTTTTAAAATACAGTCATGGGGGGGGCACATTTTTATCTTGCATTTGACATGGGAGGGATTCATTTGGCAGGAGAGCGAGACAAGGAAAATTTGGGAGGAGCGGGTTTTCATTCCTTCCTCTTTGGTTCATTGACAAGTCAGTCTGAGATTTTTCCAGTTCCCAACCTGTTGCCACCAACTATTCCTCCCTGAGGAGTGGAGACAAAATCGATAAGGCCATCCATAATCCAGCCCGACCGCCGCTGCTCGGCACCGGGAGGAGCCGCGCGTGCCTGTCCCAGCTGAGCGGCGCGGGCTCCCACGGCCGCGCTTTGCCCGCCGAGACGGCCGGCGGCACACGGCGTGGCGGGACAGCGCGGTGCCGCGGCACCAGGAGCTGATTCCCCCCCGACCCCCCCGACCCCCGGCACATCTGGATTTTGGGCGCCAGTCCCGGCTTGCCAGTGCTGCCTTTGAGCCCTGCGCCCCGACAACCCCTTACTGTACTTTATACTTGCCAGCTATAACAAATCTCGTAACGTGAGCTACTGACCTTGATGGTGAGTGTGAGCAGTTATGTTTTGTTGTTTTCTCTCTTGCTTGGTTGGGGCTGCTGTGAGAGAGGGTGTCTCTGAGGCATACTTTCCGGCCTCTCTTACACTCGGACGTGCACACCTCCTCTCAAACACTCTTCTGAGCGCTCTCAGCGGGAAGGTTTGTCCACAACTATTAATCCTCTCTCAGTGTCCAGCTTCTTGTTAGTAGCAGCTGGTTGCATGTTTTTTGCTTGTTCGGACGAAACGGTTCAAGAAACAACTCATATCAACTCTTGAGAAATGTCTCTATTTTTTTGTACACTTTCTTTCTTTTGATGTTTTTTATTAATTTCCCTTACTTAAAAAACAAAACACCTGTCGTCCCGTAAAACATTTCACATCTCCCCTTGCCTGTTCTTAGAGTGTATGTATCTGTGGGACTGAACTAAATGCATGCACTGTAGTAGTCGTACTGGTAGCAGTAGATGTAGTTGTAGAACATGCATTGTCGAGTTGATATTATAGGTATCATCAACGTGAACTAGCGTGGCAGTTAAAAGCATAGCCTTGGTCTGATTGAAAGCGTAGGGCTATCAATACAGCAGAGAGCTGCTAACGGCTTGGATCCATAGTACCCTATTTGTTAAATCCCATTATCTGGAAGTTTAAATTGAACCCGGCTGTAGGCAACCTACACCCTCTGTACAAGAACCCGCACATGCTGTTATGTTGATAGTAAATTTGCCAATTTTTTTTTTTTCAAATTAAACCCCCTAGGAATTAAAACGCTGACTATAACTATATTCTCTTATTTTTATTTTGTATTAAAAAGAACTTAAGATGTTTTTTAAATCATCTTACAATCATGGTTTCTTCATCAGCCTGTTACTCGTCCATATTAGCCCATAGAATCATTCGTTGGCGGTCGTAGACCAGATGTGCCAAACGCAAATCACTCCATTTGGGTAGCTAAATAATACTCTGTGTGTGAAGCAGCTTCCCGCAGACTGTCCTGAGACACGAAGCGATTGTTTTTAGGCCATAAACCTTAAATCTTGTTATGCAACAGAGACTCTGAGCTAGTGGTGGGTCGTACTCATCGCCATGTCACCCAGCTTAAGGGAGCATTTTTAAATGAAGATTTAACATTTCATAAATACCAGCATGAGGAGTTCGAGGCAAGTTCATCGCCTTTGCCATTGAGCCAGCAAGCGTCTTTGCTTCTTGTGCCTGGGTTTCTCTGCTAAACTTCTGAAATTCTTTCACAGATGAAGCTGCAGTCAGTAAATTTAACAGATGGTAATTGAGATCCGGAATTAGACTTTTGTTTATTTGTTTAGTTTGTTGCTCGTCAGAAAACATCCTGCTGGGAGTAGAGAAGCTACTGTACGGCACGGTCGCACCTTCCCTCCCCCCCGTGCCCCCCGGCCGTCCCCACAAATCAGATGTGCTGAGTTGGAGCATCTCCCTGCTCCGCTGGGGATAGTCGAGGCAGTCTTTAGTGCACTTATTCCAGCAAGCGCTTTCAAAGGGAATAAAATATCCAGAATGGGCTTTCAAAATGTAATTAAGGATTTGTATCCGCTCCTTACCTCTAATAGAACATAAAGTAAATCAACCAAACAACCGCTTGGATGGGGCTGACGCAATGCAAGCCTGCGCAAGGCAATCTGAGCCACCCCTATTACTTTCCTTATTGCTACCGGGGAGCTGAAACGCCTGTGCATCAAGAGGGAGAATAATTCCCCCCTTAGATCTCAATCTGCCAGGGAGACGGGAGGACCCACTGTTTAATGCGCCAGGCATATGATGAAGTGAGGAGTGTATCTAAAAGTCAGCAGAGCGACAAATTGCGCGGGGTTTAGGAAGCCTTGTCTTACACTTAAAGAAGGTGCTCTAAAAATTTAATCTTGTCATTAGGCACCCATAGCGTTAGCAAATTACGGCCATAAAAAGTGGGACAACGGTTGGTCTGTGTGTGCGGAGGGAGAGAAGCCGCCACCGGCTCACAGAGATGTCGTAAGGAGGAGCGTTTCAAAGATCCAGCGATGAACCAATTTGGGATTTATACGGCCTGTTGAGAGGACTCCCTTGTGGCACGGCAGCTCTGATGGAACTGCTCTCCCTCTTTTATTCTACTATATAAAAGTACATAAAGTTTAATCCGAGCCATGTAATCTCAAAAGCCAGAACCTAACAAGTGGACCACTTGGGAGCAGCAAGCAGGCTGAAATTTCTCACTCCGCTGGAACCGCCGGTAATTATGTGACAGAGCCTGGAGGCTGATGCATCGGAAAATTAATGGCTGCCTCAGGTTTTGTCTTTTGCTTACCTTCAGAGCAGAGGCAGCCTGCGCTGGAGAGCATCGCAGGCGGGCCGGCAGGGAGGGGGAGGCGCAGGGACCCCGCACCGCGTGGGGCTTCGGTCAGGGGCGGACACAGAGGCAGAGGTGGCGTGTTACAGAGAAACAGCAGGAGCCAGGCTCTGCGCGGAGCGCCCTGCGCCTCTGGGCAGTGTAGTGCGGCTCTAGAGGAGGCCACTCGGCGTCTCTGTGCGTGGTTTTGGCCTCGATACTGACAATATCCTCTTACTCTTTTGTGAGCACTGCAGGTACTTTTCTGATGACTACCCCAAATTAAAGAAAAAAAAAATAATGAAAGGGGTGTCATTTCTGTTTCGGTTGGGAAGTGCTGTGCTGGTCCAGGGTGGGACTCATGCAGGTCCCTTCCAGAACACAGGCTACGCGCAAAAATGGTTTGTCTTATTTTACTGTAGGATGCCACTTTTTGATTTTTTTGATCCTCAAGGACTGAGGGAGTGGAGTGATAAGATGAGGGGTAACGGTTTTACACTGAGAGAGGGGAGATTTACATTAGATATCAGGAAGAAATTCTCTCCTGTGCGGGTGGTGAGCCCCTGGCGCAGGTTGCCCCGAGAAGCTGTGGCTGCCCCATCCCTGGAGGTGTTCAAGGCCAGGCTGGACGGGGCTTGGAGCAACCTGGGCTGGTGGGAGGTGTCCCTGCCCAGGGCAGGGGGGTGGCACTGGATGGTCTTCAAGGTCCCTTCCAACTCAAACCATTCTGTGATTCTGTGATTCCTACGGTGCTGAGTAGAAAATTCAGTAGATCTAAAACAATTTGGTGCTGCTGCTGTTGGGCCTTGACCACATCAGCGGTCGTTTTACAGGGCTGCTGGCTGAAGTCTATTGTGGCTAAAATACATCAGCTTTAATCAATAATTTTGTAATAGAAAATCTTGCACACTTGATAAATCATCTCCAGTGCAATTAGTGATCACCTCTGAAGTGCAGACTTAAGTACAGTGGAAGTTAATCTTTAACGAATTTAGCGGCTAACTTTTAATAGTCTTTTCAATCAGCAGAATTACTTTCAATGGGAAACCACTCCTCGGCAGAGCTCATCCCACCGTCCCGGCTGCCGCTCTTGACACACGGCAAGCGGTGACGGTGCGGATGCTGCCACGGCCACGTGCCACGGGCAGGGACTGGCTCGCTGGTGCACAGGACCACGCTACCCGCACCGGGCAGCCGTGCTCCAGCCCCACAAAGCCCTGCAACAGCCAATTATCGGTGTTTGGTTTCCTTTCTCCCAGCGGAAGCGGAGGGACGGAGCTCTTGGCCGTTGTAATTAGACTTTGTTCCATGCAAGATGCAGACGAGTCATTGTGAAGTTTGAAACGGGGCCTTCAGCAGGAGCTCTCCAGTGCAATGAGATACTCGAGCACATGAGCACGTCTCATGCATTTTAATCACTAAACGTGTAAAGTACTCCCTGAGCTGAGGGGTAACTTGCCTGTCTGGCAGCAGTCGCAGGCTGTTACCCATTAGTGGAACAACTACTAAATGTGACGCAGCGCACATTTTACTGACATACTATTGTGAGTATTTTCATGCTGATTCTCTCCCCAAATGCTTTAAAAGTAAATACATAATTACAGTTGTTTTTTTTTTCTCTCTCTCCTCTCTGAAATAGAAAACTGAAAAAGAAGCAGTGGAGTTTTTCCTTGGAGCAGATGTTAGCATGCATCTGGCTCTGGATTAGCTTGAGGAGCGTGGTGGATTAGTAATTGCCAGAGAAGGCAAAACTGGTCTGCAGGTATATAAACCTGAGCTATTTAAAAACAATAAATTCACACAGCTGGGTCTTTTTAAGGGTAGTTCCTGCTAGTTAAAGCAAGAGCCCACAGCTTTGTGCCATGAGGACTCTCAGGTGTCTGTACTCAAACCCTCCCCAGCCAGGGGGTGTTAGCAGCCGACAGCAGAGCCGGTACTGCCAGCTCTCCCCCGGGCACCGCGTGGTGGGCAGCAGCTTCTTGCGGCGTCTCCTCATCGATGAGCTCAGGTTTTATTTGGCGGGGTGTTGCTAGCGGCCATGCGTGCAGGAGGTGGGTCTGCTGACAGTGCCCAGCACCTCTGTGTGCGTGCGGGCCCCTGGGGCAGACTCTCCCGCTGGAGGGCATCACTGCCCGGAAAGCACCGGGGGTCTGCGGGCTGCATTTCTCTTCTCTTAACCTGGATAACCCCCCACCCTGCGCCTCCAGGCACCCATCCAGCCCCTGGGCATCCATCAGCAGCGGGAGGGTGCCCTGGGGCAATGCCCTCCTGCTACGGAGACTTAAAATATGCAGCAAAACAAAGATCCGGTTTTGTTTTCATTTTTTCTCCTGTATTGTCTGTTATTGTACAAAAGGCTTCAATTTAAAATTAACAGGAGTGATAGCCAGTTAATGTGGTACAGTGGGAGGCCGGAGTTTCTGTTGCTATGGCAATGGAGTTCGGCTCATTTGTTTTGTAGATGAGTAATTACTACGCAATTAGAGTAGGCTAAAAATAAAGGGGCCTTTTGTTCCCTGTTACTCATTAATATTAATAAAAGACCTGTCCGGGCTGTGGTAAACAATTAATGCAGATGTGGTCGCCCATGGTAAAAGTAGCAACAGCTTTCGTGTTACCCAGCACGAGGTGAAAGCGCCGCCGTCGCCTGGCTCGGCGCTTCCTTCATTTTAGGCAGAAAAATTATTAGAGAGAGGTCTGCGCTAGCACAGCATCACGAGCTTTAGCCCTTATTTGCCAGTTGGATGGATGGTAATAAGTGTTAAAGCTTAATGTGCAGACACAGACAGCAGGTACAGCGCTGGGGTCAGATGCTGCGAAACAGCGAGCAGCCGCAGCCCTCCGAGTTGTGTGCGAGAGAAGCGCCATGGCAGCAGTTCCCTGATGCAGAAATCTCTTCGTTTACCCCCCCCCAGCCCGGCGTTGCCCGAGGGAGGGCGCTGGGCCGTGCCGGTGCCGGTGGGCAGCGCCGGCCGGGGATGCCGTGTAACAGGGGCTGCTCCACTGCAGAGCCAGGGCTCGAGCAAAGCGCTTGCCCGAAAACCCGAGCAGGTGAAAGTGGGAGTGTGGTGCTGCTGAAGTGGCTCTGGCGCAGCACGTCGCAAACATAGAGCGCCAAAAAAGAGTGGAAGAAAACAGTCCCAAGCAATTGATGCGAAGTATGTAAACATGAAAGCACACCAGATTTTAAATTAACTGTAAACCCAGTTAAATTGACAGAGAAACCTGTTAGGGAGATGACTAACGGGGCAGAGTTTACCTCCCTGTGTTATTTGTCTCAGCGCAGCCGGGGAGCATCCCTCGCCCGTGGGGAGGCAGAGCGGAGCAGCGCAGAGCTGGGCCGTGGCCGGCCTGGTGGGACGGGCGCCGTGGGGCGGTCACCCCCCTCCCCGCAGCCCCGGGGTGCTCCGCACCCCTGGAAAACACCGTGGGTAAGGTGGAACCACCGCAACGGGCAGCAGAGGCACCCGAGTGCCCCCGGCCCGAAACCCTCCAGCGCTGTGCCCGGGGGGTGGGTCGCGGACGAGTGGGAACCGCATCCCTCCCAAACTGTTTAACTAATGGAGGGAAACGTAGCACAGCCTTTGTAAGGTCGACATTTGTTTGTTGTTAAGGATCTAATTAGAAACATGAGAGGGAGCTGAATGGCTGCTTGCTCGGCTAATTAGCGACATGCACGAAGACCACTTTGAACTTCAAGGACACAAAGCTATTAGCGCTTACATCAAAAATGGATTAAACTTCTGTGCTTTTATAATGATTAAAGATGAGCCGCTCAAGAGGAAATCCTTTTGTAAGGCTGTGACAAGAGCTGGCTCCCTGATTGCAGCTTCTACAAGCGAAGCTTTGTGTGGCCTCCGTGTAGCACTCGGCCCGGCGCGAGAGTGACACCGCTAACGTGCAATATGGAAAATGTGATTAGGCAATAAATATTGAGCGTTCGCAAAAAATTGCAGCCAAGCTGGAAAGTGCATTTAGTTGTCCCGCTCCCTAACTGCAGGACTTTTAGAAAAGCTGGCCATGAAAGACGGTGAATTTTGTGTCTAGTCTTCTGCAAATTGGTGCACGTCAACGGCTTCCAGCCGTGGCGGAGGCTCCGGGTGCATTCCCCGCAGGGTTTGGCAGAAGCGGGTGCTGCTCCCGTGCCTGCAGCATGCACGAGAGGGACAGCGGTGGGTTTTTAAAACACCTGCGCCAGTTGAATTTTTCGTTTGCCCGAGCTTGTGGAAACCGCCCAGCTCTGGCTGTCTGCTCATCTAAGGCAGCGTTGCCGTTGCTTTTGGTGTCCGTGCCGCCTGCTCAGCATCCGCGCTGGGACCGGAGCAGACGTCCCCGCGCTGGGGAGGGCGCTGGGGCCGCCTCAGGAGCAGTTGCCACAAGGTCCCAATTGCCATTATCGCACCGCCGTGTCCGGCTGGGTTCCTCACGGCTCGGGCTGCTGCCAGGCGCGGGTCCGAGGGGTGTGAATTACTGTCAGCGGCCCCGCGCCGGGGCTGGGGCCGGCGGCAGCGCTCCCTCCCCGTGCTCTGCTCACTTCCAGCGGTAATTGCTGAGCCGGGAACCTGCTCACCACCCACTGCTTTCTGTCGTTATCCCTGCGATATTTTGATGTGTGAAGCCGTTTCCAAAGGGGCTGGAGAGGCAGAACAACCTTTTAAAGTGTGACTGCAGATAGAAAATAACGTACAAATAGTACCTTGTTATGGCAGATAGCTGCTCTCAGTGTCTCTTGGCCTCATCACCACTTATTTTACTGATGAGCCCGACAGTTGTTTTATTTTATTTTTTTCCCTGCGGGGCCAATATAGCTGCAGGGAAGGGACAACCGCTGCCACTGACCCGGGGCTGTCTGGCTGCGCCCCGTCACAGAGCCGTGGCAGGGACGGCACAAAGCTCGCGGTTTGATTTTCCAGAGTCGGGACTGAACCGGCTGTCATAAGCGAAATATCTACGGCTCTTAATACTCGCAGAGGAGCTCTGTCTGCCACGGGCTTCTTACAGAGAGGTGTTTGCTTTTCAAGTCTGCTTGGGAAGAGCCGGAGCGAAGTGCTGCGCTTTGCAGGTCCCCGCGAGAGATGTGCTAAATGGCACCTCTAATTGTAACGCTGGGGTTATTTGTTTTTCTGGTTTGTCTCCCACTTTCTGTTTCAGCTAGTTGGGAGCTGTTTGTACGTCGTTACTCTCCAGAATATCCGTGGGATTCCATCTCATTATTTCTGAGACATTTTTGAGTTCGAGCATGGATCTGAATTTGAGGTGTGCCACGTGCAGCCTCAGACATAAAACAACGCTGTATGTAGAAACGCAGAGACAAGAAAGTGGTGCTTCCGATAGTTCGGCCTGACTGCAAATGTATTTGTGCCTCTAGCTGGGGCTGTGTGCGGCGATTGGAATAGGAAAAAAGAACCTGAATGTGAGCATTTAATTCTCAGTGCTGTGCCCGTGCGCTCTTGCAGCCTGAAATAGGCAACCGAGAACGAGGAGCACCGACGTCTTATTTCAGACCGGCATTAATTTGTGCATCCAATCTTGGGCAAATCACATCTTGGTTGTTAGCATCTCTGAAAAGCAACACACAAGCTCCCATTAACTTCAGCTGCGAATGCACAAAGACTTGGCTTTGGCCGGACTATCTGTAACATGGGTGCAGTGCTGGCTAATGATATTTATAAGGCTCTGAGCACTAATGATGTAAGATTTGCATGCGGTGCTGAAGTTTTCCCGCAGCCCATACTGTGGCTGGTTATTTAAAGTATCAGCGTCACGCTGTGACTGCTGGGCTGTTCGTCACGCATGCGACAACGTGGCCATTAGCGCTCATGCTTCAGGACACACGGGCTCCCCAAGGAAGGGCACGATCTTCCCTGCTCCAGTCGCCATGGTTTTACTGTAATGTCCTTGCAGCGTTTGTGCTTGGGTTGTTGCAAAGGCAGTAGCAGCAGGCCGGAACGCTTGGGTAACAGGTGATATTCCTTCCGTGGAAATCTTCGCTTAAAATCCAGCGGTAAATCCCAAGTGACTCAAATTAAATGCCTCCAGACTGCGGTGCAGTTCCCTGTCCCAGCCGGGCTGCTCGGGACCCCGCTTTGCAGCTCTGCCCACCCCGCCGTGGGCAGAGGGACGGGCAGCAGTGCGTGCGAATGAACACCGTCGGCGCGGCGCTGCCGACGGGACTGGGGCGCCCGCTCGCCATGGGCTCAGCCCGCCGGGCTGCCGCCAAGCGGCACCTCCCTGCCCCTTCCCATCCCTGTCGGCAGCCTTCACTGCTGTTATATCATGTACTCCTTCCAGCTGGAAGATGATGTTTGCAGCATGTTATATGAATTTTTCATAAAGACAGAAAAACAGCCTAATCTTGCGAGCTTTGAGTCTTGGTAGTGGGTAATGGCTTTGATTTAAAGCATTTTGTCTTAATGATAGTTATATTGGAAATTTCCTGCTGCTTTCAAGCACGTGTAGTTATTATCATAAACACTGATGGTAGAAATGCCTGCCAAATTGTGCATGGCTGTTTATGGTAGATGAGAGAGTCATCCAGAAATTAGAGCACTGGCTCAACAAGTTGTCAAGAGGGCTGGTTGTGCCGAAAGGCGCCCTGGGGCCGGCGGGACGAGGCAGGAGCGAGGGGGGCCTCGGAGGAAAGAAGTGCTGGCGATGACCAGGACCGGGTGTAGAAAATGCTCGGTGTGAGATTAAAAACGAATTTCTGATGAGAAGGAGGTGCTTTAGAGAAGCTGAGGAGTACAGGGGGAGGGCAGTGCCTTCCCAGGCAGAGCACTGGGGATGAGGGGACCTCTCCGGGAGGTGCAGGTGGCGATCGAGTGCCGTGAGATGGGTCTCTGGGAGCGTTGGTTTAGTACCGACCACCGCACACCCTCGGCCGTGGGGTCCCAGCGTTACCCGCAGACGCGTCCCTGCGGGGTGCAGGCAGGGGACGTGGGCGCCTGCCGACGGGGAGAAGCTGGGGCAGCTCCAGCCGGCTCCGTTCTGCTCTCAGCTGCTCTCTCAAGTGCAAAATGTATTTCTGGCTGTGATAACGGTGCGCTATATCTCATCCTGAAGTATCCTGCCTCTTCTCAAAGAGGAAATCCAGTAAATCGTGTGGTGGTTTCTTTCAAACGTGAGGGTTTTCTTGGCTGGGACGGCAGCCGCGAGTTTCTCCAACCGCGTTTTGCACCATTCTTTGCCTTTCTTTTGTATCCATATTTGTTATGTGTTAAAAAAAAAAAAAGCAAACCCCCAGTAGTTAATGGTGAAGAAACTGCTGTGGGAGCCAGTCCTCCCCTTGCAATGGTGTTTAAGTCTTTGTGGTTTGGTGCTGTAGGAGAGGGAAAAGTGTTGCCACCGAAGGCTCCACGTGGGCTGTGTGCGGGGGACAGCGGTCCCCGTGCAGTGCCTGCCTGACACCTCTGGGCATATTTCACCAGGTTTGTTTCCTGTATGTACTTTAGTGGTGCTTAGAAGTGTTGTTTTGTCATCACATCTAATTTCCTAGGCCCTCAGGGACTGACCGTCAGACCGATACCACGCAAGTTCTCCTTGTAGGACAGTAATGTCAAAATCCTTACATTTCTTCTCCCTTTCCCTCTCTCTTTCCCGTCATCATTCATGGCTGAATTGAGTTTATTTGGGTGGGATTCCAGCATCCGACTTGTTGTGCTTTACCCAGCCGCCCTCTCCGCCCCCGCAGCGAGGCGTTCGGATCCTCGTTAGTGTAATACGTCGGTCGCTAAGGCAAATGTCATAATGAATCCTGACTTAGGAATTTCTCAAGAGTTCATCGAAAGAGAGTTTATCTTTCAGTGGTGACCTTTCTTGTTGAACGCGGATTAATGTATGAGCGGGGTCTGTGTTAACACGGCAGTTTGCAGGAGAAGGCGCTCGATAAGCGAGCTCCAGCGAGCTCCATCCCTGCTCCCAGCGGAGCGTTTCGTAGCACCGAGCCTCCTGCCTCTGCGTGAACCCGGGCTGCCGGCTGCCTTTGGGGCTCCAGCCCTCGGCTCCTTGACATAAATCACTTGTTGTCTGAACGTTGCGTTGAGAAGCATCTTACACGGATGTTAAATGTGGATAAAGACGGCTCTGCTAAAGGATGCCAAGATGAGGTAGTAATAAAATAGCCTCGCTCGTTGAAGCTCTGTCTTGAGTTTATGGATGCTATTTAAAATTCTCTCCAAATTCATAGTTATTTTAGCAGAAAGACTTTCAGTAGATTCTCTGTTGAGGAGATGCAGCTTGGGCAGAGGAGAGGGTGCAGAGAACACGTCCCCGAGACGAGACCCNGATGCAGCTTGGGCAGAGGAGAGGGTGCAGCGAACATGCATGGTTGCACCAAACATGTCCCCGAGACGAGACCTGTGCTGCAGCAGGGAAGTACAGCAAACCCTGGCTTTTGCCATAGTAAAACCTGACCACTGTAAATACTAAACGCCGGCAGTGGTTTGTGGCAAGGCACCAAGTCTAAGGTCCTTTTATCTGTTCCCAGCCCGGTCAGCAATGGCATTTCTCCGTCTCTTCCCATCGCCTCTGGAAGATGGAGACAGTACCAATGTTTGTCACAGCTCTCCCAACTCCACCATGGTGGACACTTTGCATTTTAAAAAAGCCTGTTCTGGGGCTGCTTATGAACCCACATTTGCTTCAGCATCTCGTGCCCCATCTTACTTTACCGTGCCGCTTTTCAGTGCTCCCCAAGCCACCACAGCACTGGGCAGGGTAGAGCAGGTAGAGACTGTCCCTCTGGCCTGCAGGCAAACGTCACTTACTGATCAGAATTCACAGGCTTGGAGTCTTTTCCACAAGAAAAAACACAGCAAATTCAAAGTGAAGGAAACACTACATTAAATTCCTTGTTCCTGTCACTGCCACGTCTCTTGGCTGCTGTCTCCTGATCTCCATAGGCATTAGGAAGGAGCTTCTGTAACGCAGAGGGTTGCTGTGGGGCTGAAGAAGATGAAAGTTGGTTAGCTGTGACTTACAGACACATGTAATCTTTTCCTTGTCTCTCCTGACCTTGAACTATCACAGGGCTTCCCGGTGACTCTTGGGATTGTAAATTATGTGCGGGGAAAGCCTTGAGTTGGAGACACTTAGGTGCAGCCTCAGAGCCGTGAGAATATCCGGTGCAGGATGGTTTCCTGTGCAATTGGTTGGTCAATTGGACCTGAACGTTTCGGAGCATGTTGGAAATGGGCATTTTGAGTTCCTGGGTGCTGGCGGTCTTTGGAAGGGGAGGAGATGGCCCTGCCAACCCCAGGCAATGCTGAATCAGTCTGATGGGTCCTCCCGGCAAACTGAAGTCAGGAGATACGTGGTCAGTTTGGCCAGTACCTCTGGTGGGACCAGGCACGAGGTTGGGCTCTGCTCTTGGTCCCCACTGACTGGCATCAAGACATGGTCAGTGGTTCCCTCCCTTCTCCTGGCACAGCACAATCCCCTGCCAGTTTTTCAGCAACGTGCTTCCGAACTTCTGCCCTTAATTATCTCCCGTTCTGACCGCAGGATGTCGGTGGCCGGGGGGACGTCTCAGATTCCTTCCAGCCTGTAAGGCATCAATCTTAGCACTCTGCGATTCCCGCAGCAGCCGCAGCCGCGGCTCTCGGACAGCTTCTGCCTCCTCCGGCGACTGAGCCGACGCGAGGAACTTTGTCATAAAGATACATGTCTCCAAAGAGTCTTAAATTTTCTTTGAGGACTGAAAGAGTACCTGGAGCCTGGAGGATTTTGGGGGGAGGGGTTCTTCTTCATTTTAGTCTCAGATTGTTCCAGGTTTGTGTAAAACAAATTTCTTCCCAGGTGTTTCTTAGCAGAACGCATCCCATTTTGCATGTCGGGAAAGTCGTTCAAGGTCCCTTCGCTGTTGTTTCAAAGCGATGGTGAAAGCGCCTCTGGCTTCAGGTGAGCTTATGTGCAGCTATTGTAAGAAGACAAATATTTAGCAACTCACCATGGCTGAGCGAATCGTTAAAATACGGCTTTCTGAGGAGTGCTTAGCCTCCTGGTAATTACGAGAGCTTTTCTGTTTCACTTATTGGGTCTGGAGCAAAGTGTCAGCTCTGTGAAAGCTTCCAGCCCTCTCTACAGCGTGTTCCGGGCAGCTGTTGAGCGGAGCGGTGCCGGAGCATCCCCAGCCTCCGCGCGGCAGTCCCGGGCGGTGGAGCGGCGGGCGTGCTGTCGGTGTGCCCCTTTGCCCACAGGCACTCCTGTGAGCAGTGTGGAGTGTTCAGCTGATGCTCAGCAAGTAGAAGATCACCCTTTTCTTACATTAAATACCCCCAATCAGAAGGACTTTGGAATAACCAGTGGCCAGCTCTTTCTGCATGTATGAAAACCAGTGTTTCCAGTCTTCTTAGAGATGTAAATGGCAGTGGCTGGGGTGGGATGTCTGAGGGGACAGAGCCCTCTCCGTGGCTCCTCAGTCTCCATTTGCAAGGTTTCAGGACACGGCAAAGCATGTCCCCTTGTCACCCGTGCATGGCTCTGTGGTTGCGGGTCAGTGATGCAGAACTCTCCCTCTGGTTGCCACGGTGGATGTCTGTCTGTCCTCTTAGCCACGGCATCGTCGTGGCCCGTCAGCGCGTGGTGTGCGCTGCTCGTGGACGCGGCGGCGGGTGGCATTGCGTGGGCAGTTGCCTGGGACCAAAGCCGGTCCCTGCCCCTGGCCCCGAGGCGGTGGGGTGAGATGGGCTCCCCTGGCCCTGCCAACGGGGTTTGCGGGAGTATTTTAGTGAGAGGATCCCCCCTGCCGTACCGTGTCCCTCTGCCGCGCTCCTGCCTTTGCTCGGAGCGGCCAACTGGGCTTTCTGTGTGCCTTGGCAGTAAAGCTCACATCCATTTTATTGAAGCAGAAGGAAGAAAAGGGGAAAAAAAAGTGCTAGCTTATAGTAATAAAGGGCTTTTGAACATCTCAGCTGGATATTTTTCTTCGTGAGTGAGAAGGCCAAATGTTATCTTGACATTTAATCTTTAATAATAAAAAAGGCGCTTTGTTTGCCAGTGAATTCCAAAAACTGTTTACTCTCTCATGCCTTATTTCTTTTAACTTGCTAGCTTAGATGTCCTACTTACTCTCCCCTGCTACCGGTTCAGAGCTGCATTAAATCGTTTATTTTGTAAAATTTACTTTCCTGTCATTGCAGAGCCGACAGCTGCCGGGTTGACTTTTTTTTGACCGGTTAATTCATTCATTTTAAAACTGGGGGGGGACGGGGACGGGGACATCACATCTTGGGAGGGCGATGCAGGGGGAAGGGGCCAGGGCAGGAGAGGTGGTGGCCCAGCAGCGAGCCCGGGCTGAGCCCACCGCAGCCCACGTAAGGTGCTGCCGAAGCCCTCCCTGGGGCCAGCGGGGCTTTCTCCCAGGCTGGTCTCCATCCCCAGTAAAACCCTGCGGTGGGTCAGCGCGGCTCTGACGTGCGGGCTAGCGGCCGAGGGTTACTGCAGGCTATCGAACTTTATAAACCCTTTTTAGTGCTTAATGAAGATATGCAGGGAGTCGCAGCCGGAGGAAAAGGCTGAAGAAATCTTGGCGCGGGCTCGAACGTGGAGGTGACGGGCCGTGCCGCGGGTCAGGTGCCTGGTGGTACTGGTACCCGCGGCGCCCGGCTGCGGCTCCCGGGGAGGCTGCGGTGGTCGCCACCGCCGCCGGGCTTGAGCAGCGCGCTCAGCCCCAGTCACCGGGAGGCTCGCGGCCAGCCGATAGCCGTTTGCAGTGTGTGCCTCGGCGCTGCCGGTACCCGCTGGCGGCGGGGATGCGGCGGGGATGCGGTGAGGCGGTAGTGGGTGCGGGCAGGCAAGTCTCCGTGTGCTGCCGAAGGACCTTGCGAGTACCACCCGGGTGTAGCGCCAGCTTCCCGCAAGCCATTTCCATCCAGTCCGCTCCTCCCAGTCCGCTAACTTTTCTTTTGCATTGAAACTTCTTACTCATAAATTTTACATCCAAGAGCAACCTGTGAGAACTGCCAGAAGCCTGATCATCTAACATGCTTTAATATCTAAATTTATTCTTTAGTATCATTCTTATTTACATTGTTTTTCTGTCTCAAAAAAAAAAAAACTAAAGGGAGGAAAAAAATAAAATTTTCTTTTACTTCCACATTAGGAGGTGAGTTGTCATACACCCTCTGGAATTCTTTTTTGCTTTTGATCTTTATTTATTTGTTTAATTTTGGTTGATGTCCCAAGCATGGTTTTGGAGACGAAGGTAGGTCTTCGCTCTCCAAATCAAAAGGAAAAAAATTAAATAAAAAACACTCTACTTGGTCATACTAAAAAAGAAAAAAAATCCAAACTGTTCCATTCCATACCATTTAAAGAAAAAAAAAAATCAACTATTGAACTATTTCTACAGCTTACTGATTTAAAAGGGCGGGTTTTTTTTTCAAAAGTATCGAATGGATCCAAAAACGATTTTCCTAGACGCGATTGAAGTTATTTGCTGTCAACATTTTAATATCAATATTACCACAATGTGTAGTCTCAAACTAGTTCCTTTGTAGTTTGCATGGGATGTGAATGCTGTCTCGGCGTGCCCAGACCTAGAGAACTTGTTACTACTGCATGAGCATCAAGTCAGATGTTGAAAAATATCTATTATATTTTGTGATAATTTGGTGAAAATGAGCACCTCCAGTCTCTGGTTGCAGTAGTGTGTTGAATGATTGTTCTTTTTTTTTTATATATATCCATATATATATTTTTGGAGCTCTAAGCTTCGTAGTAGTACGGGCTGACTCTTATCCAGTACTTGCTCTCCTATCGCATGGCCTTGGTTAAGTGTTAGAAGTTGGGCCTAGGCTGTTTATTCTGGTGTTTGGCTTTGTAATAACGGTGCATGCCCGGCGTCTGGCCTCATACCCAGCTTTATTCTCTGCACACCAGTCTTGAATAGCTACAGTGCTCAACCGAATTTTGGCGCACCCGCTTCCCCGGCAGGCTCCAACCCAGCCCGACCCGGAGGCTTCCCCGGGGCCAACAGCCCAGGGCCCGTCGCGGACCTCTACGGCACGGCCAGCCAGGACTCCGGCGTGGGTAACTACATAAGCGCCGCCAGCCCGCAGCCGGGCTCCGGCTTCGGCCACGGGATCGCCGTAAGTACCGCGTGCAGGCGCCAGAGCCGCCGCCCCCGCTTCTCGGTCGAGGGGAGGGGGGGGGGGATCGTTGTTTAATGACTTTGGGAGGGGGAGTTTTGTTGGGTTTGGGTTTTTTTTTGTTAATTTTGACCTGACGGCAAGCGTGGCGCCTTGCTGCCGTAGCCTGCTAGAGCTGTCCCCAACCTGCTGGAGCTGCACCGCTCCGGTTCCCAACTTGGCGGGGAACGCTCGTCTGACGCCTTCTGCAGCCCAGACTTGACACGTTTCCAAAGGAAATATTTGATAATCATGGGCTTTCAAGTTTCTGCTTATCTATACGGGCTTTATATCAGCCCAACCACCCGTCCTGGCTGATCCGCCCATTTCAGACAGCGCACCGGTCGCTGTTGCCACCTAAACAAGCAAAAAGCAGCTCATTAATTGGGCTGGCGGGACCCCGGAGCTGCTCACAGCCACCCCGGCAAGGGGACAGCTGTCCCTCTAACGGGCTGTCCCCACCGCCCGTCCCTCTAACTGCAGCATCCCTGGGGACCGGGGTGGACGCTGGCGTTTGCTGACCGCCTGGGTCACTTCCAGCCCGTTACGCCATCGCTAAAAGTCCTTAAAATCTGCAGGTTACGAGTAAGTCGCTTCCGTTTTGTTGTCACGTCGTTGGAAAAAGTACCTCTCTAACGCGGCGTGGGTCTGCAGTCTCACTAATGACGGGCAACGGAGATTTGCTTAACAGAGCTGCATGCTGGTTCTCAGGTGGCGCTGGTTTACCTGTGTGTGTTAGCATGAATGTGGTCGGACCTCTTTGGTGGCTGTCAGTCTCCCAAGCGGAAAAACTGCAAATGAAGTTGTTTCCCTTTTCGTAGTAAAACGATGAGATTTTTTTTTCATTTTTCCCCCTCTCGTGCGATAAACCTGGCAAAGCACAGAGGGCTCCCCCAAGATCCCTCAGACCGAGCGGAGACTTTCACTCTCTGACCGAATCGGATGAGTGGGGGGAGTGGGAGCGCAGTGCAGACAAAGTTCCTGAAATCACTGTTTTTATTGCATAAGCAACCAGTGCCCAAAAAGACAAAAAAGCCCTGCTGCCTCCCTGTGTGCCCTCGTGCTCAGTTCCCGTCCTGGTCCTGCCCCTCCCGCGGTCACACCGGGGACTTGACAATCCCTTCGGATCAATTCTGGTACCAAACGTGGAATATTGTTGCTCTGCTAAGAGCTACAGCAATTTAAACTGCCATCTCTCACCACTTCCAACACCTCTTATTTCCATTTTTCACCTAAAGAAAAAGACCTGTTTGTTCTTGAAAACTTGGGCACTTTGGCCTCGGCGTCATCCCGATTTTTCAAGTAATAGGGTGCGAGGTACGAGCGGGGGGATCCGGATTTGTCTGCACTGACGCTTCTCCAAAGAACTATTTTGGATTCGACTTGCAGATTGGCAGCCTCTTAATTTCCCCCAATAACTGCAAAGAATCCCGGAGCTTTTTTTTTACGTATATATTTACTTAACACTCTCCATTTACTAACCCTGGTTTAAAAACAAAGAAGGGAAACCCCAGAGCTTATTTTTGCAGCTGGGGGAATGAGAAGATTATGGTCTCGGAAAGGTAACCCTAGGGTCCGGCACACCGAGTCCCCGGTGACCAGGAGAGCTCTCGGAAATACCTATTCATGCTGGCAACACAGTCTTTCAAGTCCTTTGATAATTTCTTGCCAAAATTAATAATCATCTGTTCCCATGTATAGAGCACTGATGAACTTAACAATTGTACAATTTTAGGGACCTTTGATTGCAACGGCTTTTACAAATGGATACCATTGAAACGTTACACATGGTTGGTTGCCATCTCACTTGGAGGTATTACAGTATATACCATTTGTACTTTGTGCTAAACTACCATCTCCCCTATATTTACTTTAAGTGAACAATTTTTTATCTTCATTTCGTCTTTCCTTGGCCTTTAATCATTCCTTTCTGTGATTTATGTTATTCAAATCAACCTCACGGGTTGGAAACTGGAAGACAGATCAGGAGCTAAACCCCCGAAACGTCGCGTTTGCATATTCGCGACACTCGGTGGCAGTAATTCGGAGAGCCAAAAAACCCCGCAGGAAACCCAGCGATCCCAGAAGCGCGCGGGGAGAGGCGCAAATGCCGGCTGACGGCATCCCCACATCCCCGCGGGGATCGCAGATCCGCTGCCGACGCGCTGCTCTAAAAATAGACGAGCCCCACTGCTTCCTCACACGGCAACCATCATTCTTAATTAAGTGCTATACCAAATATTACAGCTAAAAGATAACATTGTAACTAGTAACCATAGAGCAATTATCAAGATTAAAAAAAAAAAAAATTAAACCTAAGCAAATTAAATTAAAGACATTACCTGAGTAATGCGTCCTTGGATCGCTGCCAGTTTCCTACCCTTTGAACTAAGCTCCAGTTAATTAAATGTTTAAATTTTTTTTTATTATTTTTTTGGCCTTTGGCATATTCATCTTTGCAAACAAGTATGCGTACACCGAGAACAGAGTAGATTAGAAAAGTCAGTCAATGAAACACTGAAGTTACCCCCATTAAATGGCCCGGGTTTGGCTCTAGAGCTCCGACTCCGTACAGGCAAACGTAATGGATGTGACAGATTTTATGTCTCTGCCTTTTTGCCCGGCGCTGCCTGATCAACGTCACACCTTTGGCTTTCAAAATCGGTGTATGAAATTAGAATTACAGTTAGTCAAGGGGCTGGGAGCTGTGGAAAACGTTTGGAGGCTTTAAATTATATAAAAACAGGTTTATACCTAAATACTGGTGGATAAAGGGGTTTTCTATTTACTCTTCATCCACCCACACACCCCCAAGATTGCCTGAAATTGTTCCGTCAATTGATTTGCTCCACCAAGTAGTACTTTTTATGGGAAAGAAAAAAAGAGGCATAAGCACTCTTGCTTTAATCCCGGTTATTATTTGCACGTATCGGTGTACGGTCACAGATCAATTTGTCAGAATCCTTCGCGTTTTCGGGGCCGTCAGCCTGTGTAATAACGAGGTGGGACACGGCGCCGGCTGGAGACCTGAGCAGAACATCATCATTCACGCTAATAACGCTGCGATGAAGGCAGCCTTCATCAGATTAATGCATTGTAATCATTCTACACTTACCACAACACATCAAACTGTAACCATCATTTACTGGCCAGCGTTAGGACTCAAACCATTAATGACTTAAAAACAGAAAGCGCTTTTAATGTTGCTCATTACTAATTAAAATAGATTTTGAGAGGAGGAAATGAGCCTTATTATTAATTCCTCGAGGACCGCTGAGTTGGAAATTCCTACTGCGGCGGCGCACCCCCAGGCGTCGGGTCCCTCGCCCGCCCCGCTGGCCACCGCTCCCGCGGCACTGGGGCGGTGTGGGGCAGGGACCGGCCAGTCCCCCACACCGCGCCTTTCTTTAGGGATGGCTTTTGGAGGTCACCCCCCCCAAAAAAACATCCGCCCAGGGTGCGTTCCTCGCCGCGGCCGCCCGCAGAACCGCTCCCCTAATATTTATTTCTGCCTCAACGCTAAGCGGAGCGGCAGAAGCTGCAGCCGCCCTTATAAAATAAATCATCACCACCGCAGCGTGCCCCTGTAGAAGTTGTTACCTTTCAAGTACTTTAGCCTCCAGAAAAAAAAACCCTCATTTTTACCGAAGCCTTGTAAATCCCCGGCGTAACAGTCGCCCGAGGAACAATTTTTCTCCTTCCGATAGATCAAGTGGCATTTTACGGTAGCGAAAGCCGAGCAGCGCGGCGCTGACCCCGGCGGCGGGCTGCTCCCCGCGGGGACGGAGCCGGACCCCGTGGGCAGCGCAGACCTTAAATCCGCTCTCCCGCGGCGGCGGCGGTGCCAGGACGGGCTCTGCGTTCCAGCCGGGCGGCTCCGCGCTCCCCCCTGGCGCGGACGGGAGCGCGCCGCGGCGTCGCACGGCGTTTGCCAACGCTTTTTTGGAGGGGGGGTTTGTTAAAAGTGCCAATTGAGCTCCATTAACTCGCGCTCTCCTCCGTGTCCCGTGTCCGCCTTCTCCCCGCAGAGTCTCTCTGGATGTCCGGGCAAGACGGGGCGAAGTTTCTGACCGGACCCACGTTTGGGTGATCTCATCAGACTTTGAGCACGACATCATCACCGATAACGCAAACAAACGGGAGGTGGCACTCGACGGACTTAGGTTGTTTAAAATCTCTCTCATCATCTCATGAATCTGCTGTACTATAAAAACAACAGCTTTTAAAAGTATGTATATAAAATCCATTTCTTGTTCGTTTTATTTTCTTGATGGGTTCCCCCCCCCTCCCTCTTTTTAAACCTCTCCAAACCACATTTTTTCGTAGCGTTTTGACATAGTCTCGTAGCCACGTAGTTCTAATTCTTTGTGTATCTAGCAAGAGCCTAACCATAGTGTAACTGTTATATTAAGGAGTTTCTTTCGGTTTTCTTTCCCCCCCCCCTCCCCTTCCTTCTCCCTTCTGTTTTACGTAGTCGTTGTTGCTTAAAGGATGCTGAGATGGTGACAGGAGCCTCAGCCGCCGGTACCGGCTCTGCGGCCGCCCGGGGTGGCGGGGGGAGCAGAGCCGGCGGCGGGCACGGTTTCGGGGTGGCCTTGCAGGGCACGGGGAGGGGATGGGNGGGGTGCGCGCGGGTGAGCAGCAGGTTCTCTAGCCCTTCTTTTCGTTTGTGGCGTCTTCGTTAACCTAATTCTATCTATTTTCGGCAATAAGGCAAGGACTACAAACTTTTTGTGCGTCCTTTTTTCTATAAGTGCTTTTTTTCGTTGAAAGAGGTGATATAAGGTTTTTTGAAATTGTGAATTCTGAAGAAAAAAGAAAAAAATACTGTAAATACAATTCCATTAACTACATATAAACTATTAAGAAAGAGAAATACAAACCTATTTTTGTGATGGAGTCAGCCTAAGGCAGTTTCTCTATGAAAACGGAAGACAAAAAAAAAAAAAAGGAAGTTGTAGACTTTTTGACCAACTGCCGGAGCTGGCCCGCGGGAGCCGGGGGCCGCGCACCCCCTTCCGCTCGCGCCGGAGGCGTGCTGGCCCCCCCAGCTCTCCCAGCGTCGTACCAGCATCTGCGCTCTCAGCCGTGCACAGCTTACAAAGGAACAGTCTAGTGGTAATTTGATTTTTTTTTTTTTAATTTAAAACCTGCTTTTCCCAAGACTGAAAAAGAAGCTACGATTTTCCTATTTAATGCATTGAACGGTTCAAAGCACACCTTTCTCTCTTTTTTTTTTTNTTTTTTTTTTTTTTTTAAGTTGTTTTAAACTTGGATCAACTCGCTGTCCAGTCATTTCAGCTGCTCCGGGCTCCTCCGCGCTCGCCTGCCGCGGGCAGAGCGGCTCCGCAGCTCGCGTCGTTACCGGTTTTAGCCATTATTTTTCTGTATTACCAAATTAGGAAAGCGACTTCAGTTTTGGTTTGGTTCGTTTTTGGTTTTGTTTTGATTTTTTTTTCTTTTTAATTTTTTTTTTTTCTTTTGGGAATACCTCAGTGCTACAAGTTTCACCCTAGAAGCAACGGAAGATTTTTTTTTATTGTAGTTGTAAACAGAATTTAAAAAAAAAATAAATAAAGTATAAAACATCATTGCACTGTGACTGGTAGGGGAAAAACTGACCGTTTCCTATTTGCACATGTTTAATATTTGGCTGTTATATATATGGTCCTCTGTTGGGGGAGGAAACTTATGAAGGATATTTTTTAATTTAATTTTTTTAATATTGGTAAATAGGCCTGCAACAGCAAACTAGAAGTACAACATGGTAGGTGGCATTAAGAACATACTGTAGTGTGGATATATTTCTTCTTTTTTTAACGTAATATTGACGAGTTTTATTAATATTTTTTTAAATTGTTACGTTTATAAATTTGGTACTTTAGGTACAGCCAGTATAAGACACTGAATGCGACATTTGTTAAAAAGAGCTGCTGCACTCCTATTTTTGTAAATTTTACTAACAAGTAGACTAATGTAGACATTCAATA
Organism: Anarhynchus alexandrinus; assembly: GCA_008711295.1. Lineage (NCBI taxonomy): Eukaryota > Metazoa > Chordata > Aves > Charadriiformes > Charadriidae > Anarhynchus > Anarhynchus alexandrinus. The sequence continues at coordinate 1,095,053 of VUYV01000224.1, read as the reverse complement.
GACAAGGTAGAGCAAGGCATCTTTAACAAAAACAAGGCACCATACTGCTAACCGAAAGGAGAAAACCTTGTTTTTCTTGTTTTTAAAAAAGAATCATGCTTTTTATGTAATATTTTAGGTTTTTTTCTTATTTCAGAACAACCAGGTTTAAGCAAAATGCTGGACGCTTTTTAAATATTGAGACTTGATCAAATAATAAAAAAAATAAAACGATTCTTTAAAAAATAAAAACGAAAAAAAAAAAACAACAACAAACCAAATTCCCTGAAATTCAATGTACCGTCAGGGAATTTTTTATTGCTATTTTGTCAATGTTGATGATGTACTGTACTACCAGTTGGTTTTCCTCTCCATTCCCTGTCACCTCATAGAATATTCTTTGTTGATCATTGTTGTATGTTAATAGTGTATAAAATGGCTATCTTGTAAGAGTGCTGTCCTGATGCTAGTGTAGTGAATTTTTCCCCCCCTCTTTCTCTCTTCCTCTTCTAGTACATATTGGTAGGTGTATCGTAATTAAGGTTAAAAATTTAGATGTAGTTATTCAGATTTAGGACCAGTAAGGATAGAACTTTCTCTTATTTAAGAAAAAAATGCTAATAATTTTGGGAAGGTTTTCCTTTTTTTTTTTT
>VUYV01000224.1:1074093-1091593 GCA_008711295.1 Anarhynchus alexandrinus | reverse complement strand
ATGCTTAATGGCTTTCGCTCAACCCCACGTTCCCAACGTGGTGCTCTGCGAGCCCCGACGGAGGAGAAGAGCTTTACGCTGTGGCTTAGAAGTGTTTCTGTGTAGGCATCTCTGGGTGTATCTGTTCATCAATCTCAGCGTGTCTTACAGAGATCCCTGGGGGGGGACCACACCTGCTTTGTCCTTGCTGTCCCTGTGGGGACCAATTTACCTTGCCTCAGAGGGGAGGGAGCAGCTGGCTGGGGGGCATGGAGCAGCGTGTCTTCGGGGGGAAAAAAAACATTGAATTTCCCACCAACAGCAGGAAACCCATCCATGTGCCTCGCAGAGCAGCCTTTGGGGGGGCGGCAGCTTCAGGAGGAGATGAGTCCGAACGGTTTCCCTTGATTTGCTCTACAAACCCGGTTTTAGGCTGTGCCAGTTGGCAAGACACCGCGATGGAGGGCAGGAGGGTCTCCCAGCCTGGGTCAGCCTCATCCCACCCTACATTTAAGGTTTCTGAGCAGCTTTCAGTGCCTGGGAAGGCTGCACCCAGCCACCCCCGTGTCACCCAGCCACCCCCATGTCACCCAGCCACTCCCGTGTCACCCAGCCACCCCCGTGTCACCCAGCCACCCCCATGTCCCCCAGCCACTCCCGTGTCACCCAGCCACCCCCATGTCACCCAGCCACCCCCGTGTCACCCAGCTCGGGGTCCTGCCGAGAGAGGAGAGTGCAAACCTCACACAGGAGAGAAAGAAAAACAGCCCCAACCCTCCAACCAGGCTCAGCCCCCGGCCCAAAAGGCAGCCGAGCCGGGATGGTCTTTGGACTAGATGATCTCCAGAGGTCCCTTCCATCCCTGACCATTCCATGGGATGCAGGCACATCCTCTCTAGTCCCCTTCCCAGGAAAGGTGGCGGGTGATAGTGTGTTCAATTCCTCATCCCGCGCACACGCTCGCTGTTTATCTTTCTCATTAGGAGCGACACACATTGGCTTCGCACCCTCTTCGCAGCTCAGATACTTCACCAGAGGATGTTTGACTTTGTCACTTGGAGTGGAGTGGAGCCAACTTCCCCCCACTCCTCCTTTATGTCTGAAATACTCACATTATTTCACCCGGGCCAGCACGAGTTCCCGCAGGCAGGAGCACGGCCGGGAGGTCGGGATGCGGGTTTGGGCTGGGATGGAGGGGACATCCAGCCCCACCAGCACTCACAAACCTGTCCACCCCGGCAGCCACCACCGCAGGCATCGCCTCTGGGTCCAACCCCTCCTCAGGGTCCCGGGGGGGCGGCAGCACCGGGGCTGTGCCGGGATCGTGCCGGTGAAGGTCAGCGCATGGTGGGACGTGGGACGGGCTCCTCGCTGGAAAGCAGTCAACACATCATGCCCTTAATGGGATTGATGATTAGTGGAGCACCGAGGGGAAAATTAGATTAGAAAAACAAATGAAAATAATTTCGGAAGTAGTGTTTATTGGGGGTGGAAGGAGCTGCCACTGCGAGGGCTGCAGGAAACGATTTGACTGCAATCCAGAAGAAAAGGAGCGCAGGTCTGGAGTACATTAGTGTGGTGGGAGGCCGGGAATAGCAGCCACTTAACCCTGTCATTCAGCAAACATTAGTGAATTATGAGTGTATTATATGTCGGGTTATGTGTTTTGTGAAAAGCCCGGAGGCCCGCTATATCTGCGCTAAAACGTTAGTGGGGGTCTGTGTCAAAATGTAAATTTTTATACCGACTCCGGAATAAAAATAAGATTTTGTGTTCGCCTCCCAGCTACCGAAATCAAATTGCAGCCAAAGCCAGAGTTGTAAAATAAGCAAAAATTTCCCTTCCCTGTCAAATTAGTGCCCCGATAAAGAAAACAAGGGATATAAACGTGATTTACTTCCTTTCCCTCCTGTCATAAACATTTATGACCGAGCCATAACGACGGGTTTCAGGAGGCAGCCGGGGCTCTTTGGGGTTTTGCCGCGTAGCCCAGGCGGCGGGCGGGGGGAAGCCGAGCCCACGGCGCGGTACCCACGTGGGCAGGTGACCCCCCCCCGTATCCCTGCGCCCCGTCCCCAGCCCGTGCCCCCCGCCCCAGGACCCCCCACCAGCCCCGCACCACGGGGGCAGGGCTGTGTGGTACCCCACTACAGGGGAGGCTGTCCCGGCTCTCCTGGGGACACGGGTGACATTGCCCGGGTTTACGAACCCGCGGCGCAGACACACGCGCCCTCCGCTGTATCGGCAGAGCTCCGTATTCCCCCCATCGGGCATCTCGGGGCTGCAGTTCGGCAGCAGAAACCAAGCCAGCGTTTATTAATTATGAGCTTAAGCACTTCCTTTCATGGCTATTTACGAGGCCCTCCTCATTATTAATAAAGAATAATAAAATAGAAGGGGTTTAAAGCTCATTTGTTCCGCGGGGTACCGATTCCCACGGCGGGCACGAGCCCGGATGCCACCCAGCGTCTCGCCCGAGAGCGCTGAAACCCTGATTATAATGACACTCCCACCCCCCCAAAAAAAACCCCTTTATACCATTCTGCATGCAATTATTTTAAATATCATAAGCCACGAACAATGACAGCAGGCTCTACATTTCGAGGGTGCCTGGCTGCGGTTTTCAGCTGGTCGCAAGGTGATGTCAGCTCCTGTGTATAGAGAGATACTTGTAATTCATTAGCTATTTGCAAAGGGCACCGATACTTGACTTCATTTCTGAATCAGTCGAAGGCTGATTTCCCTGCTATTTACCTCCATGGCAGCGGCTGTAATTAGCAGCAGCGGCGGCTCCCACGGGCCGGGCTGGCGTCTGCCGCCCGCATCCGCCGCGCGGTAATTTCTTGTCTGCAGGGCGAACAAAGAAAATTCAAGTTTCTTTTCGGTACGAACGGAAGAACCTGCTCCTCAAAGCCGTTTTACCCCCCCCGGGTGGCAGCGAGCCCAGGTCGCCGAAGCCCACACGCAGCTTGACCCTACCGACATCGCTAACGGCAAACCCAGCGGGGCCGGGGGCGCGCGGGCACGTTCCCACCCGCTGCTGCGTTTTCTGCAGGAGCAGCCGGCGCAGCCCCCGCCGCCGCAGAGCCTGGGGACCGGCCGCGGTGCCGGCGCGGGGGCCGGTGGCGGTGACGGTGAGACGGTGTCCAGCCCGTGCCCCGCCGCCACCGCTGGGTGCTAATTGCCGTGACATATTGAGCGGCACTCGCCCAGGGAGCGGGCGAGAGGAGCCCGTGCGCCGCTCCCGCTCGCTAATAATTACTGATTAAAAACTAGTTAAAAAGGCAATGAAGACTGAAACGTGCATTAACCGCACGACCCCCGTCTCGAGCCAGCCGCGGAGAGACGGCAGCGCTTACGGAATCATCACTTACGGCGTCTCCAAACGTTAACGGCGGCTTGAATTTCCCCAGGATTGATGCGGCTCTCCCACCTGCCGCGCTCAGCCGTGCCGGGGCATGGCGGTGGGAAGGGGAGGGGGGGGCGCAGAGTCAGGGAGTGGGTCTGCTTTGAACCTGTGCCATTAAACCCTTCACGTCGCTGGTTTCTAAGCAGGCGGGAGCAGGGTGGGCGCCATCAGCCGCCAGCAGGCTGCTCGCCCCGCTGCCTGCACCTGGGGGTGCGTTTGGTACAGCTCTGTCACTGCTGTGTCCCCCCCCCGACCCCGAGCCGGGGACTGGGGTGCCCATCTGGGTACCACCGGCTGATTCGGGGGAGATTACCCCCACAGCCCCTTCGGGGCACCTCGGGGCCTTGCTTCCCACCAGCGTTCGGTCTTTATTTTCCACTAATTTGAAGCACAGCAGTGACCGAGACCCGAAGAGCTCTCCCGTGGCAAGGATGCAATAAATAAACCCCGGGGGTTATGGCACGGCTGAAGGTGGGCTCTGGCCCTTGCTGCCTCCTCAGCACCTTGTGGGATGTGCTGGTGGCCCTGGAAATCCCAGTGCAGTCCAGGGCAGCGCTGCCCGGGCTCCCTCCCCCCGTGCCAGCCGTGTCCCCAGGCAGGGAGGGGGGCGATGCCCTGTAATGACAAACCCACGGGGCACGTCAGCGGGTAATACCAGCTTCGTCCCCAGCTCCAAGGCGGTGTTGACCGGGGATTCAGGAGGCCAGGCAAGGCGGGAAGGGTGCTGCCGCCTGCCCCTCGATGGGAAAATAAAGAAGGAGGCAGCTTCCGCCGTTTCTTAGGCTGTAATTTTAAAGAGTCCACCGTGTGGTTTGGCAAATGGGACAAAACGAGCCTCTTGTCTTCTCCCACTCATCCATGGGCACCTCATGCGCAGCGGCCGTGGCAGCTGCCCCGGCGCAGGGACCGGCGGGGGAGAGCCCTTCCTGCAGCAAACAGAGAACCGGCACCGGGACCTGCCCCTTACCGGGTCCTGCTTCCCAAAAAGACTCCGGATTAAAATCGTTTTTCCTTCCCGTGCTTCACTCGCAGCTCCTGACAGCTTTGAAAACCCCACCTCGCAGGGGTCCCCCTTGCATGGCTGACCCCAGCGCTGCCCTCGCCCCTGTCCCTCCAGCATGTCATGGGCTGTATCCCGACACGGGAAGGTGCCCCTTCCCCATCCCTAAAGCCCCGTGCCGACCCCACAGCTGGGCTGTGTCACCTCCTGCATCTAAAGAGCACCTGGGAATTGCGGGCACTGATGCAACATAAACATCAGCAAGAACAATAAGCACAACAAAGTCCGTACTTTTGCCTTTCTAAAGCCTGCGGTGCATTTAAGCCACGAGTAAAACTGCCCAGGATTTACATAGGGCTTTGCATCTTCAAAGCAAGGCGGTATTTTGCTCCTCCTCAGCCCCTTTCATCCAAAGATCCAAAGCGCTTCCTACCGTTCTTTCACCACCTTTTGATGGGTGGGGAATCCCTCTCTCTCTTCTCTTGAAAGAGCGAACCTGAGCGGGGCTGCGGGCTCCAAACTCTCCCAACTGAGCCACATCCCCGTCCCTCTCCGCCCCGAGGCGGCCGGGCAGCGCAGCGCCCATGCCAAGGACGCCTGAGCTGAGATGCTAAAGGCAGGTGAGCACGCCGGAGGGATGCAGCACCCAGGGCTGGGCTCAGCATCCCTGCCCGGACACCGGGCTCGCGCCGCCGGCAACCCCCCCCCCCCCCCCCCCCGCCCCCCGCAGCACCGTGGGGCACGGGCAGCCACTGGGGCATTAATAACCCGGCGCTGACAGCACACGCCGGTCCGAAGGACACGCGTCCGCCCTGTCAATATTGATAGTCGTGACACTGTGTAAATGCAACCTCTCCGCTTTACGCCGCGCTGGCCCTATCGATCCGCGCGTGCGGCAGCGCCGGGAACATCCCAAGAGCACGGCTGTTAGTAGGTCAGACAGAGGAAGGTCACCGGCGCCCCGGCGAGAACCGTAACCCTTTGCTGCACCGACAGCCCGGAGCCCAACCGCGGGTCCTCCCGGCAGCTCCCGGTGAAAAGCCCGCTCTGCGCAGCCCCCCGTGCATCGCGGTTTGCATCAATCAAAATAAAAGTGGGTCCCAAATGCAGCCCGTAGCGAGTGGGGAGATGAAGGTATTCCACCCCGAGCCTTTCGAGACGGCGCCGAACAATGCTCTGCCATTAGCAATCAGCATATCGGCGCGGCATCGCGGCCCGCTTCATAGAAAATCAAGAGGCAAAATAATTGAGTCAATAGCGATACGAAAGGATTGCTCCTTCAGCCCCATTCTTGTGCTAACAATTCTTCAGCGGGGCTGAAAATTCAAAAGCTCAGGGAATCAAAAAAGAATTGATTTGATTCAGAGCTTCAGCCCAGGCCGTATTTAACACATCATTTTTGCTTGGTCTACATTGAACAGAAACTGTTTGAAGGCAGAAGGGCTGCCTTCTGCGGCGGAGAGGCAGGGGAGAGCGGGAAGCACGGGGCAGGAGAACATTCTCGATTTGCTGCTTTTCGAAGAGGGGTTGGACCCACGCGGTCCTGGTGGACCCCGAGGACCCTCCCCACGCAGTGACACCCCCGGGCTCCGCGCCCCCCCGAGCATCCCCCAGCCACCGGTGTCTGCCGAGTCCGGCTGGGCCGGATGATAAAACGGGACCAGAGAAAATGAAGGGAAGCAACTAGCGATGCGGATCAGCGCTCCGTGTCCTCTCTGCTTCACCGGAGCCACCGCTGCCTCCATCCATCCAGCTCAAGGGCAGCCGCTGCGGTTTGAGGGCACAGGATGCGGCGCTGGGGACGTTTCCCCTTGCGAGAAGGCAGAAGGTGCCCTTTGTTGCCCCCCCCCCCCCCCCGTATCTGGGGACTGGCGCAGAGTCACGAACACCTTCCTCCCGCAATCAAGTGGCAACAAGCAAAAAGGCGTGATTCCTACCCAAAACGGGTGGGGATGCCTTTCTTCTCGGTGCCGGCACGAGCTCCCCGGCGGCTCCGTGGGTGCAGCAGCACCGTGCCAGAGCCCGTTTTCTGACGGGCCGGGCACTGGCCGGCACCCAGCAGCATCCCCGGGGGAGTGCGGCACACCGCACATCGCTCCCCAGAAAAACCTTCAGAGTGGAACTCTGTGCCAGGAAGGGTCTCTGACACTTATCTGCTTCTCAGCAAACAGCATAGATGTCTCCGTGACATCTGAAATCTTTTTTTTTGGAAGCCGCTCTTCCCTGGCTTTTTTATCTATGAAAAGCGGCAGAAAGCCCCGCGTCCTGCCGCAGCATCCCGCCTGCACCCCGGTTACAACGCAGATGAACCAGCAAGGGCACAATTGCCCTGGATTCCAGCAAACGGGGTGGGGATGCAGGACCGGGAGAGGTCCAGCGACACGAACAACCCCCTCAGTCCCCTACCCAAGTTCTACAAAGCACACACACACACACGCTTCTTGGCGAAGGCGTTAAAACATCCGTTCTGAGCATCCAGCCTTAAGCACTTCCAGAAAAAAAATCTAAATTAACTGCAGAATAAAACCCAGTATCAAAGACCCTGGGCAGGGGAAGGGGTGAGCACTGAGCCCGTCCCAGCAAAGCGCAGTTCTCAGCTCACCGTGTCGCTCATAAAGGTCTCCAAATTCTCTGAGCCGGGCCCCCCCCGCACCTCTGATGCCGTTATACCCCCAGTGCCGCCCGGCTGCTGGCACAGCGGGGACACCCAAACCACCCCCCAGGCAGCTGATTTGATGTGTTGACGAGCAAGTCGTGTTGCTATAATAAGAAGTGTTTATTTGAATAATAAGGTCAGGGAGTTAAGTAGTTGGTATTCCACTCATATGAAGCAGTTTGCACAGTGTCACTAATAATTAAAGGGGTTTTTTGACTAATCTAGTTGCTCTTCCTAAATATACTCTCCTCTGTTCAAGAAACTCATCAAAGCAGCAAAGTGATCTTCGAGGTTATTAATCTCCTTTGCTCCACAGCTGGAGCAAATTTATTTGCTTGAATTAGCATGTAATAAACTTATAATAAAGCTGCCATATCCCTCGCTTTAGAGATATAGTTTGTGTAATGGGTAGTTAAATCTAGGTAATGTAGCAACGGGCTTTAGGCTCAGAGGGGAAAAAAATAAGGAAGTGTACTGCTGTGGTATGGGCAGTGCTGGGGTTGCAATGGGATTTCTTCCAGGTCGGGCTGCCAGGAAAAGCCAGCCTCGTTAGACACCCCCGGAGGGAGAAGGTTGGGAGAGTTTTCCTAGTGGGAATTCCCGGCGTTGGCAGCGTCGCTCCAGCCCGCATGGCGGGATGTGCCTGGGCGCCTGCAGGAGAAGCTGCTGGACCCCACCAGCGACCCGCAAAGAAACAGACCCCCAGGGATGCTGCCAACCCGGCCGGGTGCCCCGGCATCCCTCTTAGCCTCCTCCCGACCAGAAAACCAGGAATATTTGAATAGCGACTCTCAGTATTGCGAAGGAGGGATCCCCTGCAAACAGGCAGGTACCCGCCCCAGCCGCAAAAGGAGAATTAGACCCCAAAAAGGCACCCTGGGGGTTGGCAGCGAGGGGCAAAGCCCTGGCCACCGCACCCGCCCCGCGAAGACCCGATGGAGCAGCTGCGGGTTTTGGGTTGGCACCAAACCCGCCAACGCCAGCAGGACACGGGGAGGTGGAAGGGTCTGAGTTGGGCTGGACTTAGCGCAGGGTGTCTGAGTAAGAGGAATTAATTTGCTTCAGTTCACTAAGCTGAGCCTTTCTAGGTTGCAGTTTCCCCCAAACAATAAATCCTCTTGCTGCTTCCTCCTGCGTAACACTTGCGGCACGATCTTTAAATAATAAGAAATGGGCAGATGTAGACGAATGTGGGCAGATATCAAAGTTCAGCTGCGCGGGGAAGGCTGGCCCCCACCCTTTCTCCTCAAAGGTTATTATTCACAGAGCCTGGGCAGTAAATAATTTTTTTCTCTCTCCATTTTAGCTCTTTTCCGTTTTTGCTGGAGCTGCTGTGTGCTGGAGAAGGGCCTGGGCATTAGCCAGAGGTGTCAGAGGTGTTAGACAAGGTATTAAGGAGGTGTCAATGGTGAAATAGCTGGGATTACAGTAAAGTCTAAATAAGGTGTAAAATAAAACCAAAGGTGATAAAGTCATTGATAAGAAAAGCTGGAGAAAAATAGGAGTGCAATTATTTTTCATCCCGGTTGTTCACTCTTGCAGTGCATTATCTGTGGCTTTGCAAAGACTTAAGTAAGATTTTTTTTCCCCGGTCTATGGTGTTCTCTCCCGGCAGCGCTGCGGCTCGCCGGCGCTCCCACGGCACCTCTGCACAAAGCCGTGGGCACCGGGCAGGAGCACTGCCTGCAGAGGAGATGCTAACGGGCTGCTGGTTCCCAGTAAGCCATACTGGGGTTTTGGAGGAAGCTGCTCAAACTGGGCTTGTCCCTGGCTTTCCTCCCAGCCAGACGAGCGGCGTCTGACGGAGCATGAAATAAGCACATGGAGTTCCCACATCCACTTCGACAAACCTCTGCTGCCCCATCCACACATTCATAGATTGTTTCAAGTTTGAGATAAATACTCACTCCAGGCAGATTTCTCTGCTTCTCGGGGCTTCGAGAAGATCCCCTCCAGGTCAGCTGGCGGCGGTCTCGCCGGGAGCAGAGCCCAGCATCTACCCAGAGATTTCAGGCTGCATTCTTGCACTCTATCGTTTATTTTCCTGTACAAGGCTCCTGTGGATGATCAGTTGGAATTGCTGATGTTTCTCTTCCCTCCTTCTAATTAACACAATTTAAATTCATAGCTTTTAAAATAATAAGGGCTGGAGCATCTGTTCATGGTACTCTCCAGGACAGATGCCCGTTCCCATACACCATATGAGTTTCAAGAAGCACCAAATTCTTCTTTCCCTCCCGAGTGTCGGTGTTACCCTGGGGAAGGTCTCCAGCATTACGCCGAGGACCTTCATCCCTTTTGCCCTTCTCCATAGATTGATGCTCTCCACCCGCTTTCCCGTGGCAGAAGGCCGGGTTGGCACCCACCCCGAGGAGGGCACTGCCCACCCAAAAATAACCCTTATAAGCTTCTGCAGAGCCGCCGAGGCCAGGGAGGCACCAGGGCCGTGTGCCTCCTCCAGCCCTCCGAGTGTCGGGAGGCTTCACCAACCACACCACCTCCTCTCCAAGCACACCACCGTGTTGCTGAAATCCCCCAGGGAGGGAACGCTGAGCATCCAACAGTTGGAAAAACTCAGGTTTGTTACTAAAACTACCTCTGGTTGCGTGTTTGTTTCCCTCTGACACATGTTTTTATGGCTCCACTGACACCCTTTTCCAGGCAGAACTTAAATATGCCACCAGGATGTTTAAATGTGTACTTGTGAGACCACTGCCCGCAGCGCCCAGCCCCGGCCGAGGCTGACCCCCAGCCCAACCTGCTCTCCACCTCCTCACCTCTCAGCCTGAGGTGGAAACATTTCAGTGCAGGTCAGGAAAGCTCAGCATCTTCACAGAGGTTTATGTCCTTCAGAGAGAGAGGGACGGGGATGCAGAGCAGTATTAGATGCTCGCCTCGCCCCAGGGCTCGGCTGCGGGATGCTGGAAGGGCTTACCTGGTGAAGAGAAGAAAAGCATCTACCATAAATATTGCCACAGCAAAGTCCTGTGCCCTAGAAAATGCAGGGAAGTCAAACAATCCATCACTGAAGGGTTTTACCTTGGCTCAGCCCTCTGAAGGCCAAGTGGGGGGCTGACCTCGCTGCTCCAGCGCTCTTCCCGATGCTGAGGACCCCCATCCAGCGGCAGTGACGGACCCACAAACCGACCCTGCAGCAAAATGCGCGTTATTGCAGAAGGGGGCGGAACGTCTTAAGGAGCTATAAGCTGAGCAACAAAAATTATTCAGTTACTGCCTGTCAAAGAGCAATTATTTTATTTTCATGTCAGCTGTGGCATCTGAAGTCGTCTCTTTATTAAGAGTGCTCAGCCCGTTGCAGTTTGGCTCCATCAGCCCTTTGGGGGTGCTTCAGGCACTCTCCTTTGAGCGGGCTGAGGTGATGCAGCCCCACTTGCCCTTCCCAAAGTGCCTCCAGCAAGGGTCGTCATGCCCACCCCCCAGCCCAGGGACCTGCCCGGCTCCTCGGGGACCGTGGCTGCGCTCGCACCAACTCCCGGTCACGACACACACCTCGGAGCGCCCCGTGTGTTTTGCATTGCAGTAACAGGAGATGCGGTGCTTGGGGCTGAGCATCTCATCGTGTCAGAGCCACCCCAGCCCCGAGGTGCTCACCACCCAAGCAGAAGATGCCCAAGCACAGGATTCCACTCACCCTGCCCACCAACGGTGAACGAATTTGATATCGCGGCAGCTGGAAGAGCAAGGACTGGCAGCTCTCCTTACTGCCACCGTGTCATGGTTTAACCCCCGCCGGCAACCGGGACCACGCAGCCGCTCGCTCACTGCCCCCTGGAGGGATGGGGGAGAGAATCAGAAAAGTGAAAAAAATCATGAGTTGAGACAAAGATAGTTTAATAGGTAGAGCAAAAGCTGCACACACCAGCAAAGCAAAAGAAGGAATTCTTTCCCCGCTCCCCACGGCAGGCGGTGTTCAGCCATCCCCAGGACAGCCGGGCTCCATCACGCCTAACGGTGACTTGGGAAGACAAACGCCATCACTCCGAACATCCCCCCTTCCATCTTCCTCCCCAGCTTTACCTACCGAACATGGCATCACACGGTGCGGGATATCCCTGCGGTCAGTCGGGGTCAGCTGTCCCGGTTGTGTCCCCCCCAGCCCATCGCTGGTGGGGTGGGGTGAGGAGCAGAAAAGGCCTTGAGTGCCCAGCGACCACCCAGAACACCAGTGGGCTACCAGCACTGGTCCCATCCCAAACCTGAACCACAGCGCTACATCCACTAGCAAGAAAGTCATCTCCATCCCAGCCGAAACCAGGGCACCCAGGCTTGCCACTTGGCCACTAGAAAAAACGCATCACCTGCACATCTTCAGTGTCTGCACCAACCTCCATCCTCAGCCGGAGGATGGACAGAGCTCTCGCCCCGCAGAGCCGCAGCGACCTGCTGCAGGGAGCCATCCCTGACCCTGCCGGGGAGCTGCCCACCCTCCAGCTGCCTCCCCGCCAGCCCCCTCCTCCTCCAGCCCCTATCCAAGCATCAACGGGGCCGTGTTGGGGAGGATTCCTGGGCTTTGGGGACTTTTGACCTTCGCAGGACACGTGCTGTCGTGCGGTGGAGAGCACAGCCCTCACCGCCGGAGCCACAGCCCGTTATTGTCCGGGCCGGGAAAATACAGGTATTTGAAGAGGAGGGTGCCGGCGAGGGCCGCGCTCTGCCTGGCTGTCAAACCCGGCTGTCACGGCGAAGGGACTCACCTTCTCCGGCAAGAACACATCAATCATCCTGACAGCCCCTAATCAGGCAGAAGGAGCTTGCTCAGAGGCTCGGTGGAGGATGGAGGGCTGGCGCTCCCCCCCGCCCTCCCCAAAGGCAGGCAGCAANGGGGAGGGGAGGGGGAAAAAGGAAAAAAAAAAAAAAATAATGCAAGAAATGATTCCGGATGGCAAATCAACAAATTATCCTTGATTACCATCCGGGTCTCAAAACCTCCTCTTTCTCACTCTCGTCAGCTGTATCTGTCAAACCGTTTTGCTCCTGCGGTGTGTACTCCCGCGCCGGGCAGCCGGAGCTCGGTGCAGCATCCCCTGGGTGGTCCACCCCCGGGGTCCCAAGTGAGGGGTCCCCGCGATGCTCCCAGGGGACCCTCCTCCGGCAGCTGGAGGCTCAGCGGGGCCCCCCCGCAAGGATGGAGGTGCTTTTTCGGGAACCGAAATGGTACAGGAGGATGCAATGGGAGAGCTCTGCCAACACTCCCTGGCTCCGGGCTTTGAAACCAGCAGCCCTTTTGTGCAAGGTACAAACCAAAATGAGGGTTTTTTTCAGTAAAAATCCAGAGGAATAGTTCTGGTGTGGATAAAAAAAAAAAAAAAAAAGTTATTTAAAAACACATTCATCTGCAATTCTTCCACTGCCTTGAAGTGTTATTAACTGATTGGGTTTCATCACATCTTTGCTGCCGCGGAGGCTGATTGTCCCGTATTTGCATTTCTCTTGGACAAGCAGCTCCGCCGAGCTCCCGCGCTCCCGGCCCCCCCACGGCGGGCACGGGGCCGCGCTCCCCAGCCCAAACCCTCTCCTGCGCTCTGCGCCCCGGGGCGGCAGCGGGAGCTTAGCTCCGTCCTGCCACAGCTAAGCCGTCAGGAACAGTTCTGTAAGGATTCCTAGGGTCTGTGGCCGTCCTACAAGCAAGTGTGGGGTGTCATCCCCCAGGGCTCCCCCCTCGCTCGCAGCCCAGGAGCTGAGAAGCAGCAGCATTTCAGACGTGAATTTTTGGGACTTAATTTGTTTTGATTCTTTTAAATGGCACAAAACTCCCGGGCAGGCTGACATCAGCAGTGAAGGCATTTTAAAAAATGGATGAATACAACGGATAGATGGATGTGCTGGTCAAGTACAACCCGGGCGAGATCAGGTACATGAGCTTGACGTACCTTTCCCCGGTTAGAGTCTTCATTAATAACGTCTTTACTGTGAAACTATTTCCATCATCGCAGCTTTGCAATATGCGCCACAACGCAGCCCACCGCATCCTGCTGCTATTTCAATCTTCTTACAGAATAAGCAGCAAAATAAGTGAGATTAAAACCCAACAGAAATGAACAGCCTTCGATCTATTAGCGGGAGGGAGTTATTGAAGCCCTCGTTAAAGACCAAGATCCCGAGCGGAGGGGAGGCGGGGGGCGACGCCAGCAGGATGCCGTGGGAAGGCAGCAGAGGCATCGCCGGCCCCCACGGGCACCACAGCCCCTCCTGGGACCAGCCGGGTTCATGCGTGATGGTCATTAGCGGTGTGACATTAAACAACATCAACAACCTGAGACGGGTTGGAGGGACTGGAGACCCATCAGTCTGATGGGACCGCACCGAGGGGCTGCTGGGAGACCCCCAAACCCAACCCCCCCCAGCGCTGCAGACCCAGCCCCGGGCTCCAGCGGGAACAAGATCAGCCACGTAACGAATCTGTGCTTCACTCCACTCATCCATCACACCCTACCTCCCTTTCCACCTCCAGAGCGATGGATGGAACCCGTGTGCTCGCGGGGAGCGCAGGTGCCGGACGGGCAAGGACGAAGCCCGGCCTCTTCCCAGCACGGTGCACGGCCCCATTGCCACCCAGCGCCGCCACTGCCACCTCTTACCGGGGAAACTGGAGTTTTACAGAGCAAAGGCAGTGGGAAAACCGCTTCCTCTTCTCGGGCAGCAGCGACGTGTCGCGAGTGCTGCGTATTGCAGGGAGAAGGTGGCTCCTCGGCGCTTAGGGGGGTGTAAGAGCACTGAGATGTCACAGCTCCTCTCCCCAGCGTCCCTGGGGACGCAGCTTTCGTTACCCAGCACTGGAAACTGTCTTGGCTTTCCAGGCAAGAGGTGCTGGGAAGAAAAACACATGTTGCTATTAAAATTATTATTAGGCGGCCTACAGGAGAGCTGGGGAAGGACTTTTTACTGGGGCATGGAGTGATAGGACGAGGGGGAATGGCTTCAAACTGGAAGAGGGCAGGTTTAGATCGAACATTAGGAAGAAGTTTTTCACTGTGAGGGTGGTGAGGCACTGGCAGAGGTTGCCCAGAGAGGTTGTTGAGGCCCCATCCCTGGAGGTGTTCAAGGCCAGGCTGGACATGGCCTTGGGCAACCTGGGCTGGTGGGAGGTGTCCCTGCCTATGGCAGGGGGGTTGGGACTCGATGGTCTTCAAGGTCCCTTCCAACCTAAACCATTCTATGATTCTATGAAAAAGGCTGACGAAGTGACCTGTTTGGCCAGGTTCACATTAGCCAGGTCTTACACGCGCCATATGTACTGCCCCATCGCGGCACGCGTGTCCCCCACCCCACCGGCCGGGCAGCGTGTGACCCGCCACGGGCCGGGGTTGTCACCCAGCGCGTCCCAGCGCTCCCCACCCTCACGCACACCGCGCGGCGGAGGGAAGCGGCGATATTAAGTGGCTGATTTACATAGTAATCTGCAAGGGGAGAGATGTGCGGGGCCGCAGCTCAGCCTTAATCATAACACTTGTCATATTTGTGCTTCAATTTGAGGGGGGAGGAGAAGGGGAAATAAGTCCTTATTTATTTATTTTATTTTTTTTTGCACATGCCATGTTGTATGAAAGCAGGGACCCCCTGCAGCAAATCGCACCCAGCATCCCACCAGCACAGACCCCGCCGGCCCCCCCAAAAAGCCAGATCCCAACAGACCCCCCCCAGCACCGCTGCCATCCGTGGCATTCAGAGCTGACCCCGCCGGATCCCGCATCCCCCCCGGATCCCACTCCTCAGCCACCTCTGCCCCGGGGCAGCCCTGTGCCCCTCCCAGGCACCCCCAGCCCCACGGAGCAGAGGGGGGGCAGGCAGCAGAGGGGCAGCCCAGCCCAGCCCGGGGTATGTGAGCAGTGAGGGGGGTTGTGGTGTTGAGCAAAAAATCACTGACATTAAAGTTTTCAATAAAACCACTGGTGTTACCGCACGGCCACGGGGCCAGGTGGCCGAGGTTGCACCCATGGGTGCCCCCGCTCCCCCCACCAACACCTCAATGATGGTTTTAGCAATGCATTTCCACCTTTTTTTTTTTTTTAAGTATAAAAACATTCATATTTATGAACAGCTCTGTCGCTACCATATGTTGTGCTCCTTTTCCATATAGGAAACAAGCTGTTTTCAAGCTTTTTTAATTACACAAAATTGAGCAAAGTCTTAGTAGAACAGTTAGATAAAGGGGAAGAAGGGAAATAATTTCTCCCCATCATATAAGCAATTGCAGGAGTCTTCTCCTCGCGAGGACTGCAGAGATGGCTTAAATTCGGGGCCAGATCTGCGGTCGCCTCAAGAGGAAGGGAATAAAGCTGCTCACTGCCCCAGCAGCACACCAGAAAGCCCGGAGTCGTCCTTGGGCTCTGCCACGCTGAGCTAAGAAATGACAAATTAGGAGCTGCTGTTTGCCTTTGTCACCGCGAGCCGCCCGGGCAAGGGGTGCAGAGCCGGCTCGGGCATCGCGGGTGAAATCTGAACGTCAGACGGAGCGCCATGGCTCCGGGAGCCGGTGCCCACGGCAGAGCCAGTACCACCACCGCCGCCGGCGCAGAGGCAGGCGGCACGGCACCGACTCCTGGCTCCCCTTGAGCACCGGCGCAGGGACGAGCTCTCCTCCCAGGGACTCGGTACCAAACCCAAGGGACCCGGGAGGCAGCGGGTGCAGCCCGGGGACATCAGCACCAAACCCAAGGGNATCCTCAAGTCAATCTTTGTAAATTCCACATTAAATATTGATCAGCCCCGGAGAGGGCTAATGCCGCCTGTTTAGCATAGATGTGCCAAACTCGAGCAGCAGCGGCTGAGCCCGAGCGCGTGCCCGCGTCCCGTCCCAGGCCACGGTGACCGCCGTGGCAATCGCTCCGCATCAGGGAGGTGGTGAGCGGGGGCAGAGAGGGGTCTGCTGGCTCTTCACAGTGCAGGTGGGACCCCAGTCCGGGTCCAGCAGCTCTGCATTTAATTGGTTTTCATAGAATAATTACAATAATAACAAGAAAAATGAGAAAAATACCGTATGGGAGATGGGAAAGACAGGGATCATCACAGGCAAGCGGAGAGAAATTACCCATGTGTTCATCACGCTGCCAGACCAGAGCAGAAACCTCTCAGGCTGGTGACCAGGAGCACCCGCAGACCCCATCCCGATGGGAGGACACCCTGCCTGACCCTCAGCCATGACCCCTTCTTCAGCAGGACCGGCAGCGTTGACATTGCTCCTGGGTTCTCCTGGTGGGGCCGGGGCTGCCCGGGACCCTCAGGACCCTCCAGAAGGTGTTTGGGGTGTGGAGACCTAGCATCCCGTCGGGCACTGGGGCTGTATCGCACCAGTCCCATGTCCGGCAGCACGCTGGTTCTGTTCGCCCAGACCGCATCCCTGAGGTCAGCCCTGCATTAGAGGACCAGGGAAGGTTTCAGCCACCTCTGAAGAGACTTTATTTCCCCTACATTTCTGAGGATTTTCTTACCTTCTCCATAACCGGCACTTGCCGCCACTGAAAATATCACCGCAATGGAAGTGCAGATATTAATATACGTGCGCACACAGACACTGTGTGCAAACATTAATAACTGAGTGAGCCCGGCCATCGAGGCTGCCTTCATGGGCAATGAGAATGTCAGAAACACTATGCTGGACTGAACCCACAGCTTATATAGTCCAGAAGCAGGACTTACCGAGGACAAGCCAAATTCAGCGAGGGCAATGAAGAGACCTCCAGCGATGCCAGCAGGACAGCGATGACGCCCATATAAAATTCCCCATCTCATCTGAAGCCTCTAGAAAGAGAAACAGCGTCATTTTTCCTTTCACTTCTTCAGATCTCACCTATCACCGAGCCCACCATCGGGACCTGCGAATCCCACCGGCTGGTTGTTCTGGCGAGGGTTGCTGCAGCCCCAAGCGCAGCGCCGGAGTGGCAGCAGTGCCACCAAACGGCCCCGTTCTCCTGCAGGTTACACGGGGAAGTTGCCATCTCCACGAGGATGGATGACCGTGGTGCCACGTCTCGGTGATGCTCCATCCCAACAGGTTCCCAAATTCACACCGTAAATGGGGGGCTCACAAGGGTGAGGTCTGAGCCACAAACACTTCCAGTGGTCCCATCGAGAAGGGGTTTAAGGAAAACACGGTTGCTGGGAAAGGATCCCTTTTATTTTTGAATCCCCAAACATCACCTGCGTGTACGCCTGGGGTATTATGAAAATCGTACTTGAAACCCAGATTCAAACTCCATTTCCCAACCACTCATATAAAATTTTCATTACAGATTACTGCCCTGTCGTGGAACAGAGGGCAACTTTATTAGAAGACACAGCGCAGCAGCCTGGCAGCGGGAGAACGAGCCAGGCGACAGCTACAGATATTCCTCTGCGAGATACGGCAGAGGGCTGGAAATGAAACAGATTATATAAAAAAAAAGTAATTCAGAGCAATTTCTAGTAAAGAGTCAAAGAACCATATAATTCAACATTT